>KK502615.1:209597-247142 GCA_000688735.1 Glossina austeni
CTCATGTGTTTGTTGGCTGTCTGTTCTGTCCACACTCGCGTACGTAGCGCCCCAGACTGAACGTCCAAGAAATTGTGACTTCATCTGGCACATTGATTGGCAGCTGAGCACAACTCTCGCAGAGAATGCAATAATGAAGACACAGCTCAAGACTAAAACAAAAATCAATGTGATATAAAATAAACAAAAAACAACAAAAAAAAAAAAAAAAAAAAAAAAAAAACAAGGAAAAAAAAAGGAAAAAAAAAAAAAAAAAAAAAAATTTAAAAAAAAAAAAAAAAAAAAAACTCTCACACAAATCAAAAGTTTGTTTAAGCCAAGGCTCGATGACTCTGCGTGTGTTGTGAGGCTGTTTTTTTTTTTTTTTTTTTTTTTTGTTGTTTTTTGTTTATTTTATATCACATTGATTTTTGTTTTAGTCTTGAGCTGTGTCTGCATTATTGCATTCTCTGCGAGAGTTGTGCTCAGCTGCCAATCAATGTGCCAGATGAAGTCACAATTTCTTGGACGTTCAGTCTGGGGCGCTACGTACGCGAGTGTGGACAGAACAGACAGCCAACAAACACATGAGTCGTATAGATCAGACTAGTCAGTTAGGCAAGCAGGCAGGCAAGCAGGCAGGCAGGCAGCAAGCGAACTTATAGCAATCGATTGTTGTTGATAGCTAAACGAAACGGCGAAACTAACAAAAACTGAAATGATATCAATAACACTTGGGCTGATATGAATTGATTGTGTGTTCATTTCATTATTATTATCCGTAATATTCATGCTCGCTGTTCTCTTTCATGATCTGCAGCAAAAATGCATGTTAACAAACAAAATGATTTACGGACCAAAATTAATTATTACAGCCGTGAGCATCTAACTCTCGAAGCTTGCAAGGCAAACGATCATTCAAAAAAAGTATTGAGCCCGTGAAGATTTCAGTTCATAAATAACACGATTACAACTATTTCCTCCCGACAACATAATCCCTGCTTTTTTACGAACCTTGCAGCGGCATTCCAACAAAAGGATTGTGACACAAGACTTTTAAAAGCCTTTTGTTAGAACCATTTGGACATTAATCGAAAACTCGGACAAGCCGCACTCTGTCTAATCAAACTCGAAGGCTTTGTAACACTTTGTGCTTTTTTCAATTTGTTGCGGACACACACAATAGCTAAGGGGAATAAGACTAAGTGTAAACCGTTCAGATCCACAGCCATGGCGCTGTCTCTCAGCAGAGGTTTAAGCAGCGCTGTTCGCCACTGTGCTCTGTCTTCCTGTATTGGCTCTGTGTGAGAACTTTTTTGGAAATCTTTTCTTTTATTTGCGATTTTTTCCCCTGGGACTACCTTTTGTCATTTGATAGTTATCAACTGGGCCCCTTTTGTATCTCCTTAATTGCCCCTTCCAATGACCATAAATTTATGTTTTCGCTCTCCCGCGTTGCAATCAAGATCTTTTTAGCAGATGCCTATGGTATGTAAAAGCCTGTCTTCGCCGTCGAACTTATTAAAAACTTACTCTCACTCAAAATTCCTAAATAGAAAGTCGATTATTTGACCGAAATCTGGTAACTTCCAAAGATTAAGTCTCTTATATATACGTCCGTTCATACTTGATCAAGTTCTTGGAAATATTAAGTTTCTTAGGTGGAAGGCTAATGGTGGTTGCTCAGGTTCTTGGCAAGATGAAGCTTTCTCTGTAGAGGATTGATGAAGCCTGCTCAGGTTAATGAGAACACTAAGCTTCCTGTATAGACTACCGACGATGCCTGCCCAGGATCTTGGGAACATTAAGCTTCTTATGTAAATGGCTGCTGATGTCTGCTTAAGCTCTTTGAAATTTTACAATTACTTAGGCACCGGCGTTCCTCGGCTTCTACCAGAATGCTGATCCCTCCCTGCGTTTGTGCGCAGTCAGAGAAGAATTTTCCAAAATTTGAAATTTCCGTAGTGAGTTGATCTCTCCTTTTTGCTTTTGATGAATTCCGAAATGAAATTCGATTTGATCTATTAACTCCTTTATATAGTGTTGTGTCTGACAATCTCGTACCTCAGGGCTCAATACTTTTTAGAATGTCATAAAATATAAAGCGACTTTTAATTTTAAATCTCTTTGACAATCTACGATAATTACAACAACAAGAGTTTTAATTGCCGCCATTTTTAATTAATCAATAACAACAACAAGAGCAATAAATGCAACTGTAGCTTAAAAAAAAAAATAAATAAATAAAATCTCATGAATTTTTTATGAAATTAAATTAGTAATGATGGCGAACCTGCAATAATCAGTCGTTGATTCCTGTGTTTTTTCGCTTTTTTTTTTTTTGCGCCTTCTTTTTTCGTCCTTTGTTTGTCAAAGTATGTCAATTAGATTTATTATCACTAGTCGTTGTTTAACTGATCTCTTGTCAGAGATAATAATTTTTTGGCATGATAAATGATTGAAATCGTTACGATATCAATATGCGTCGATGAGATGATGTTCCCTGTCTCTTAACTGCTGTTAATGCATGTCTTTCAATAGCCAATAATAACATTCAGTACACAGTTGTTGAGGATGACATCAACTTGTGAAAAAAAAAATAAAAATAAAAATAAAAATACGAAAATAAAAACAAAACTCCACACTATTCCCAGTGGGTAAAAGGTTTTAAATTAATGTTTACATTTCGTTAGTTTATATAATTCGTAGAAAACAGTGCAACAGTGCACTCTATAGAGTAGATTGGAGCATCATGAAGTATACCCTCTAGTAGTAGTAGTAGTAGATGATGGTTCTTTACCATGTACGTGTTTCTATGCTCGTATTGAGAGTAAAAACAGCCAACATGGTGTGCGCACGAACGTACATTCAAGTTCCCTTGACACACTCATTTAGTTAAGCCTTAAACTCTATATAAAGTTTTGTAGTATCTTTCTCAGATACAGAAGGCGAAGAAAATGCGGCCGCAAAAAAGGAGAGAAAAACGAAAAAAAAAAAAAAAAATCAAAATAAAAACAAAAGCAACAAAAACAACAAAAACTGCATTAATGTTAAAGTATATTAACTGTCAAACTTTGACAGCGCATACTGATTGTGTGAAGTGAACTTTAAACAGGTGCAGTCACCAATATATTGATGTATGTATGTGTTAAGTGAACACATTCATATCTTTGCCTTTAGATGTATCATTATTGGTTTTGTTATTCTTGTTGTTGTTGTTGTTGTTGTTGTTGTTGTCGTTATCTCTTTACGTTTTGTAAGCTGAATACTGTTGAAGTCAGGTTATATTGACACTGGTTGCTTGACAGTCAGTCTGTCTGATTGTCTGTCTTTTTCATTTGTCCGTCCACTTGTCCGTTCATCCATCTATCCATATTGACATTATACATACATGTGTCTAAACGTTTTACCAGAAAAGGTTGTTGGGTGCTTTTATCCCGTTGACTTGTTTGTGTTGTATGTGTTTGCTTTTTTCATGCATTTATTTTTACTTGTTTTTTTTTTTTTTCAGTGCCGTTTTTGCTTATTCTTATTATATTCTGCGGTGTCGCTTACTACTATTATATTTATAATTTAATACAATTATCAAATAAATATCATACTTGGTTGCATTTATGCATTTCCTGTGGTTTAAGATTTCAGCTGGAGAATGATTGAATTTGCCATTTTTAAATGCTAATAATGTTCAATCAATTATAATAACATTACTATACAAAGACAGCCTATTAAAATTAGATAACAAAAGAAAAAAAGAAGAAAAAAAGCCATCCGTACCTACAACGTATCTTAGCTAGATGTGTAGAAGCAGATTAAAAGATATTAGGCCTAATGCAAATAGAATGGCGTCAGTTAGTCTCTCAACTGTCAATGCATATGAATACGAACTGAATAAAATCAATCTATGGATCAATTCTTAAACCTCAAAACTTTTCACATCATATAATAAGTTTACGCAAGCAAAACTAACCTTCAGTTGGATTTTTTTTTATTAAAAAGGCAAGAAAATCTTTCTAATTATCGTAAAACGTCTATAACGACAAATTTTTCCTTACAACCACCATTTATATGGGTTTTCATTATCATAATTTTTGCATATAATGTCTAATGCAGTGAAAAGCAGAGCATTTCTCCTGTCCGAAAATATAGTTAACATTTTAATTTTTCTAACAATGATTGCGATTATTTATCTTCTATACACTATTGAAACTTTTTTTCGTATCATTTTTCAATTCACGTAAAAATTTACATTTTTTTACGGTAGAATGATTCATTTCTAAACAATATCGCAAAGCATTTATTTCTTTCTCTCCTCATTTTCTCTATTTCCAAATTTTACCATCAATTTTGTTACTTTCAAATTCTACCAAAGAAAAGGAAGAAACATTGGTACGTGTGCGCTTGTGTGTGTGTTTATACAGAAATATGTATCCTTCATGCAAAACTTAAATTCCTAACTTTTCGTGACCATTGTACAAATCATATAGTGTTAGAATACCAAAAAAAAAAAAAATATTTTTAAAGTTCAAGGGATAACTAACACATAGTGAAATGTAAGGCCTTAAGATCTTTTATTCCTAGCGAATTAAAATATGCATCAAATCGTTGAGGTGGCATGTTTACCCCTGATTAATAACAACTTTTAAATCAAACGTGTGGTACCTGTTATGCCTTAAATTTTTTTACTTTGAATCCTTCGACTTTTTATTTGCTTCGACGGTTGGAATACTTTTACCCGACCATTTCCGCAATAAGCATTTTTCGTTGGAGCTTAAAATGATACTTTATCAGCGTGAGATTTTGTTTCGATTAAGTCGTTCGTGTTCGTCCGTCCACCCCTTCACGTATGATCACAGACATTGAAAAAGACATTTGAAACTTTGCTGTTGCGTTGTCTGTTCACTCGCAAAAATCAATCCTGCAAATGGATAACGAGTTTTTCACACACACGCTTGCTGCAACCAGAAAACAAATACAGTCTCGACAAAAAGCAAAAGATTTGCATCTATTTGAATTGACAATCTATAACCAATTGTTCAAATGCGTTAATGGTCAAGATGAACCACGTGGCCGATTAAAACTCAGCTCAAAGAAAAAAAGAAAAAAAAATGTTCACGATTTTATACAAATATTTGCTTAATGTGTTGATTATCTAAGGTTCGCCCTAAAGAATGATACAAATTAAATTTTCTTTTTTTACTTATTCCCTTTTTTTACCTATCATCGAAGGATGGATGACAGGTATACTCGTTTTATCAAACCGTTTGCAACGCACAGAAAAAAGCATCATAAACGCCTCAAAGTCGTCTGTCCATTGGAAACTGTCTGGCCATTGGAAGTCCATTGCTCGCGTGGTGGTGTTTAAAATGAGCCAAATCGCGTCGTAGGACACGCCCGCAGTGCCACACAAACTGAGAAGACTTTTGCTTTCCAAAAGGGTTAAGAAATTCGTTTTTTGCTCGTTATTCATAAACTATGGCAGATAAATGTACAAAAATTTGAACGCTAATATTTTACTGACGATGCTTTAGCACCTATACAAAAATGGCCATGCCCACCCAATATTATAGTGTATAAGAATTTAATATTTTTTCCAAAACTTTCACAATTCGCAAGAACAAGCTTTAAAAAGGCCCACAAAGTATACAAATTCTTGGCCAGTTTCAAATCTGGAATGCACGTAAACATGTCCGTCTGTTCGTCTGCCTAAGTGTGTGCTATCTGTGGTAAACATTCTCCCCTTAGCAAAAATAAAGAAATCGCAAAAGAATTTAGAATTTAAAGTTTGCCAAGAACACGCCTATGCGACAAGGATTTTTATTTTGAAAATAGAAAAAATTAGCCACGCCCACTCCATATTATAGAGCATGAAAATTGAATTCTTTTACTTTTCTTGTCTTTGTTAGGATAACCGTGATGGGTGTAAAAGATTCTATTACAACCGAATATAATTTTTTGCTTGTTTTTCTCTAAAGCATCGCATGCCTAAATGATGTGTACTTTTGTAGAAAAAATTAAGAATTTTTGCATTATTATTATTATTATTATTATTTTTTTTATTTTTATTTTTTTTTTTGCTTCAATTTTATCATACATTGTTTGTGCTTTAATGTAATAACATGCACATGTGTAATGTTTACGATATTGTAAAGATATCTATGTCGCCCATTGTTGTCTGTTTGCTAGCACGGTTTACCGCAGCTCAACATAATTACCAAATTAGCGAGCAAACAATGGAGGCTAATGAGTTTTGCGGTTAGCGCTCACACATTCAAATAATTGCGCTGTTAAGTAGATGAGCATGCATGAGCACTAAAAATAATGACTTGATGTACATGTGTGTTCGTTCACATACACCAAATCAGTCAATTAATTATATTATGATAGTGTAATAAGTAAATGAAAAGGCGCGATATTATTTTCAATGCGAATGCCGGCTATATACCGCTTCTTAGAGCTTTTGCTACAAGTAGCATGCAACTAGTATACTAGGAAGACTCTTCACTGCACTTTTGCCATAAATTTTCAGATGACTTTTCTAAGTAATCTGAGGTTGATCGATCTCATCATCTTTGCATTAGATTGCGTAAAACCTTGACTTTTCTTTGGTGTAGTCCACATTTCTTGGGTATCAACGGGCTTTTTAGCTAATTGCGCTTATTTCCAAATTGAATCTGAATTGAATTGAAATTCAAGAAAAACACACAGCGTAGTTATTAAGAAAAGAAACGGACATGACTAAGTCGACCCTTTGGTCTTGCGGTGGCCCCATCTTATGCTTATTTTACATCATCTTTGTGACAAATATTTGTAAATATTACAAAAGTAACAACAAAATCAATCATCGCTGTGGTCTGTAGACAGTAATGAGAAATACTTATCTGCATGTGTGTGTGCAGTAGTAATTCGTTATAGAAAATTATTTCATTTCAATTAAGAGGCGGTGAAGTGCTTTACTTGTTTGACATTTTATGAATGCCGGATTCAAGATTTCAACATGCAGTGAAGGTGAAGGGATTTTCTTTACATTTTGCTTCTCTTTGATATCTTAGAGAATTTTTTTCCTCCTTTCAAATACAAATATATATACATATATATATATATATATGTTTTTTTTTTTTATATATTAATAAAATGTTTCATTTTTGCTTTTGTTACTTCAAGTTCGTTTCATTTGTTATTTACTCATTCGTACCACTCAACACTACAAACGTTTTCCTTTTTCTTTTTTTTTGTTTTTTTTTGTTATATGATATATATGTGTGTTGTTTTTCTTTTTATCAAAATAGCAACAACAGTGAAAAAATAAAAAATAAAAAACGAAATAAAAAGCGTTTTTGCGCTCATGGCCTGTCACAGAATGTCAGCCTTCAGTAAGACAAGCATAAGCAAATCCCATAGTCATGATATCAAACTCACATATATATGTATATATATATATTTTTATGTACCTATATACATGTAGTGTCAGTTGCAAACAATCACGTGTCCACATATATCTATACAACAACAATAACTAAATGAATTATTTAAGTCACTAAAGGCGAAGAATAAATAAGTAAAGAATCAGGCGCACACACACACACACACACAAGTAAACGAGAAGAAAATCTTCGCAAGCGAAATAAAATAATATACAAAACTTTAAATATAAGATAAAAGAACCAATGAAAAAAGAAATGTACAAGAATGCAAAACTGAGAGACCAAAAAATCAAAAAAAAAAACAAAAAAAAAAAACAAAAACTGAAAACATGCAACAAAATATTTGTCAGTTTTGTTTTAAGAAACGGTGCCAAGAATATTATAAATTTTTTCCAAATAATTTTCTCCACACAACAAAGGCGACATTTTTGAGTTGATATTCAAAGCAAAAGATCAGAAAACGTTAGAAAACAACAATCGCATGAATATGCAAAGAAATTATGATGGGTTGCAGAACACTTTGGGATGCGAAGAAAAATGAGCTTCTGTTCGATGACTCAATACCCTTCCTTGTCATTTTCAAGTGCTTCAGAATATTCAGAATTCAGTCAGCCTAACGACTTCACCTCACGTCGAACATGAATTTTTGACTCTGATTGCTCTGTAAACTCTCTTTTAAAATCATTATAAGGTGACTTAAGCCCTACGGTGAATTGTTAAAATTTCTAACCCAAAACTGGCGAAAAAATTAATTTCCCATCTGTTTGCACTCACTTAGCGTTACGTGAAAATCAAAAAATTCCTCATAAGCAAAGACTTCTCTCTTTGTACTAAAATATACTCTTACAAAATTAATAGCAGACTCAAAAAGAACTTGTAGCACTATATCTACCCATCAGATGTAAAGACAGATTTAGGGCTCGTTTTCCGTATAGGGACGCCATAAGGGCATCATTTACGCCGCCACTTGGTCCCTTTTGTATGGCTTAGGTTATGTTTAAAAAAAGGCATAAAGACACCGCTCACACCTTAAGCATTGAATACTTAATCATAGGTAAAGCGTCCTTATCAGGAAATGTGTTATAACTAAATTCTAACGATTTGGTATCTTTAAGCCTCATGAGCCCATCTGCATATATGAAAACCATTTAACTGAAAAGTTGTACTGTTTAGTTGCAAATGCGGAACCGCTGCTCTTGTAAAAAATATCGAGCCTAAGAATGAAGGTATTTATAGTTAATATCAGGCACCAAAGCGGAGGAGCATAAAGAGGAGTAAAATGCTTTCATGAATTTTGATTTCCAATACGATCAATATATGTTGTGCGCTACATGATAGATTTATTTAGACAGAATATAAACTCCAACCTTTGCTTACAGTTACTTTTCCAACTTCAAAGAGAGTTTCGGAACCAATAAAGAAAGACAAGCAAAGAAATTAATTTTTGCCGGCAGCCGAATTTATTGTGCTCACTACCTTTAGTTAAGAAGACCTTGAGAAAAGACCGACAAAAGAAAAATGAAATTTCTGTACTCTGACTATTAAAAGAGCGGGTGACAACTTTCTCTGCAGGATCTATTGCGGGATCACTCGCACGATGCATGGAAAATATGTCGTCGGTTTATCTACTGCGCAATAGTTTGTAGGCAATTAGGAAAAAACCGGACTTTTTTTAATTTTTGACAACCGAACTGTTTCCAAAGTATGTTGTGTTGTAGGTGTGTTCTCTGATCAATTTGTCTTTGGCTTTCAATATCGATTTGCGCGCAAATACTTCAAATGTTTTTGCCAAACTTGATACCGATATTTTGCTTTTTGCTGCCGGAAGAACGCTTACCGCAGACGGGCACACGGACATGCCTCAATAGATTTAGGATACGATACTGATCAAAAACATAACATATGTATATATATATTATATATGAGATTTTATTGGTAAATACTACACTACCACTAGTACACTACGAATATGAAATCTCTAAAGCTTTCTTCTAAGCATGCCGAACGTCTCCACAAAATAAATACACCTCCATCCTTCGGGGGAGGCCTTAGCAAAAGCAAAAAAAAAAAAGCAAAAAAGGAGTCGTCTAACAATTCCATGGAGCATTTGTTAGACTTACATGCAGCAACGTTTGGTTTTCGTTGTGGTGGTGGTCGTGGTTTAGAAATAAAACTACAGCTCACACTTTTCCCTCACATCTCTCATTCCCTTGGCTAAGGTAATGCGGAATCCCTGTAAACGAGTACTAATACATTTGCTTATGCATATACACGGGTATGTAAGGTGTTTGCTTTTAAAAGCAAAAAACACAAATGAAAATGTGTGGTTATGTCAACTTTCATAAAATTTTGTTTAGTTAGCAACATGATGAAATGAAGTTAAATGAAATGTAATGTAATGCTACGATATGCTGACATGTTCTGGGATATATATGGTAGAAGCCAAAAACAGGGCCATGTATTGTATTGCGTATATATATATTTAAGCAAACAAATAGTGTTTATGTCATGGATGTATTATTATATTATACTCGCCAAGTCCGCCCATTTGCATTTTAACCGTTAAGCAACTGAAAACATAATCAGAGTTTTTTTTTTCAATGTTGAAATATGTTACTGGTTTACTTCTGAGACTTGAAAACAAATGTCACAACTGTAAGCTGTAGTGTTCTCGTTTTTTTTTTGTTATTTTGTTGCTCTGAAGATCCATTTTTTCCGTGTTCCGTGTTGTAGTTGTTGTCGCCGAAATTAATGTGGGAATTTTTTATTAAAATTCTCTAGAGTGTTAATGAAGGCCACACATGAGTTGTAGCGAGTTGGATGGAGCAGGAAATGGGGTTAATAATAAAATATACTTTTTGGTCAACTCTGCTTTTGTTTTTTTTTTTTTTTTTTTGCTGAATGTGTGTTCATTTGTTAATGAATTAAAAGCTTTTGTTTGCGATAAGAAAAAAAAACAAAAAAAAGCAAAGGAAAAAACATAAAAACAAATGAATTATAATTAGTAGATGATCTCATATTAAAAGTTCGCGATGAATTTTTAGACCACCTTTTTTTTTTTAAATTTCCAACTTTTAAATAAATTTATGAAGTTTAGGGTTTTCAAAATGATTAATAGATCAACTACGGGTTGGCGAGCGCCAATAAACATTTACGCATACTTAAATAATTTATTTAATTTAGCTTAGAGTTCGCAAAACGGTTTCTACAACGACTTGACGTTTGACGTTTCATTTCGATGCCAAAGTTGCTTTAGATACTTTAGATCCGAATTTATGGGTAACATTTGTTTATCTTTATTATCTTTGATGCCTTTCCTGGGCATTGTCTCTGGGGATTGTCTCGAAATCAATATCAAGAGGACTTTTTCCCTGCTCAACGGAGATATCATCAAAGTTTAGATTTTCAAATCCTGAGACTTGAGAGACATTTTGAGTGACGAAAATGTCACTTGTTTATGCCGATATACAATAATTCTCATTACTGCGAACGACAGCATTGGACAATTCGGGGTCTTTCATATCGCAATAGATAGGCAGATATCCTTGCTTAGTGAGGTGAGCTTAACTTTATCATCTTCTAAAAGTACAATCGTGGTTAGGGAAAGTATCTGGTTGATCGGATAGGGAAGGGCACACTGTGTAGTAACGCCATGCACTTATAACAAAAAATAATTTTAAAAGGTCGCGATCAAGAGTGGCATACGCAGCGATAATTCGCGATCACCTTAACCACATTTTGAGACTAAAATCTGTATAAATAATCGACTTGAATAACCGAAACCTGAAAGAATATTTTCGAAGCAATATCGACGATATCCGATGGCAAACCAGTCCACATAGCTTGAAAAATGTGTCAAAGGGTAATCACATGCAAAGCACATAAAACGTCGGTCCCGCGTTTGTAATTGCAGTCGTGGGTAAATTTTCCCACAAGCACGGGGACATTTCCCACACAGAACGGGCAGAAATGACCCACTGGTTGACGATGGTTTAGATGGTATGTTCAAACAAAGTCCGCAATATGCCTGCAACCGATCATTGACTGAATGAATGGGCTTAGTTTTGGGGTAGCCACGACGATCGTAGAATAAACTGATTGCCTAACGCGTTTCTTGGTCCCTGGGCTCGAATTCCTTTGTTCCCTTTTGCACATCCTTTCTCTATGCTTTTTAATACAACAAAACTATTGTCAGTTAACTTTTCTTTTTTGGGGGGGGGGGGGTGACACCCTCTACGAAACAAATTAAGCAAATGCTCTTAATTTAATTGCTTTAAGTTTTATATCGAAATATGTGTGTGTGTAAGGTAATGTGATTAATTTCTAATAACGAGACCTATCGTCAAACTTAAAATGTGAGAGCAAACTATTTTTATCTGTATATCGAATGAACGTAAAAGTAAAGTCCTGTTAAAGTGCGAAGAAAAAACTTGTTTTTCAACTTACTTAAGGGTTCGAAAGAATAGTCTGTTTTTGCTCTTTTATGTTTATTTCGAACAAACATCATCAGCGCAAAAACTCCGATAGAAAGTTTAATAGTATGAAAAATGAAATGAAATGAAATGAAATGAAAAGGAAAAAGAATTAAAAAAAAAAAAAAATAGTCAAACATTGATAAGTTATCCATAATGGCACAAAAACTCTGTTAAAAAAAAAAAAGGAAAAAAAAAAAAAAACAAATCCAGTTGTTTTTCTTATTTCCACATTTTCTTTCTCTCCCTTCATGCTTTTTTTTTTTTTTTTTTTTTTTATCTATTTCCTCGTATAACATTTGTTTTTCCATTTGGACGATAGGAGGGTGAAAAGTCTCAATGAAAAACAACAAATGATTTTACCACCCAATACCGACATATGTCGGGGATGTTTTTACACTGATATCGAATAATATGTATAAACACACTAACTAACAAAGTAGCTTTGTTTATTACATATATACATAACGTAAATATATCTTTGTATATAAGAGAGTAAAGTAAAAACAGGTAAACTGAATTTTCCGAAAATGCATGCAGCACAACGCTAGGCAAAGGTTAAAAACATATCCACAGGAATGAAAATGAGTAAAAACCTCCCTCTAACCCAAGCCAAGCGCATAAGTATAGCATTCACACAAAATGAAAATGGTGTACGTGTTCGTATTTGTGAGTTGTATTAAGTTGAACGTGTTGTTTGATACCCGACTACTATAGAGTCTCCCAACCTGTCGATTCAAGTAAATTCTGCTACTCAAGCAAACCGAATAAATTGCTAAGAAAGCCTCTCTTTCTCCCCGTACAATCAGTTTACAACGACCATTACTGAAGGGAAAAAAAGCTGTGGTTAAAATTTAATGAAACCTAGGCTGACGAAAATGCCTCGCGACCATGATTTTCATTTTCCTTCAAACCATTATTGAAGTAAGTTGGATATACTTCGTTCCTTCGTTTGCCATGAGGGTACCATGAGAAGTAGTGAGGGCTAACTTATAAGAGACAGTTTTTGTAGAAAGTTGTGAAAATTTTAAATTCACTTCAGGCGCTTGTTGAAAGCACTATTCTTCGCCTTTTGTCTGAACCTTAAAACCTTTATACTCTTTACTCTACTCATTCTCTGTCATTCTCTATATCTGGAGCTGTCCTGATATAATATGATTTTTGCATTTCCAGATGAGAAAAATCGGTGTCTAAGTTCGACTACATTCGCAAATTTCTTAAAAGCTCTAACTTCGATCAGCAATCCTCCGATTTTATTATTATACTTATACTCGTTTATATAAAATTTTCCACCAATGATGCTAAATATCCGCATAAGTAATCGAATAAGTACCGCGACTACGACTTTGGTCGTAGCTACAGCCAGTGCTCAAGCGGTAAAGGCCTAACACTTGCCGATTGGATGCACTGATGCCCCCACCTTCGTATCCCTTTCCCTATTTGCTTTTGATCGTCGCCGTGTTTCACGAATAGGGGGAATAGGTTGACATAGGTTGAATGCTTGCCTCATATAAAAAAAGAGAAATAAAAAACTTTACTTGTGTATGTTATGCTTTGGAAAATATTCTTTATGATCTTTTAAATATATTTGCAGTTGTTCCGTATTGGGATTACATTCGATCATGGATACGGTTAATATATCTAAATACAAATGAATAACTGCTTGCAGGGCATGTTATGCTTGCAGTGCTGTTATTGAACTGCATTTGAATTGAAAAATCATTAAAGAAATGAATTAATTGACATTAAGCTATGCAAGCTATACATGTCAACAAGTTCGTCGTAAACTGAATATAATTTCTCTCTTAATCTATAAGCTTTCTTGGTTCGTGCACATGTTGGTTTTTCATTACTTTGAATTTCGCAGATTAAAGGCACAAGTGTGAAAGGGCGCTTTCATCTTTCATCTTTGACTCTTCTTTTTTTTTTTGTTGCCATTTAATATTTGGTTAAGTTATTAATACTGTCGAAGGAAAAGCCAAATAAAATGTGAACAATGAACGATTAAGATCCACATGCGGATCTAAGAGACAATAAGTTGCATTGAAAATATTTAAGAAGTAGGAAAGAGTGTTTTCCAGTGTTTATTGTATAAAACTTTTCCGTTTTAATTAAACATTTTCTTGTTTATTGAAAAGTTGCAAGAAAGAATTCGCTTAAGATTGTTCCGATCGTGAATTATATACGAGCTTGCTTCGGCACAATTTTTCGATTCCTTTTGAGATCATCACTACCATCCTGTACACCGGCAATCCTTCGGATCTTCTTTGAAATCTTTTATGGAAACTTTTGCCAAAACTAACTTCAATATTTTTATTATTCGGAAACTTGACCATAGAGTTTGTGACGAAATTTCTTTATTTCAATTCTAATATGAATTTCTACTCAAGGGCGAAGCTTTACACTTAATATTCTTTATTAATTATAAAATAATTGTTATAATTATTTACGATTTTATTACTATTATTAATAAAAGCTATTACTGTCACTGACTCGAAAGAAAAAAGTCCAGAAGGGCTGTGTTCTCACTCACAGTCTCAGTGCGATAGAATTTGCTTTGGTCGTAGTTATAGCGAGTACTCAATCGGTAAAGGCATAACACCTACAAACTGGACATACACCTCAGCTGCGTCCCTATGTCTTTCTATCTCCGCACTTTTTTCCGACCATCAGCGCATTACACGAATAGCGCACGAAACCTTTAAGCGATTGATCGCATAATAAGAAAAAATCGCATCTGTTTCGCTTCATTGTAAGATTAGATAAGCGCTAACCGTTTCGCGACGTGGCTGTGACACTTACTTGGTGCGTCAGCGCAGCTGGCACGGCCTACATAAGGCGATTGCTAATTGTGGCGGTGCATTTTAAACATAAATTGGTGACGAGATGTGCTACTGGTACGCCGTCGTGGAAGGTTTAAGCTTCCTTTGTAATCTTTTCCTCCACTATCTTCTGGAAAAGGTTTTCCGCGCTCACATCATTAGCGATAAGGACTTTAAGGCCAAACCCAAATGACAAATACTGGATAATAATATTCGGTCGTTGTTTATTCGTAAGAACAAACTTCTCTTCATATTTATTTAAGATCCCAATTAAAACAATTCGTATAAAAGGTGTTTATCTGCAACGTTTTCCGCTCATGAGCTCAACAAAAAATGCGTGTTTATGAGATGCCAATATAAGATTCACTGCAAAAGTTGACCCTTTTGCTGCTGTAGCAAATGCATTCCCATGTTTATGGTGACATGCTGTTGATCAAACTTAGGAGAAAAAAAACACAAAATACTCAAACGTGAACATTGATTAAAGCACGCCTTCACTGTTCTCTCACATGCATATGGTGCGGAAAGTATTTAAACTCTTTTTTTTTTGTTTTTCATTATCATTCTTTTATAATTCTTAACAATGATCTCAAGCGTAGCGTGGAAGATTTAGAAAAACTTTATTACATAATGCATTTTGCATAGTTATGCTAGCGTGCACAGCTGGTATGATTCTTGCATAATTTTGAAAAGACCTGATGCGTCCTTTTTCACTAAATTATTGTAAAGAAAAAAAAAAAAAAGAAAAAAAAACCTGCTGAACCTGCTGTTAAATTACCTTTTATTTAACGGATACATGTTACAGCGATTGCTTGCATTCATGTCGTGCGGGAATAGTGTTAACTCAGTAGGTACGAAAAGAGAAAGTTCTTATTGCATCACCATACTTGGTCGATCTTATTCCAACTGCTTAATAACAACAACAAAAAGGAAAATATATTCCACAAGGTTAACGTGTAATACAAACAAAGGAAAACATGAGGGAATGCAAAGATCTTTACTTTTCCTTCTCTTTTTTTTCCTTTTTCTATATCTATAGCTTCAACTAATGCCTAAACTAAGACATGATGGTTTTATTAACTGTGCGTTTGATTAAAACCTTTTTATAGGAAAAATAATTAACCTTTTTCGTTAACTGGCCTTCCACGCCTTATCTTTATGAACTTGTAATTAAAAAAATGATTTCATTAAGACATAAAAAAGGAAATGTTAAAATGCGTTACGTTCAAAGGCCAGACTACTTAATAATGAGTTCTTTATAACTTCATCAAATTAGATGATAATTTTTAAGCTGCTCTTATAAGTATATAAAAATGAAATTTCAAAAGTGCCGCTTGTCTAAGCGAGTATCAAAAGTTTTATTACAACCATATAATAAAGTGCCTGCAGTACTACTTCTAGTTAACTTAACTCAAAGAGCTTAAGATAGGGTTGCCTTGCAGAGAATATTCTTCAACATAATCCGTTTTGCGAAAACGTGAAGTTCGCTAATTTAATTTTTAATTAAGAGTTACTACGAAATACCCTTCTGCCAAAATAGACTGCGGACTGGTACCAAAAGCGTGGACTCCTTACAAAAATTCTGGTTCTAAATCGTGAGCTGAACTCCTTCACAACATAAGCACATCTACTAGCTTTAGATGTACATTTGTGTGCTTAGATGGAACTATTATTTATAGAGTGCGCTTTTTAAATTTATTTGCCTAAGGCAAGAAAAAATATCTACCTTCTGTGACATGTCTTTGGACATTTATAGCCAAGATTTATATAAAGTCTTAGCTCTAATCACGACAATTTTGAAGCTTGTCTCCAGGAGTTGCAGAAAGTCAAAGCTTAATCTACACGCTTTGTATGTCGGTATTTGTTCAAGACTCTCTCATACTAAGGGTATCGAACAGTCATCGATCGGGGGACTATTGTTATGATCACAAACAGTTGTAGCAAAAATATCGCTACCTCTTGTTTTTTTATTTATTCTTCAGCTGTTAGGAAGATTGTAGTCCTAAAGGATTGTACGTAGACAAGAATGAAAGACGGAATAGTGTTTTTGTATCTTCGATTTGCAAGTAGAAACATCTGAAACGGTGGGAAAGGTTACAGTGCATAGGTTGGCCCAAAGGCGGCAACTCTGTTAAAGAACGAATCGCGGGAGTTTGGTGCGCGGTATGCGGTCACCTCGAATGGTGTGATCGTCGACAAAACCGCTGAACGGACTTCATTGGTGGATAAACGTCTTCTATATACAGGAACGCTTGCCCTGGGTATATCTGCACATAAGCACAACATACACAACTATTGACGCAGCTCAGGTTTTAGAGAGAGTTTTGGGCACACTTTTATCGCCCATGAGCATTTAAACCTTTCGGTGTAAGTGGTTAAGGGTCTCCAGGAAATATTTGCCCACACATCGAAAAGAAACGCTTTCCAGAAATTCTTCCATTCTTCAAATACGCTTTGGTTGCAAACTGTCTGTCTGTGTAACTTTACCTAAACTTTCCAATAAAGTCAAGCAGAGGTCCATTAGTGTTACGAGCCAATACATAAGCGTATAAGTACATTAGTTGCGATAATGAAGAATAACAAATAAGAAAATTATATGCGATCGTGACCGAATCCTTTACACCCCTCGCCGCTATCCTAAAAAGCAAAAGAATTAAACTTTCATTTTTACATGATGTATGCGCTGCACTTTACAAGTAACCAGCAAAGAGAGGGAAAGCAAAGGTGTTCACAGTTTTTGCCGCTTAGGGATGTAGGGATTGTAGGCGTATCCTTTGGAAAGCTTGGGTCACTTCCAACTTCCACTTCTTTTGCGAATTTGTAGGTGATGTCCTCACTTTCGCTAACGGGACAATGTTTACCACGGAAGGTACACAGTTGAGCAGTCAAACGGACGGACATGTTCAGAGGCATTTCGAATTTGAAACTGGCCAAGACTTTATATACTTTGTGGGACTTTCAAAGCTTTTTCCTGCCCTTTATAAAGTCATTGAAAAAAAATTACAGTTCGATATGCTATTGCACTGAGTAGACGCGGTCAAATTTTCAGGTCAGGTACTACAGCATTAAACTCCCATTAAACCTTCAAATTTTTGCACACTTATCTGCTACAGTTTGTAAGTAATGAGCAAAAAACGAATTTTTTATTCGTTTTGAAAAGCAGAGGTCTTGTCAATTGGCGTGCTACTGTGGGCGTGTTCTTCAACCGATTTGCTCCATTTCTAATACCAACCAGCAGGCACGAATTTTCGATTATTTTCCAAATTTCAAGTTGATAGCTTAATTTTTGGGTCCAAGTGAATGTTTGCAATAGACATTACACAGAAGGACAGGTGGACAGGCGGACGTAGATTCAAAATTTGCTGATGATCAAGAGTATATATACTTTGTGCGGGCTCCGAAGCTTCTTTCTGGGCGTAGCGAACGTTTTGACAAAACGAATATATCGCTCATCCTTCGGTGTTGGGTATAAAAATATGGTATTATTTTTGCTTTCACAGTGTGGGCGATTGCTTCTCTATTTCTGTTTATTTCCCTCCTTTGAGTCAAGTTCAGTATCGCAATTTGCTTGGCTCGGATATCAACAAATTTTGATTTTTTTCTTTTTTGTAAATAATTTTTCTTCCGATATTTTTGTATGACTTTTGCGCTCTTTATTCTATTATTACTTTCGATTCCTTAAATAAACCCCATTTTATATTGCTGAAGAGACACACAGGCACACAAACACGCAAGCAGATATAAGCTTATGTGCATATCTTTCATTCAAAATTTTTCTGTCGTGAGTAAAAATATACATCAAAACATTTAGTTCAATGTTTTGCTTTTTTCTTTTTGTTTTTGTTTTTGTATTCAAGTGGATTGTAAAAATTCGTAAGCATTCCTATTTACATATATATATATATATATATATATTTATAAATATATACATGGTAGGGTATGGTATGAATGAAAAGTTTTGTTTTCTATTTTCAAAAGAAGTTTATTTTTGTTGTACTTAATCTGCATGCATTTATATATAAAAAAAATGTTGTTGAGGTTTTGACTTTTTGTGTAAGATGTCGGAGAATACATTAACTTTCTTCTGGTTGTTGTTGTTGTTGCTTTCTTTTGCAACTATATTTGAAGATTTTTTTGATTAAATTGCGCTTTGATTATAGTTTTCAGTATTATTTGAAATTTGAGAAATTTTTTCATAACCTGAAGGTTGCGACCTAAAAGTCGACCTTAAGGATGACCTGCACTCACTCCTTTAAATTTTTAATGGCTTTTATTAATGTTACAAATAAAGCCGCACGTGTTCAGTAATCAGGGTGATTGTTATAAAACTTAACACCTATTATGACTCTTTTTAAATCTAAGGTGGGAGTTAACACTGATGCACTTAACTACTCGATATAAAAGCGATCCTACCTTTGGCCTAAATAAGTAAGTGTGCATACATTTAATTTTATTTAAACTTGTCTACTTACTGACTCAGAAAACTCGAAACGAAATTTCAAAGACAACGTTCGCCGTTTAAATTGTCTTTTAAATTAATTTATAGTAAAAGCCTCACTAATCTCTTATTTCGTTTATAAAACTTAAAGTGACAAAAGCTTCTATGGCGATCATGAATCACTTACCTCCAGACTAATTATTTCAGAAAACTGCAGATTAAGATCAATCCGATTAAAGAATAAAAGTGAGCATCTTATGAATAATTTATTGAATCAAATAGTTCCGAACAATGACAACAAACATTACGATAGATATGGAAATGCTGAAGTCTTAATAGTTACCTACAGTGAAATTGTAATAAACAACGAAATATACGTCGACCTTAGAGAAAGACTTTAGACTTGCATGCAATAACCCATAAGTTGTTTATAAATTGCAAACTGAACGAGTTCGAACACATCACATATATAACGTATATAACATAGATAACATCTTTTGTGAGGGTTTTTTGATCGGCTGTGTTCGTAGAACAGCTGTTGTAGTAGCACTTATGACATGAACAACGAAATATAAAATTGTAGAGTGAAATTTCGTCCTTTAAGCGCACGTCCGCATGATGCTATTCGATCAGCGTTGTCCGATATATGACACCAAAGACCATGTAATGGTAAAAATCTTTCTTCTGCGTAATATATCTTCTTCTTCTACAATCTTTGATCAAGCGATGCCATTTTAAGTCATTTACAGCAAAGACCCATTTCGCCAAAGTTGTGCGCCCTAATGTTGAGAATAAACGTGGTCCTTTCACTTCCACAGCTTCAATTAAGGAGCAACAAGAAGTCAGCCATCGGCATCGTTCGCGAACGCGTCCATTGCGCTGGTCAAAGCCAAAGAATATTCAAAAAACTATCGCTCAATTAAATCAAGCCAGAAACCGAAGCAAGCTGGAATGCTTCGTGTTTAGAAAAGTCGTTTGGGTCTTTCTTTTGAGTTCACGCAAGCAGGCAGATGAAAATAACTTCCATCACTAACGATAATTTTGTTAAAAAAATCGTTATCTTGTTCGTGAATTTCCAGCGTCCAAGCAGAGAACTAATGTTTGGCCAAAGTTTTTGAAAACTCCCTCCTACTAAACAAACACCATCGCGATGATGACAGTTTTTTGCTGGAAGCCCAACAGTAGAGCGAAATTTTAAACTTTCCAGCCCTCCTGAAAGCATCTGTATGCAGAAATATTGACGGAGTGACAACATTAGTATACATCTGTCTATAACAGGTATCTTAATAAATTCTAAACAGTTGTTGTTCGACGTTTCCTACTTTCCTCCTAATCGAATCTGTTAATCTCGAACATAGAACTTCTCTACCTTAGCCATTACTTGTGGAAGTGACGTTAGCGGTAATAGTTGCAAGTGCAGCGGTTCTACTTGTCTAGCTACCTTACCTAAAATTATTATTTGGCCGGACTTAAAGGTTTAAAGGGAAATTTTGCATCAAGTTTTTTTTACATCTTGCACGACTATGAGCGAAGACTAACTGAACTGTGAGATGTACGCTTACTTCACTCTATAAAAACTCCCTCCCTCGAAGTTGTTCAAAATTGCGCAAATACTAAGTCTTTGAGGTGATACATAGGCCCCGCCCCTTGTCTAAAGAGAGCAAATAGATTCTACACATGACCTCTTTCTGATATTGCCGGAGAAATAGGGTCGTCTAAGTTATGTGGATTGTCCCACACGAAGGGCGATAGTGGTTAACAGTTTGAGTCACCCACGCGTTCATTTCAAACTCGACGAATTTTGTGTGCAATTTTCGTCGAAGTCGGCGAAACGTCGAGATGACGACTAACTTCATCTCGATGGGAGCTTTACTTACTTCACTCTTTCAGATTTACTTGACTGCTAACGTCACCTTAAGAGAATTTGATGCAAAGTTCATCTGCGGTTCAGCAAAAACATCAGGTGAGGTAACAGGTGAGCTACTTAACTAACTAGGGCTATCTTACGCCTTCTTAAGACAAGACATTGAAAACTTATCGGTATGGGTTTAGAAAAATTTCTCGTGAAGTTGAACTTGAAAGCAGCGGTGGAAAAGTTGCCCCCGGCAAGACTTTGCAAGTGTCATTCAGTTAAGCTCAGTGTGTAACCATATAGGGACAAATTGGATGTAACGCATTGATTATTAGCTGCGATGCGTATCTAAGATTCGTTTAAATTCGATCGTCTCGTCTCGTCTCGTCTCGTCTCTTTTACTTGGTTTAGCCACCAATTCAATGTTTTAATGAGTTGAGAAGATTGCGCTTTGTGAAGGTGATAATGAAAATTGCAATTCAATGAATATCAAAACAACCGGTGACTGACTGAGTGCAGACAATATTCCTCTTCTGTCTTTTGCTGGTAGTGAGAAACGATGAATAAAAAGAAAAGGAAAGGACAAAAAAAAAAAACAAATATTCTGTGCATGAATTTTTCATTATTGTATTTACACACCGATATGGAGCTATTTGGTGGCAAAGGCTTTTGCTGTCAGCCTTCCTTAACCAATTCATTGAATTCAACCGTAAAGTTAGCGAACATATTTTCATATATCTTACGTAGGTAGAGTGTACATAACCATGTCCAGTAGGTATTGTATGTATATATGTATGTATGTATGTATGTAAGTATGTATACAACGCGTATGTATAACTGAATGAATTAGTGAATGAGTAAATGCCGCAGTTGCAGGTAATTAAGTAATTTTTGTGGCATGTTTTTTTAAGGTGACTGTATTTTTGTTTTGCTCGTTCTTAGCTCATGTTTGCTTCTTGTTGTTAAGGTTTTTGGCAACACCTCTATTTGGTGGTCAATTTGTGCCAAACCATGGCTTGTAAATTAATGTGTGCTTTTCTTAATTGCAATTGAACTTTACGAGACTGAGAAGGTTATGCACACATGTACAAACTTGTTTGCGTATGTATTTAAAGCATGAGATCGTCTATGTTTTTCTTAGAGTTTGAGAGAAGAGCACATAAGGTAAGGTTTTTGTTATTCATGGTCGTTGTGTTACAAATTGTTTTTATATTGTTAATTATCTACGTGTTCTGTTTGTTGTTGCTTGGGTAGTGTAGGTTGTGTTTTTTTCCTTTATTTATTTTTATTTTTTTTTTCCCCATATCGTACGGTTGACGTTTTTATTTTGCAAAATTAAACAAAGTCATGGTAGAACGTAGTCAGTGTTTATTTTTCTCAGATTAGTATGTAAGTATGTAGGTACCGTATCAAATTTATCAATTAATTGAAAGCTAAAGATTGAATTTCTTAAAGGACTACTTAAGGTATAGACAAAGTGCGCCACTTTGTTTTAGGCGATATTTTAATAAGCATTAGTCGAAGTTCAGATACACTCAAGATTTTGCACTTGAGACAACAATTTTTGTACATAGTGTAGACTAAAAAAGGTGCTACGATTAAGATGGCGACGACGCCTGATTGTTAAGAGCTCTAAGCGTTCCGCAGAAGTACGTGATATATATTTTGATTAACAAGGATTTATAGTCATTACCTTTGTTGGAATTCTTGAATAACTTCCTACGAAGAGGGAAGTTGTTCAACATTTACTCTCCAGAAATGTCTCATTTTCCCAGCGCTTTTCGCAATTCCACACTGTTGTGTTGTACATCACAAGAAGAGCAGATTAAGTCTGCGCGTATGTATTCAACACCCGGAAGTACATGACTTAAATCCATGTATTGTTCTACCGATTGGTTCAGAGTTGTTTTAAGAAGTTCTCTTCATCTCTATATCTGAATTCTCTAAATGCATTCTTATGCTCGATCTGACAAAATTGGCTTAAAAAGGAGGGCTACCAGAAATGGATTAAATCGGATCGTTTTTACAACTCTTTCCCATAAAATATTTTCCATTTTTATTATTTCTCGAGAAAAACTGATGAAATCCTACGATTTGTTTAAATTTAAGTTGGGCGATGTGGACCTGTTTTTCAAACGCAACCCCATGTAAGGGATCTCATTAAAACTAAGCCTTCACATGGCAACAACGTGAAAAGCTTTAGTACGGTCGAACAAAGAACTGTTTTAGAAGACTTTCACTTGTTTTTTAGTCAGGTGCAAGTCAAGTGAAAAAGTCCAAGTTTCTCGTTGTGTATGATTCTTCAGAAGATGAAAATAAATTCCGTTCAAAATCTCGCTATCATATCAACTTCCTGACCGTACTTTTCTTTACTCCGTCGTCGAGCAAAAACATTCTTTCCCAATAGACACAGTGAAGCCGTTTGAGAAAAACCTCACACCAACAAACGCTTGGATAATACATATATGTGCATGTAGAAGGAGAGTGTTTTACGCGAAGGCAAACGTCGTGGATAATGCGTTTATAAAATTATTTTTGACAGAGAAATCTTCATTTCGAAATTCATTCGAAATGAATTCATTTCGAAGGAAATTTCTTCGATGCCGCTGAAGTTTTTAAAATTTTGAAAATCAAAAAATGTCTATTTCGCCAATAGCGAAACTCAAACGCATGAGCTTATTCACCGACTTACCGAATATATATATACCGCGCCTATAGAAGAAAAATAAATATATGACTCACATCCGTTGATATTTTAATCGTTTGCATGGGCGAAAATCTTTTGAGAAACTGCACACATGTGCAGAAGATTTAAATTTTTGCTCATTATTAGATTTACAAGAGTTTGGCAGACATTTTGATTTAAGCTTAGAAATAAGTTCATCACGGTTTCCAAACATTGTATGTCATGTTTTTCATGGATTCTAAAATTTCTCTAAATCTGTTGTCTATAAACACAATAAAATAGTTGTTTATCAACAAATTCCATAATAATAATTCTATTGACACTATACACTCTTTTTCTCAGAAATATATTTAATTGCGAGAAATGTATTTTTAAAATGTTGTTAGACAAGTTCGATTCTATTAAATGCCCCATATTTTCAGACTTTGCAAACTCAATCATCGCATGAAGAAATTATTTTTACATATATATTTACATTTACTCTTCAACATTTTAATTTTACTTACAATTTCATGACGTCAGTAGCAGTTATTCATCTTATATATGTATCGTCTTTCACCCTTTGTTCTCTTCAGTTCCCGTTGTGTACATTAGACATCAGACGTATATAACAAAATGCGAATATTTCAACAAATTTTTCAATTAAACCATTAATTTATTTCACACATTCGTATACATTCGTTTATACACTAATACACACACACATAGAAATAAACTCTTATTTCGTTAATAAAACATTTTCAAGACTTATTGCATGAAAATTGTTTGCGCCCTATAATTAGTATAGTTAAACTATTTATCGAAATGATTGCATTTAAATTATTAACTAAAGCTTTATTATTATACCCAACTAAGGCCAAGGGTTAAATTAACTCGACACTAAAAAAAAAAAAAAAAAAAAACAAAATTACAAATGAATTCTTTAATCGATTTTAAGAAAATATTATAATAATTTTTCATTTTTTTTAATATGACCGATCAATTGGTCGCTGTTTCGTATATGTATGACACGACGTATGACGGTTAGAATCAGTCAAGAAAAGAGGAAGAGATAGGGAGCGGTCGCGGTTGAGATTTGCATTCGGAAACACCAACTTGGTAGCCGCGATTCTTATCCATTTGTGTTGCGAAACACCTTAAGTAGGTTTCTTTCATATCAGTGACAGAAATTCATACTAACGACGGAATTTGTATGAAAATTGTTACACAGACTCAGCACGCAATTAGTTCATCGATAACTATATAGTTCTAAAGGAAATATTTCGGCACCATATAACCTAAGGGCAGAGTTAAGGCAACTGTCATGTTATTGCTAAATTTCAAGGTCAGGTCGACAATATAGACCCAAAATAAGTATGATTTCCAAAGTAGAGCTCTAGTAAGTGTCTTCACTTCCTCCACATTTAATGGTCGAAATCATTATTAATAGTATTTGAGAAAAGTCTTTCCCATTGTGTGCAATATCATCGTTTGATGACTTCCCAGCGAAAATATCATTCAAGGAGCGTACAATGAAATATGAATAAAACTAGCATCAAATAAAGCCTGCTAGTGAGCATTTTCTAGAGCTTGAAGAGAATTCTAACAATTAATTTAGAACAATAGGGCTCCCTGTTGATGATTGTCTTGTGCAGTAGGCTTGTGAAGCCGTCTCTTTCATCTATGGTATCATTAGATAGCGAACTGATGTTTATCTTTCCAATCTGAAAAGTGCTTTCCGATCTTAAGCAGACAAATGCCAAATATCGTCTGCATCTACACAAGGCTCTAACGGCGGAGAAAATGCTTGATTTTCTCTACTCTTCTAAGTTGTTACGAAGGAACGAAGCAAAAAACCAACATGGGCTAGTGGGGAGCCACGACAGTTGATAATTGCAGCTAGTAACGTGACTCGCATCTAACGGAACTTGTTTTGAATCGAATCGATTAATCTGTAGGTTTCAGTCCTGGTGATTAGTTAGGGAATCCGCCTAACGACAAACCGATCGGAAATCTCTCAAAAAAACGATAATCTACTTACTTCACAGAGTTTGTGACGCATATATTCAGATATCGTTCAAAAATATCATTCTTGTTGGGATCGTCGAAGAATCGGCACAAAGTGTCGCTCGTTTCTTGGTATAACTCGAGGAAATCACTTAACACCGAAAATAGTTTCAAAACGTCAGCTTAATCAAGCATGCGTATAGTTTGTGTACTTTGTATCGAGGATATGAATAGGTTTTCTGATGCCTGCGTTCGGATTTTGGAAATAGAACAACAATTTTAGTAGAAGAGTGAATTTTCTTCATAAGTTGCAGTTAAGACGTTCATATAAATTAATGAATAAAAAAAAAATTCGTTATTAGTGAAATTTGGTTCGATATTCGTTTTTAATGAAATTAATTAATAAAAACAATTGCAACAATATAATCCGCCTGCTAATTGCTGTAGTTAATGTCAGTTAATTCATGTTTCGAACGTAACTTTGGTATTAAGTTGTTAACCTCCCTTGTAAACTCTTTATAATAAAATACCGCCAACTACAATAGTACAACAACAACAACAACAACAACAACAACAACAATAACAACAACAATAGCAAATATGTTAATTTGTTACTGGTTTTCATTACGCGGATAAATAACACACAACCGATCGCATAAGTCCTTGCTGCCATTTAAAATTCTGGTGACCATAGGGGAATACCTATTGTTCTTGTTTTATTTATTTATTTTTATTTTTATTTATTTATTTTTTTTTTTCGTTTTTTTCGTTGTCGTTTTTGGCCGATAACGACAACATGTGCGCTTGTATTAAGACCATCTTTTACTTTTTCTTTTTCTTTCGCTTTTTACTATATGTTTGTTTGTATAACTTTTTAACTTTTGACTACATTAATGTCAACTGTTACGATCTTTTTATTTTTTTTTGTTTTTTTTTTAATTTTTTTGTTTTTGTTCACAATGTTTGTTAACTTATTTCTTTAAGAGAGGACAGCAGTTGGTTCGAATAAAAAAAAAAAAAATGTATTTCTTTTTTGTTTTCTTTTGAAAAATTCTTAAGAGGAAAGAATATTGTTGTGTAAGGTTTTCTAAAGGTATATATATGTATAGCAAGCATTGTTGTCTTTTATGTTTTTATGGCAGTTATTCTGACCGCCAACTGCGCGCATGTGCACTGAAATTTTCTTACATACACTCGTTTATATATATATATATATATACATATATATATATATATGTTATATATATATATATATACATGTGTATACTTTAGATCGGTAGGATAGTTTATAAATAACTAACTTTAAAGTTCATTTAGTCAGTTTTAACCCTTTCAACACATAATAATTCTTTTTGTGTCTCTGTTATTGTTTTCGTTAAAGAAGTTTAAAGGAGAGATCAAAGAATAATGCAACTTTACCCCACAACTACACGCACATAGAATATGTTACGTATTTAAAAAAAAAAAAATACGAAAAAATTACGAAAAAAAAAATGCTTGCCTTTACGACACGTGCTACGATAACAGTTCATTTTCGAAAAGTCGAATTTAAAATGAAAAGTAGCAACAAAGTAAAGCAGAAATAATGTGGCAGAGAACCAAGTAAAACAAGTAAAAAGGCCTTACTCGTTGAGTACGATTTGGAAAGTCCCGCGCCATAAAGGGTCGCTTTCTTAAAGGAGCCGTAACAAATTTCATTGTGTAATAGATAGAGAAACACAGTGACAGAGCGAGAGCGAGATAGGGAGGATTGGTGGGCGGGAGCGAGGGAAATAGAGCGCGAGAGAGGAGATGAAAGAGACAGAGACAGAGAGAGAAAGAGAGAGAGAGACAGAGAGAGAAAGAGAGAGAGAGACAGAGAGAGATAGAGAGAGAGAGACAGAGTAGAGCAGAGAAAAAAGAAAAGAGAAAGAGGATTAGGAAAGAGAAGAAGAAAATGATAGTCTTTTCATCCCCACGTGTTATTTAGTTTTTAGCATTTTTGGTTCGATTTGATTCCACATCGGGGAACCAGATTGTTTTTTGATCACTACCACCTGGCTGCTACTGGACACTGGACAGAATTAAAATCATTAAACTATATTTAATATACGATTTAGAAATGGAAACAGCTCGCTCATTAGCCTGAAACAATTTTCCCTAACAACTTGAAAGTCCTGCATGCGGTCGCTACAACTTTCTTCCTTTGATATATTTACAGAGAGAGAGAGAGAGAGAGAGAGAGAGAGAGAGAGAGAGAGAGTTAGATTTACCGAAACCAGTAGCTGTTCCAAGTATATAATGAATATAATGTTCGTAGGTTAAAACTTTCATTTTAGCCATTATGAGAACTCCGTTGCATATTAATTTTTTATATATTCCTTCACATATGCACGCCTTTTCCCACATGTGCAGAATGAAAGTTGCTTTAAAATGGTAAATCGCTTTTGCTGGAAAGAAGATCACTTATATTACAGGTTACGAATTTTCTGAATATAAGAAAATTCATAGATTTATAGATGATTGAAGTTTATCAATATGCTTGTGTTCGTTTTGTCTCAATCAATTTCATTTTATATGAATGCATAAAATTGCTTTGAACTTAAGCGCCAACAATTTGCTTATCTTATTTAAGAATATTTTCTCGCATATTACATAGCAGTTATTAATTTAGCGATAGAAACCATAAAAATTTAAGTGGCTGGTTTTTATCTCCTTGTCTTTCATATCGCTTTAAATACCGCGAGACGTATTGTTTAATTAAAATTCTCATACATATGTATACAAGCAAGCTCGCGCCGACCTTACTAAGCGAGATATATTCGCTTTATACAATTACTTTGTAAATACAAAACACAAAGAGATTGCAAAGCATATATACATAAGTGTGTTTGTGTACATACATAAATATACATATATATATATATAAATATATATGTGTACATATATGTATATGTGTATAAACTTAAACGAATCATTTAATAAGATCACAGAAGCGAACTGACAGTCAGACGGACAAATAAACAGAGGCTTATACACAAATACTGAGACAAAACAAAAAGCGGAAACCGAAATTACTGATGGCGCTGATAAACTTATTAAAGGCACATAAATGCCACCAGAGCAGCAGTGACAATATACTCTTCTGCTGCTGTTTAAAGTGCAACAAAATTAAATTGTCTCTCGCTCTCTCTCTCTCTCTCTCTCTCTCTCTCTCTCTGTCTTTCTCTCTCTTTGTCTTTTCACTACGATGCTTTATAAGTTTTTACTGTCTGTCTACATGTCTGGCTGTATGTATTTATTATACTTATTGTTGCTTGTAATTGCTGTTCGGAAAAATTTCGTGAACACATTGAATGTGAAGTTTGATTGACAATTTAAAGATTTCTATCAATAAACACGTTTTTATTCGTCAGAGTCTACCATCAGCCTCAGCGAAACATAGTAAAGCAGTCGTCAACAGTATAGACATCAGCAGCTTTTTTTTTTTTTATTATTCTTTTTTATTTGTGCTTTTTGTGGTAAACAGTATCAGCTACAAATTGTTATGTTGCTGTAACGTTGCTGTTTTCGAGACCGATTACTATAATTTTTGGCTTCGTTAGTACAATTCTTGATCAATGTATACATATATACACACACACACATTTATGTTTATATATATGTATACATATATATATATTGTACATTGTATATACATACCATTAACTAATATTTGTGTCAATTGTATAATTGAGTATTCAATGCTGTCGTTACATTGTTCTCACTGACGTATTTTTGTATATTTTTTCTTTTTTTTTTTGATTTGAAATTAAAATGTTTGTTTCATGAGAAGATAATCTGTCATTAAATCCATTTATACATAACTATTTTGTATAATTCGTAACGGATTTAATGTTAAATAGCAAAGCAACCGCTAGAGATCAATGATATCTCTATGCATGCAAGTAGAGAACAAAACGGCATAAATGTGAAAAGTAATTTGTACATCAAACACTAAAAAATGATCAATCCCTGAATACCACTCAGTGTAGATTATTCAGATGGAAAATAGTAACACAGGTGATGAACAAAATAATACAAACACCCTGCAATATAATACCGTTTTGTTGCATGCTGGCAACATTGCTTCCATGCGACGCGTTGTAGGTTATATTTCAGTGCGTTATACGCTTTCTTCTTCGTCGAATAAAACAGTCCAGTCGTGAAATGTGTGATCTCTAAGACTTCGAAAGGGAGAAAATCATTGGTGCTCAGTTAGCGGAATGTTTCATGAGCGACAGTGTCCACGATCATAAAAACATACACAAAACAAGGCAAAATATCATCAACGAAGAGGAATACTGATCGAAACCTGAAGTTAATTGATAGAGATCGGCGACTATTGAAAACGATTGTGAGCAGACAACATAACGTTACTGTGGAACAAGTCACAGCAGAATTTCACACATACTGAAGAAATGGTGTTTCGGTAAAAGCAGCAGAATGGGGGTCCGTAAAGTTAACATTCCTGGAAGGGCTGTGGTTGGGATCCCCTCTATAATGGAAGTCAACACAAAGCTAGGAAAAAAGTGGTCCCACGATCATAAGACCTGGAAATTCTGTGATTGGAAGAGTGTGGAATGATCCAATGAAGAATCTTTTCCTACAAACGACCGGGTTTTTCCATGGTGGATCCCAAAAGAAAACTACGATCCGGATTGTCTGCTTACTATGTAATGGATAACAATAAAGACAAAATGAATTTCCCCCACGGACCCACGGTCCTCACTCCATATTTCTCTGAATTGTATCAAAGTTCGTCAACAGTACAGTGATTACGTCATGGTATGCTGCATGCCTCCAATCTGGATAATTCATGCGACATTAAGATACGCGAACGGATGACTGGCCTCGAATTTAAAAGTTTAACCAATGCCAGCAGGATGGACGGTCAGATACACTTGGCATGAAATGGCACGAAACGACTTACTCTTGCCCTAAAGAGGGAGATTTTCCTGACTGTTACATGTTAAATTACAAGGCCAATGCAATCTTAATATTTTAAAAAGAAATTAAGTTTCAATTACGTTTTGTTGTTTTGGTTGAAAATAGTAACGGATCAAGTGAAAGTGGTGTACATGGTGAACAAAAATGCTAACGTCTAGAATATCATAAGAGAAGAATAGAAATTAAAGGAAAGCAAATAATAATATGTTGCGGTTTTTTTTAGGTGTTATTATTCCTCTATTTGTTAATAGCGCTTAAGAGGCGGTAACAATTTCCATATCAACATCTACATATTCATGAACGCATATAAAGATTAACTTTATCGCGTTTAGTTTTCTTGAAAAATTTAATATAATTTTCTTTGAAACTTTAGTTTTATTTATAAACTTTACATTTAGCACGAATGTGAATAATGATATAGCGTTTGCACGTGTGTGCGTGTATAAATTGTAAATGTAATTTTTTTTAACAAGATTTTCTGCTAGCAAAGTAAACAAAAGCGCCACATAACAACTGTGTTCACCGCACACACACACACACACACACACACACACGCCAACCGAAAACCTATTCAAATAAATGCGAACTTTTATATGTATATGTACATGTTTGTGGGCATATTGAATGGAGCCTTTCGCGCAAAGTCACGAATGGTATACCGTTGTATACATAGGCAAACATATATGTACGTATATATATATATATATATATATATATGCATATACATCTGCATGTACGTAGAGAAAATCCTTTGAATAAACATAAGTCAACATGTGCGCGAAATATAAAACTCCACAGAAAACGGATAACAATATGCGACTGGTTGGTTAATTTTCAGTAAATATGTCATAATGTAAATAAAGAATAACCGTAGTGTAGTAACTTTTTTTAGTTATAAATCCTCGTTGTTGTTGCTGTTGCTGTTCTTGTTTAATTAAGTTATTTACAATCCACTAAGATTTTCCTCTAGTTAGTCTAAAAAATATCGAACTTTATTGGAAGGTTTGATCGAATGTGAATAAACCAAATAAAATAAAAGTTTTAGTAATTATGAGCACTTGGACAAGTGAATGCTTGTCAAAGGCTTAATATTTTTTAGCTATTATTTAATATCGTAAAATATATTCATATTTAATTATATATTAATTTGGTTAACTAAGCAAAGCTATACAAAGCAGAGCAAACAAAAATGCATTTCTGTGGTGTGGTGCGGTTATAAACCAAAAACACCGTTATACAGTTGCACATACAATCATGCATACACATATACACGTACACATATCTATAACTTAAACTTTACCTAATTTGCTTGTTTTTTTTTTTTTTTTTTTTTTTTTTTTTTTTTTTTTTTTTTTTTTTTTTTTTTTTTTGAAGCACTAAGCACCACCATTACCATCACAACGTTAACTGATTTGTTGTTGCTATGAATGTTTAAAATTTATTTAATGTTTTTTTATCTTTTATTTTACTTTTTTTCTGTTAATGTAATAAAAGAGAAAAAAAAAAAAAAATTAAGGGAAAAAAAGTTTACAAAAACAAAAAAAAACTACATAAAAATTGCATGTTAACACGCAAACACATAACTAAGATTCTGAACAAAACTCCTCGTGTCGGCGATATTGTTAAGGTTTTATGCGCACACATCTAATGGAAGCCTTCACTTTTCATACTTACAAATATTTATATATACACACACACATATATATATATATATACATATATATATATGTGCATAGACAAATATGTAACTATAAAAACAACATGTACAACAACTTATCTAAGCATACACGTACATGCGTTTTGTACTACACATACATACACAATACTGCAGTATATGTATGTATATGAGTAGTCTTTGCCGTATAGCGGCCATTATCAAATAACATGTAATTCAAATAAAATATCTTTAATATAAAGAAAAACATGTTAGAAAACCCAATAATAAAATACTTGATTATAGTGGAAATTAGCAGTAGATTTCCATCTCTTAAGTTTTTCTTCACATTTTCAATTTTCCTCCACATTGCTAAGTACCAACACCACCTATACCTCTCGTACTGGGTTTCCTTTATTATCTCATTATCATAAACTTTGCTTTTCACTTATTGCTTATAATAAGCAGGTGCTCTCTTCGCAATTATTTGCATAAACATCAATTCATTTAAACACTTTGTCAAGAGTTTTGCCCTTAAGACCTTTAAGAAGACGAAGCGCGCAGGCAATGAAATTTCCTTCATGTAATGGAATATTTCATGTTCGACGGCGAGTACATAATTATAACACTCGCAAACAAAATTAGAGTAATTTAATAAAGTACTTACAAGAGAGCATTCCTCTGCAAGTATTAATGATCCATAATTTTCGTGCTTTCGCTTGCCCTTTCGGCAAAAAGATTTTTTTCTTTGCAGTTTTTTTTGCTCGCTAACATCAAACTTTAAAGTTGTAATTAAGTTGTTACTTCATTTGCAAGACAATCCACGCAGAAGAAGGGTTAACTATTATAAGATTCTAAGCTCTTCTATGCCATTAAAATTTTCATATGAAAAAGAATTATTACCGCAAACCGATATCTCAAATTCCTATTTGTCCTTATAAATCTTGATTGGCTTGCAATTATCATTAGCCCTAATCGTACCATGTGTTCTTGCAACGAACCATACCACGATGTGATTCTCAACATAAAATATTGTGCACATGCTCATATACTTTTAGGGTAAAAATTGTCAAAACACACATAAGTTTGAAAATCTAAACATCTTATGTTTTTATCACTTACGTTCTGAAGTAAATCTCTCCTCGGAATTCACCAAGGCCAGCCGCCAAGTCCTTTGAAGAAGAATTATAGGATATATGCTCGTCGGGAAAATATGAAACTTTCAGAGAAATAAAAAACTCTTTCTTACAAACCATGTAAGTTAACTTGACATGAGGAAGAAGAATACGTACAGATTACGTAGAACCTTTAGAAGCTTTCGCTCTTGCTTATAATTCGGTTTTTTATAAACATTTGTATCGCTTGCAATTAAAAATTATTTAAACCATTTTAGATCATAGTTTAAAGCAACCCTAGGCTACACAGTGCCTCAATGCCCTTATGAAATCTCATTTCCGTAGCTATATCATATGATATGCCATCTAATGATATATTCTTCCTAAGATGATTTACGCTCTATGGTCTATTTTAAAACCTTTCGAAAACTATGAAAGTCGAAAAATTGCAATACTTATGCCATCAAGGTTAGAAAAGCTTCAGAATAAATTTTTTATTTATTTATTAATTCAATGTCGCGGTACAAGCCCTATAGATCAACATAGAGTGTATCACGCAGTAAAAACAATCCTGAATCTTATATCTAAGTCCTTAAGTTACAGTTACATATACAATCGAATTGCACATCACGTCGCTAGAATAGGCTCTAGAACCAAACTATATGAAAAGAAATCAAATAAACAGCAAGCTGCAAAAGAAATGCACTCGCGTTCTCCAATTACTGCATATTTACAAATTAAATCAATCCAAGCAATTAGTTATGTAAGTACGTACTATAGTCTCGGATAATCAGATCACAGTATAAATCATATTTAAAGCCCAGAAAGTACTTTTTACGCCTAAAAGATTCAATCTTAGAAGGCATCTGTGTAAAAATACGCCCGATTTACCCGATCTCGGTAAACCTCTTAAGAATCAGAACTGTATTCGTTGTTTTAAACAACTTGTACTTGTTTTAAAATAAAGGCAAACAAATAAAGCACAAGTCAACCGCTACATGGCGAACTTCTATTATCGAGTACATTCTTTACATAACTTTATTCCAAAATTTGCCTCGCAACACATATATACGATAAGTGAATAAATATAAGGATTTGGTGATTCCTTGTCGTGCCCTATATGTTGAACACCAAAGTAACTGCTTTACTAAAGCCTGAGTTCAGTAGAACATTAAATATTTGAAGGATCTGGGTTTCCTTGTTATACGTATTTATTAGAAACTAAACTAACTCTTATACTAAAGCCTGAGCTCAGTAGAAAGCCAAAATAAAACAACTTGAACCTTGACAAACCTGTTACCCACACTTGAGCTTTTAAGGGCCGCTTTCATTAGGTTAATATAAACTTTCAGTTCGACTAACAAACGAATTGTTTGTCAGGCACTTTTAGAAAACGGCCCCAAATCCATTAAGCAATCTAAGCATGAAAATTGAATTTTTTACCACACATTTTTAAATATAAATAAAACCCCGAACTCTGAAGAGACCCTTTTTTTTCTTTTTGCATTTCTGTAAATCTGGTCATAGGTAGCTTTTCATTAGTTACTTATGATGTAACTAAATTAATATATTTTTCTTTTCATAGATATAAAAATCGTTTTATTTTTATTTCAGCAGATACCATGAAAATCGCGCTCTTAACTTGACTGACACATAGCCCGACACACGAACATACTTAAATCAGTCTGGAAAGTTAAAGACGAGAAATTTTGTGAAGTGGGTTTTTATTTACAAAAAACAAAACACACACAACAAAAAATGAATTAAAAACGAAGTGAACTTTTACCTAAATTTTATTTATATATGTACATAGTCTTTGTATTTATATACTTGATTATATGCACATACATATATATATATACATAAGGAGAGGGAAACATCTTTTCTCGATAATAATGAGTAGCAAGCAGACTTTGCCTGATGTTAATAAAATCTTATTGAAACTTATTAAAATAAAAATCTGTATGAGTGTACATACGTACATACATATGTATATACATATCGTTAATATGATATAGAATTATTCAATTTCTATAAAAAAAATAAAAAAAATTGTGAATTTGCACAGACGGACGGAGCATATATTAATAAACTGTTCATTGAAAGAAACAAACAAGCGAACAACACAGAAAGAAGGGAAGAAAAATTGCTCGTTACAACTAAAATGTTATATGAATAAATTTCCATAAAATATATTTTTTATAAGGGTGGGGCATACTAATTATGTCATTTCCATTGTAAGACTCACTGTAAATACATTTCATTTACGCATGTAACTCTAACTTGCGAAGTGCGTTGAATCGATTTGTCCTGTTGTAGGCATCTATTCGTTCACATTTATTGCTAAATGCTCATGAAATCATAACAATTCAGTAAGAAAATCAAAATTTTTTATATAAAATATATGTATATATATACATACGTATATATTCCCTGATTTTTTTAGGGATGAATTTATAGATTCAGCTAGTCACACACACAAATAAAACATACCCAGGCAGACTTGAAAAATTTTAGAAAACATGCCAAATTTTTAAAATATAAAACTGAGTCGAAACTTTTAACAAAATTGGCCTTAGTCAGTCCGTAGTTAGGAGGACAATCAACCATAAATATTAAGGAATTTACTAGGCTTAGCAACAAGACGGTGACTTTACAATGTAGGCATTATTTAGCGGAGGTCAACAGACATTTTTATATCCTACACGACTTGTAGTACCGAGGAATATTAAGTTTGTGCGGATGTGTGCAACACCCAGAAATAGACCCACCTTTTCTAATACTGATTGGTTCAAACTCACCTTCTAAATCGATTGTCTGTCCGTCTGTCGGCCTTCTATTATTGTGTGCAACCTACGCAATTTTTGAGATATCTTGATGGAATTCGGTACACTAATGAGCTCTGGCCGAAACACGAGTGCTATAGAAAATGGTTTTGATTGGACCACTATTTCAACCACTTCCTATATAATGCTTTATTGTTAAAAGTCGTTTTATGAATAGCTGTATTAGGCGAAGCGGTATAGCGGGCCACTATAGTGCTTTCACTTGTCTTTATTTATCTAACTTTCAAACGTATGCCTTGATAGATTAAGTATTAACAAAATTACTCGATCCAAAATCCATTTACGCTGCGAAGTTTTTTCCTTACCTATCCTTATACCTACGAACTACTTCAATTTATGACTTGACTATATACATACGGAATAAATTACGTCTTGAAAATAAAGCTTCATTAATAAATACTGCAAAGCGAGTCAGTGCGTATCTTAAAGATGCCCGCGAGGAACAACAAATATTTTTATTCTCTCTTGACTCATATCGCGGCGTTCAGCTATTCGGCTACTATAAGGTTCGTTATTGTTTAAACTTTTGAGATAATTGCCAATGATGGGACGATATCAAATTCCCAACGTAGTAATGTCACTTTATTGTTCGACTATCACGATCATAATAAGCAAAGATTCTAATGGTGATTTTCGAAAAGCATCGCAGTATCATTTTTTGGTTTTTTTTTTTTTTTTTAATATGTTTTTCGTGTATTCTCTTTCTTTTTTTTTCATTTATTGTTTTGTTCTCATATATGCACAGCTATGTATGGACATTTACATATGATGCACATCTATCAGTGTGTGCATGAACAATAAATACATAGACATGCTCTTAGACAACTACATATAGCAGTAGTTTGTTAAGTGAGTGTAAGCGCGTGTTGAAAGCGACATTTTGACTGACACTTTTCTTGCATATTGTTTACTATGGAAACTGAAAGCATTGTCGTAAGTACATATATATATATATATGTATATATATATATATGCATTTTTTTGCAGATATCTATACGTACAATATGTGCATTTTCACATGATTGTGTGTACACTTAAGCACATACTTGTTTAAAAAAAAAGAAGGAAAAACGAAACTATCTCCATCGAAATGACATCCATGTTTGTACAAATACAGCTGCAAATATGTACATGCACGTGTACATATATATATATGTGTTTACAAATTCGTATGTCTCACATGTTTATGCGAGCTCTCACATTAGATATCACTGCTATGTTTTTCTCACATTTTGTTTTGTTTTCTTTTTTTTTTTTTTTTTTTTTTTTTTTTTTTTTTTTTTTTTTTTTTTTTTTTTTTTTTTTT
>KK502615.1:247242-289419 GCA_000688735.1 Glossina austeni
TTTTTTTTTTTTTTTTTTTTTTTTTTTTTTTTTGTTTTTCATTTTTTTCTCTTTAATGTTTTTTGTTTTTTTTTTTTTATTTTGTTTTCATGCAGATATAGTAAACTTTGCTAACTGTTTGTTGTTGGAAAGTGACGTTTTAGCAACATAGACTTCAGACTTTAGCATATTTTGTTTGTTTTTATTATATTTGTTGTTTGTTTTGTTTACGTTTACACAAACACATTTACTTACTTACACGTTGCACATCCAAGAATTGACAAAAGGAAAAAAAAAAAAGTAAAATAACAAAACGACAACAACTTCGCCTATTAAATAACCGTTTTCCATATTATATGACCGTTGTGACGATAATCTTCATCACAGAAGTTTTTATTAAATTTTTTTATTATATTATAACACATACATATATATATATATATATATATATATATATAAATGCATATATGTAAATGGATTATATGTAAAAAGATATGTAAAGAGAAATATATTGTTGACATTGAATAAAACAGTTTGGTTGATATTGTAATTTATTCGTTAAAAACAAAATAGAGAAAAAATGTAAAACAACAATACTTAGATACATAAGTATTGCATGACGTTCAAAAACACAAATGTTGTTCACTGCATTTATTTTTGTGTGTTTTTATTTATTTTCTATTATATCTCGATTTTAACACCATCACTTGTACTTTGATTTGTTGCAAATAATTATTTGAAAAAAAAAAAAAAAAACACCAAAACGAAAAAATCAGAAAAATTTGTTAGTAAAGTTAATTGCTTTAATGCACAATATTTTACGTATAATAGAGCTGTCAGTGTCACACCTGTCGTTGTAATCTGTTCACCAGCGTAACATCGCAACATCGTAGAAATATTATCTAACGTGAGCATCTCTAGACACACACGCATTCGTTTACTTGAAAACAAGAGTAATTTTTTTTCCCCTTTTTTTTTTTTCATAACATTTTCTTATGTGTAGCGAAAGAAAGAAGTCTACTAAGGTTCTTAAATTCGTCGAATTGGACGTAACCAGTTAACGATGTTGACCTCTTTAGCGACATACTCGCTCGTGTACTCATCAAATATAGAGTATGTGTAATATGAAATTGTGTGGTTATGAAACGACTTGACAAACTGACAAATATATTTTCTAAAATGCATTACTGTGGCAAACACACATTCGTTACGATGAAATTTTATGAGAAAATCCGATAGGGATGGATGGACAGATTGTATTCGTCAGACTCAGTTAATTGGTTGAAAAGCATTCAGTTTAACTCTGAACTTCATTCTCGGAACCTCATATGAAAATGGCGATAATTTGCTTGCAAATCTCTCTGTGCTATCGCTTCGAAATAAAATCAAGTATTTCCTTATATTAAGCGGCCTAAATAATTAAAAAAACAAAAGCAAATTTCAAAGATCAAATGAAACGAAAATTACTACGAACAACAAGATAGATCGCTAGATAAATTAAAAGAGGAATGTCATGCTAAAATGAAGAGAAAAGCAATTGTGTTCGACTACGACCTTATCTTTTACTATCTACCTATAGTTGCTTTCTAGCATAAGTGTGCTGTAAGAATAACACATATAATGAAAAAGTGCAGATTCTATTGCAATGCAAAAAACATGATTGTTGGCTCGACTTACGCTCATACAAATCCATATGATTTGCAGATACTACGTGTCTTCAAACGCAATGTTTGAAGGTTTCATGACAATTCGATCAATAGTATACAAGCTGTTGTTGTTGTTGTTGTTGAAGGAACGCTACTTTTTTGGTGGGTGTGGATGGCTTTCGTCGGTTGCTATCTTGCTTGCTCGTGGCTGAATGCTGACTTAACTTTGCCGTTGTTGTGATGAGCGTTGTTTCGTTCATTGTCACATATCGCATGGAAAAATTTTGTTTACTTCGGCTTTATAGAATCTTTCTGTGAGAAAGTAATATTTCTTTACGGAGGCTTATTGTTCGAGACCAGACAGTAGCGACACTCATGGTCTGTTAGGCAATGGAGTTTTACGCCTCCATTACACATTATTCTTATAGCACACTTACACTAAAAACGGTGGATATGAGGCCATAGCTTCTATCGTTCGTGCTTGTCAGTAATACATGCACTTAACGAATTATTCCAAACGTGATTTCGATAGCCTAATAGAGACATCACAAGCAAGTCTCAAGGTATTTTTTTCTGTACTGTTTGTGGACCTTAGCGATCATGTTCTATAATAAAACGAATATCGGGTGTTTTTTATGACTACGCCTTCGGGATACCAAAATGAATGTGAAATTAAGATAACTAAAGTAAGAAAGTGACCGATCCCTAAGTCTCTTTCTATCTTTTATAATTGAGATGAGATATGAGGAAACATAATATAATAGTTTCTACCTTTTCACATATAACACGCGAAAATTTTAAAAATCTGCATAATTTTATATAAAGCGGAAAGAAGCTTGAGGAGATTTTCCCAGTAAAAATCTTTTGAACGTGTGTTGTTCTAGTGTCTCAGTTTAAATGAAAAATATAATAAAATGTATAGAAAATTGTATAAATTAACTAAAATCAAATTTAAAATATCTTAACAATCATTGCAAATCATATGCTGTGCGCGTTAAGCATGAAAACTTAATTGCATTTAATGTTATTCTAGGAATTTCCTTATCAATGGAAACCGTTTTTATAATTTGTTCATAATTACAAAAAGACTGGTTTCACTTAATTAGATTTACACGATATTAAATTTTAATTATAGCTTACGGTGTGAATATCAGCGATTATAAGCAATTATTTTTTTAAACTAACTTTTTACCGCAAACTATGATACTAATGGCAAGCTGGCTGCCCATCTTCTTCCGCTTACATTCCGATGAAGCTCTTTGAAGATCAATCACTTACTTAAATGCGATTAGGCGGATATAAATAGCGAAATGTCCTATGGATCTAAAGACTTCTGTTTATTTTAATTATTCATATAAGCGGGAAATGTTGTTAGGATTCACTGCAGGGAAGACAATATTCTCAACTAACTGAAACAGACACGAATGAAAACGACACCTAACGCGCGTAGTGTGCATATTTCTAGCAAGTATGAGTTCAGCAAAGCAACCCAACGATTGTATGTGTGTTTAGGTGAACTAAACTGACATTAGTTGCTTCCTGTGGCCAGAGCTAGTGCAAGCTAGATCTGGCTTCCATGTCAGAGTTAAACCTATTTGAGCTGCACTGAATTGTGTGATACTTGTCTGGTGAACAGGGCAGGCATGGTGAGCGACCTTTGTTACTCAATGAAACCCTACTTACAAGCTGGCTAGATAGGTCTGGTTACATTTCTAAAGATATTACTGAACTGGAATACTGGAAAAATTTAATCATCAGTAACTGCCATAGTAGATGATAATAATGAACAGAAATTTCATAGTTATCGACTTCACACCTTATTTAGGCCGTTGCCTTTCTACTGTTTGTCTTTTCCGCGCACACATCAATATACATAGAAAATTGATTAAAAAATATGGAAAGGCATGAGGAGTCGAACCTATTAGGTTAGCCTTAGTCTTCGCTTCGTCCAAAATTTCATCCAAAAATTCTTAAACACTCTCTTCTCTTGCACTTTTTATTAAGCATTTATTTTGAATACATCCTATGAAGAGAAAGGGAAAACCGATATAAAAACAAAAACAAAAAAAAACCAATCCAGCAAAAAGCAATCCTATGTAGCAGCAGAGTAATGTAAATGAAAACAGAAAATATATTGAAAAAAAAAAGCAAAAAAGCAAAAATAATAAAGAAAAAAATGTGCAAAGTATGAGGAAAAATGATTTATTGCCAGCTATGATGGCTATGGTGATGAGGATGATGGTTGGCTGACTAGTTAAACGGTTGGTTTGCAGGTTCCATAATTTCAACGAAAGAGTAGTCTGGCTGGTATACTAAGTAGTTGTGCGCTCTGCCTGACAAAGAGAAGCATGTAAACTGCAGACTTAACGCCGTTCTGCATGTGCATCTATGTTTATGTGTTTATATACACAAGTAAATTATTTTTGCGCTAATTATTTATTATAAACAGTCGAACACAAAATTAATTTATTTACTCATAATTGCTATTCAATTACATTCATATCCGTGTTATATAAAAATTAGGCTAAATGTTTAAGTCATTCACGTCTAGTCAAGACAAGATCTTTCCCAGGTGTTACTAGCAAATATGATTTTAACTAATTTCAATTAAACCAAACATACGTCATATTTTCGAACAAGGAACAAATTACTCGACGTAGATTGTACAAAAGTTGTCTATTTCTGAAGTAGTTTTCATCTTTCAACGAGTTTTTATTCTATTTCTTTAATTATAATATCACCCATCACTCAGGTGTCTTATTGGTGTAACATGGCGAGAAGTGAGAGAAGAAGAGAGAGTAGTGTAAGTAGTAAGTTTTATGTCTTTACCGACTGTGCACTCGCTATAGCTGCGACCAAAGTTAATTCTACCGCACTGTCCATGTTCGTCGAGAAAAACATTCATTTCTAATGTTGTTTGTAAATGTATATCATATTTTCGGACATGTAATAAATTAAAATCTAAGCCTTTCTTGCAATTCTCAGATTTTTTTTTCCTCAAAGGATTTCTGTTCTATAAATACTGTAAGCATTTTAGTACGTAAGAGTCATGTACATTTTCAATCCTAGCCCGTGCATTTAAGTCTGAATCAGAGCGGCAATTCAATTTTTTAGGTTTTGTAAGCCCCGGTGGCAACCAATAAAAAATGATGCATTGACTTCCAAACGAACAGACATAAATTCATAATCTTCGGTCGGTGAAGAGCTGGCCGATCGTTTGCAAATCTAGTGTTCAGTTGAGTGGATCAGCGTAACAATTATGTTTGCAATGTACACAAGATTTTATTGGTAGCTTAAGGGTCGTAGTTTTCTGTCTATTTCAAGTTATTCTCTGGGTCAAACCATGCCTTTGCATTACAAAATCCGTCCACAGAACTTCGATCATTTCATATCCATTGTACTATTATGTATATATTTGTCATCCGATTTTCAGTTTAATTGTCGTAACAAATCGCAGAAATCTCTTACGCTAGAAATGGAACCAGAATTAAAGACTTGGAATTTTTTATTTGCGATTATTTTCTCCATTACTGTACAATAAGCAATAAAAAATGATCTAAAGTTGAACAGCGTTGAACTGTTCAGTGATGAGGGGAAACTATCAATTATTCTACATATGGAATTTATTTATTTATTCTTTTCATTTGTCGTAAAGTGCGCTTTTTTTATATGCACTCGTCTACAACCACATGGATCGTTTATTGTGTGGTGCTACTAATATAAAATAAAGCAACAACTTGTTTAGTTCATCTGACCCATGTTTAAAAAAAATATATAAATAAATAAGAAAGAAAAAAGCAAAACGAAACATATACACATATACGCGTGTAAATATAAACAAATGGTAGTTTTTTCTTACTATTGCCGTTGCTGCTACTACTGCTGATGCTTATGCGGTTGCTATAGATGTTTGTGTTCTTGTTGCTAGCGATTGTTGTATTTAATGCAAGCAGAGATTTTGTAATTGTAATAGTACGGATGATTTCAAGCATCTTAATCAATTTGTTCTCTTTCTCTTATCGACGTACCGTGTCTTCCACCACACAAAAAAACCATAGCTTTACAGCTCCGTTGGTAGCATTCAGTGTCGGTTAAAGACTGGCTTTAAAATTTTTGCGTCCAATCTCACCTCAAGTTCTTTTCACCGATCTTCTTCTAGTCCTTTTTAGTCAGTCGATGAGTCAGAATTTATCCTTACGTCCCATGCAGCTACAAACCTTGTTATAATTGGAACTACGAGTTGTTTAACTGAATGCTTTACCCGCTCCCCTTTTGGCCAAATTTTGATAGACTTGATGTTTGAGAGATTAAATGTAGCAATCATTACACATGTTATTAAATATAAAAAATATTTAATTCAAGGCTTTTTCTTTGCACAAAAACTTTCTTGAAATCATTCGTCAATTTACTGGAAAATTTTTACTAGAAAATAACGCGCAACCAATGCGCTCACAGTCCCACAAGAAAATTTGACGAGAGCGGCGAATACAGCTAGAGCCTGTCTTTTGCATCACTGCATTACTTAGATGCAAGAAACGATTCTTGGTTTTTTTTTCGCAGTTCCGTAAACTGCTCTTCGATGTTTTTTTGTTCAAGAATTTGGACGTAAGACCAAAATTGTATCCAAAATTAATTCATCGAAGAGTTTCTTTCGTAAAATTATTTACTTTCCCGCGTACGGCACGAGAAACAGAACAATAAAATTTTCGACATAGCATAACATAGGTAACAGAACCCAGCCAGGGACGGCATAAAAATATATAGAACATTGAGTGAAGAGTAGAGAGCACTCAAGTTTCGTCTTAATATGAATGCATATATAGTTTGCACTTCTTGGTTTCCTTTTGCTTACAACATTCGTCAAGTCACATAAATAGATGCTCGTTATTGAGTAAATCATATCATTAAACGTATGTACGTACACATATATATACGAATTGAGATGTACGCATACATTGACAAGACATTAAAAGATTTATGTATGAATCAATTAAACGCGCTAATTAAATTGCAATTATAAGTACAATTTGATTAACATACATTATAACTAATTAATTATGTTATTATCCAGTGAGACTTGCTACTATCGCACCGAATATACATTTATTGGTGTTTGGTTATTATACGTATTAGTTCTCGTATTATCGGCATTATTCTAATGACATATCTATGCAAATTATTCTTGGCAGGTATTTACTATTGACAGGTTGTGTATGGTTTCTGTAAGTGAAAGAAAAGCTCATTTTTATATATTACGAGTGAAATAAAAAAATATTGAGCCCTTACGAAATCACTATACATTCTTTCATTACACACATATGTTGGTAATATATCCATACTATTATCATAGTATGGGTAGTCCATATCACGGCCTAGAAGATCTATTGTACTAGCGCATGCCTTTAGCCCTACAGTTCTAGGATTCTTATCAATCCGGCCGCTTTCTTTGGTCCTGAGCATAAAATTCTATCAGCCGTTATGTTCGCTAAACGTTTGATCTCTGATTCTGCCGGTGGACTTCCATTGGCACAGTAGACAATGGGACGTTACGCCCGTCCCTTGACAGAATCTGCTTGAATCGATATCGGAGATACTTATGTTTTACTCAGATGATACCTGACAGATTTACGACCCGTGCAAAGGCCGCATATATCCATACACTCTCGTTATTAAGATTAGCTATCGGTTGCGAGGCTCAATACTTCTTAGTTTATTTATTTTTGAAAACACATTTGAAAATTGAATTTTACGTAAAAGTAAAAATTATGCTAGAAAATATATTGCGGTACTATGCCGCTCACCGTCTTTTTAGCTAACGCATAAAATACATAAAATTTATTATAAATCTTATACAAGATTTATCGATAATTATTTAAACATTATGCCAAGAAAATTATGTAAATATTCACCAGAAGAAATATAATACAGTCAAGAGAAAAAATTCTCGTGTGGATTTAAAAGATTTGCATTTTGTTTTCTTTTTTTTACTTTTCATATAAAAGACAACAAATTCAGACGTAAAACCGTACGCTATACAGTGAGGGGGAGAAAAATCTTTGTACATATTTTACGATTTCCATAACAATTTCATTGATTCGGTTAGAGTGTAGAATGAGGTAATAGTCTGCACTCCCTTAAGACTGACTACGGGGGCTATAATAGATCCTTTGCGATACCTAAGAGAAAGAGCTACTATATCCAAGTCAATTAAAGTGAAGTGGGTGTGTTATATGTCTTACCACTCCTACTGCACAAAAGTTAATGATTTTTAATGAAAAGCCTCCGAAGACTCTGACGCTTGCAGCAAAAATCAAGACATTTTGTCCCCTTTATCGCCCAAGCAACATCGAAGCAGAGCAACCATTTGCATGATCGGAGTGTTTAACCCATTCGAGACGGATTGAACACAGTTTTTGGGCAATGGTAATGATCAGCAATTATTAGAAATTCTTGACTTGTTTTGAATTAAAGGTTTCTGTAAAGTATAATAAGCAAAATGTGGCATGGATTTTACTTAGCCTCTAAAATGGCAGATTCTAAGGCAGAAGCATCCGAATGCGAATTTACATTTATGTTAAAAATTTGCTTTGAATTCAGAAACGAAAAATAATACTGATAGATGGACAGACGGTCGAACCTAATATTTCCTTGAAGCCTAAGGTATTCTTAAGATTACGTATTTTTATATATAACCTTAAGGTTATTCATTATAACAATCCTCGCTAAACCAAGTAGAATATTTTTGATCAGCCGGAGATTCCAACGTTGTGCTCGTAACGCTTCAATATTGCAAATAAACGTTCAAAATTTTTATTTATATTAAGTCAGAAATGAGTCCGAAAATAGAGGAGATTCGTCTAAAACAAAACATTCAAACGTACAAAATTTCAAATATCTACGCGTCATTAGTCTAGAGCTTGTAGCAGCCAAGAAAGGACGTTTGTCTAATGCCTTGCGAAGGACAAGACTGACAATATTGTCAAGCAGTCAGTAGAACAGGCTTTTTAATAGGAAACGATTTTGTCTTCTAAAGAATTTCTTGCAAGAAATAAACCGTTTTAAGCTCCTTCGCCTTCAACAGGTACTAAGCACTCAAATAATTTTATCATTATCTGGTTTTATTTTTGTTTGTATTTAAGAAATCAATCTCGAAAATTATATAAATATATCTCTGGCGAATGAATGAATTCTAGAGCAAAGTGAAACGCTACGCACTGCGTTATCTCAAAATCATTTTGTTGCTCTCTCTTTCTTTTGCATCCAAGATGGCGGACAATTGATAAGGGCGGTGTTTTCTTGCAACCATTACTGAGCAAAACATTACCGCCATAATTGTGAAAGTTTGAATGGATCAGAAAAATTGATTATAAAAGTACAACATTTTAAAAATACAAGAGAAGGAAATTCTTCGAATTTTAGCGGATTACTATAAAGTAACTACGGAAAATTTTTTTTATATATGCATAATAAACTTTCCATTTTTCTCTCATCGAGTTCGAATATTATTTGACTTTGAGGATTATTTTGGAGGCGACGAAATAAATTTAGAACGATGAAGACATTAAAAAAAAAAAAAAATTAAATTGGTCTTAGTTTTTGGACACGGGACATTGTACAATAAATTTTTTCAAATAATTTCACGCCTTTGCCAATATGTATGCTATAGCAGGGGAATTTTAAAATCATATTTTATTCATTTCATTTTACAATAATCCGTCGAAAGATTCGTCAATGTTGTAGCATTCATTGTACATTCAATAGTATGTTTTGATTATTCCTCCCTCACAGAATATTTCTAAATCGATTTCATTGCTTCTTTATTTTTACAGCTCACTGAAAGATGGATCAAGCGTATTTCACGGAACGTCTACGTTAAAGCCACAGAAAAATAATAATCGTGAGAATTATAAACAATGGTAAGTGCCTTTTACGCATTTTAGCGAACACAACCGCAACTTTTACGCGAAATATAAATTAAATATAGATTAAAGTATAAAATTTTAGATCCATAGACCTACTCAAAAACTATAAAAAAATTAAGCAATAACGTCTATTCAAACACTACCTTAGGATAGTAAAAGCTTTTTCAAAGCTATCCTATACGTCTAACATGATTGCTTTGAATTTTAGTTGACAGAATTCCTTTTTAAATTGCAATTTGATAGAAATATTGATCAGCAAAAAACCAAAACACCACATCCACTTAGGGACGGCCCCTGTTATACCTCTTTTAAAAAAAAGATGTGAAAATTAATTATTGGATTGTTCAGAAAGTAATTTTTGCTGAAAACCAAAGATTAAATCATGGCCTAAAGTCTGAGCGACCTCATGAATTGTTTTCCGACGGTTCGCTTCACTTAACGCCTTTTGGTTTGTCGTTATTAGTTTCAATGTGCGATATGTAAGTGCGAATTTGCCTGCGAGAAAATGCAATTACAGTCTTGTAAAAAAAAAAAGATCAATAAAATGACTTTTTGAACAACTCTTTAGTTTCGTAATTATGGAAATGTTTTCGAAGAGATTTTATTTCTAATGTGAGACACAAATTATAATTTCAACATAGAAATCGCAATGTCTTCATTTAGAATAAGAACTATGACGAACGGAGGAAGTAAAGATTCCGCGCTGTCGTTAAAATTCTTCTTTTTAAATTCTTATGTTAAATAATGTCATTCCACGTTGTTTGTAGGAATTGTTTGCCTGCACTATTCCATCTCGAATTTTTTTTCTATTTATTTTTTTTAATGCTTCTTAAGTTTCGCTTCTATTGTGATTCGATTTTATTGGATCGAATAGTCGTTAGAGGAAGTCGAAAGCGTGCCCATTAGGAAGTTCTTTTTGCAGGAAATTCGATACATTTGCAGATACATTTTATGCCTAAAGTATCGAGCAAAGCCATAACAAAATAAATGCTGCAATTACTAGCTCCTTTCTCAGCGCTTACGTAGCGATTTTCAAGCAAAATATATTCAATTAGTCGACACGAGAAATGAAATGAAGAGAAGAGATTATGGAGCAGAATTTACTTTTCTTCATCGATTCAGTGTTTGAAAGCAAACGTTCAATAATTTCACAGCACAGACTGTAAACACTTTGCACCGTTTCTGCGTGCTTTGGTTTATGAAAGAGCAGAGTTAGCGATAACTTTTCGGAACGTTCTTAATACGTTAGCGAACAATATAATATTTAAGTAAACCTACTTAGATCTCCTAACTAGTTAACGGTGTCGACTGCTTTAGCGATACGCTCGTATATTCGCCAAAACACAGAGCGTAAGGTCGAACTGATAAAATGACAAAAATATTTTCTAAAATACATTAATATGGCAAAAACAACCATAATGACAAAATGTGGTGAAGTAATCCGACAAGGACGGATGGACGGATGATTACATATGTATTCGTTAAAAACAATTTCAAGACTAAATTACATAAATAGCTCTGATAGAACAGTAAATAGGTTTAAATCATTCAAAGAAAACGAGAAACTTTACCGACTGCTTTACCGCGGGCGTTTCAATTAACTAATTCTCGCTACTGAACATATTCTGACATTGAATTGCAATAAACAAGAACTATACATAAATTGCTTGCCATAAAGATCGGAAATTATTTTAGAACATTGAGCAGAATGCTGCCGTGTAACGAAAGAGAAAAGTGGACGATTACTCTACTGCGAACGGGCTGATAAATAAGTTTGAGGCACTTTTTCATTATCATTTTCTTTTTCTTTCGCGACTTGGAAGTGTGTCCTTACCTTAGGTTGGTGAATTGATTGATATTCAGCAGTAGATATATTCGTGGAGAACAATTTCTTTATCTAGCGTTGGAAAGTTTAAAATACTCTTCGTTCAGAAGATATGATTTTGTGTTAATTTTTGTTGTTTTGTTTTAAATTAATATCACAATATTTTGAAGATTTTATTCAAAATTTACAAATAATTTAATTAAAATTTTCATTTGGTTGATTATTTTTTAATATTTACAGTTTTGAAGGAATTTTTCTTCTTTTCTCTTTTATTTACACGATATTCTTATGCAATTCCGATAAATGTATTTATTTTTAAAATTTCGATAGAATTTTTTATAAATAGGAAATAAAATTGTGAAGATTTGCACGGTAATAATTTGATGAAGCTTAAGAATGATGAGAAACGTAGAATAAAGCACAACAACAATAAGATGCGAAAGCAAATATAAATTTCGATGTTGACGCGAAAATTTTCGTTTTCTACCCATAAACAATTTATTTCAAAAAAAGAAAGAGAAAACAAAAAGGAACAAAAAACTTTTAATGATAATTGAAACTTTTTTTAATGTTTATTGTAAGTTATCACCGCGCTCTTATGATAATAACACTGACGATGATGGTGGCAAAAGGTATTTGACGCTCGCTTGTCTTATTTCCTTTATTTTTGTTTGTGATTTCGTTTTTTTTATCACTTCGAAAAAAGAAAACAAGAACCAAAAAAACTGCTGCGGGTCATTTAAAGTTTATCAGTGCGTATGCGAATTTCAGCAGACGACGAAGCAACAGCGGCTTGAGATGATACTTTGAACAAGGCCGTGTATAGTTTTTGGGCAACATTGTAGTCGTCTCAATAGAGCATCAAGTGTTGTTGTTGTTGGTGACATTTTGCTTGAATTATTTATTAATTTATTTATTTATGTTTTTTTTTTTTGTTTTTTTTTTTGGTCTGGCTTCACACAATTGAATTTAAACGAGTTCAAGGTCAGCTTTGATAAGAATTTAAAATTTAAATTTTACTTTTTAATAGAATTTTTATAAATCTTGTGACGATTGATTGTCTTTTCTTTTACACTTGGACAAAAGCTCTATTTGATATTTTGTTTTTTTTTTTTTTCTTTTCTTAACAGATATTTAAAATTAATTTAGCAAATAAAATTAATTCTTTGGTTATGAAAAATTCAGTTTTCTTCGTATTTTCCAAAACATTTTCACATTTTTATTAAAAATTTTCCTTCGGTTTTTTTTTTTTTTTCTTATTTAATTTATTCACTTTAGTTCGGAATTGTTTTTCATTTTAATGCAAATTTTTATTTATTTATTTATTTATTTATTTATTTTTTGACAACTAAGCTCCGAAGGAAAAAAGTGTTAAAAATTAAAGTTTAAAAATTATAAAACGAGAAGTACAATTAAATATATATTTTTTTTTTCTTGAATTAATACAACCGGGAGGGGGACTTAAGCGTTTTGAAATACTACACGTCTATTAAACACGTTCATTCAAAAACAACTAAACAAACGCGCTAACAGTGAATTCACAACGAACCTCAATACTTGTAAACATTCCAATAAATCTATTTCGCATGTTGCTCCAGTCAACACATACACTCTGGCAACATTTGTTGCTGGTTTACTGGGAAAATGATGAATTACTTAAGGAAATATATGTAAATAAAAAAAAAGAATAAGAAACAAGAAATGCCAAACACATAGCAAAACGCACACATACAACAAAAATGTTTTCAATTCTAGTTGGAAATCATTTGTTTTGTTTACTTCGAAGCATTTCGGCAACACGTTGACTTCATATGCTGTTGCAATGTTGTTTGTTCTCATGGAAATGTTGCAATGGAAATGTATATATATATATATATATATATATATGTATATATATATTTATATACGATTTAACTAACATAAAGCAGATATATTGAATTTATAGCAACATTTCAATTTTGTTTTTCTTTTCATTGTCTTTCTTGCTTTTTTGTATTTAATTGGCGGTGTTTATTGTTTGCCTCAAATACACACATGTGTGTGCCACCTATGCTTACTTACTGGATATATTTTCTCGGTTTTCCAGTTTGCGTGAATGGTAAACAAAGCTTATGATACCGTTTGAACATTTCAGCCAAACAGAATTGATTTGAAATCTGGCCTATGTTATGATAGGAACAAAATGATTAGCCTACGAAAATGAAATGAAGTTTACAAGGAACAGATCGATGTAAAAGTCGATATAAGTTGAAATTTCTTGTTGGTAAAAAGAAATTTTATTACACATGCCAAGCCGCCATCAGTTCAAGTAGATTTTATCAACCGTTGTGCCGTATGTCAATAGACCTATGAAAAGAATTTCGATTTATATACACTTTGATTAGCTGTTAAATGTTTTTAAATTGTCTCACTTTTGTCAGCGACGTTTTTCTTCTTCTTTTTTTTTGTACTAACACCAACCACGCAGTCCACGTTCCCTATTTATGTAACACGGTGACGTTGGGGAAGAACGTGCGAGAGACAAGGAAGTACGGAGATAGTCGCCACAGCCTAGTGGATGTTATGCCTTTACCGACTAAGCACTCGACCAAAGCAGACTCGAGCGCGCTTGAGATTTGAAAGCGCGAATACTAACTTTGTACTCGGAATTTTTATTTACGTCAACGAGCGCACGATCAGGAACACTAGATCAATCCAAAGTTCTAAACTAAATAATAATGCGGTTAATAGCGTCGGTAATAGTATATGTGGTTTTGCTTTTTTGGGCAGAAAACCCTTTTGTTAGGAAAAATCATTTGTCAATTGCGTATATAAAGATTAAAGTTTTTAAACTGAACCCTAACGACCCTTGATGAAATAAAAGTTTAAAACGAATATGCGCATTCTATTATCCATCGATCTTGATCCGTTAAAATACGGCTTGCGAAAGAGTTACGTCTTTAAAGAAGAAAGAAAACGTACTCGAACGTGTTCTATAGGAAACTTTGTTTTGTGGCTTCCGCAAGAAATATAAAACAGTTCGCCTAACTTTCACTGTGTTCGGTTTCCCTCCGCCACTGTTACCTAACGAATGCTACTATAAGTTGTCTAAATTCAACAGCAAAGAATCAGAACAGTAAAGAATGGTATCCATTAATAATAATATAAAATGATAGCGTGTATCTGAAATTCGTTTTTGTTTAAATGAAATTTTTCGCTTTTGTTTTTTTGGCGACTTGAAAAGAATTTAAGAAGAAAACAACTTTAGTTTAGTATGTAGCACGTGTTTTTATTCATTCATATATATATGTATAATTCTGTGCTTTTTATACTTCAAATTTTATATACATATTTATGTATATATATATGTGTACTAATATCGCATGCGTGTAAGTATGTTCGAATGAGTTTACTTTGTTTGTATAATGAAAAGTGATAATGGAGGGATTCTTTTGGCCCTTGTGACACTTTCGCTTGTAACAATTCTTTTTTTTTGCTTTTTTTTTTGAGTTTGGAAAAAGTCTTTTCTTGTAGTTGTTGATTAAAAGGTTCATTTGTAGCGGTATGATTGACTTCTAAGAAACGTAAAGCTTTTTATGCACAAAGTTTGACTAGAAGTTTTGACTCTTAACTCTCGTTTTAAACATCATCTCTTACTCTCTTTATCTAAATTATTTATTGAATCAAGCAGAAATCTTGAGTTCATGACCACAAATGATTTATAATAGAGTGGTTAGAAAAGATGGTAGATTTTACTTTGCCCTGGTAAAGCTTTTCATTTTTTACGTTATGAGCTTGCAGAACTTTTCATCATATGGACACTGTAGGACTTTCAATAAATTAAAAAATTCTTCGCATGAAAAAGAAAACGAAAACTGAAAAACATGAATTCGTGATTAACTTATCTGCGATGAATTCTTATAATATTTTGTGAGAGCAACCTTAATAGAAACGAGTGGCTATGTAAGCTTTACCTCGATGATGAATTTAATCATGGAGGCTATTCTAGCTTTGAGGAAATCCCTCCAAAATGGTATTCAGGCATCAAGTCGCGAACGAACTCATAAACTAATAACGCAAAATCGTTCTTATCGTGAGTTTAAAGGTATCTTAAGCATCAAGCTAGGGTCCATTTTGTCTTTTTTAGTCTAGAAAATCTAGTTGTCCAAGATATTTAAAATCTGTGAATCCCATACAGCTTTCATAGGGCTATTCGCGCTTTCAGGTTTTAAACAGAATTTGATATATGCTTCATCCGTCCGTCAGTCCATCAAGAGAATCAATTCCAATACACTGCTTTCTTTATTCTGCTTTAGGCAGACGCTTTGAGCTTTCACACCGAGCTCACTAAATGCTTCATTCGTCCATCCGTCTGACAGTCCGCCACACTTCAAAATTACTTAACTATATACTTCGTCCGTCTATCGGTCCTTCAGTTTGTCCGTTATATTTTGAAATTTCGCAAAGATCAGCAATTGAGATATAAAGCCCAACCTTTAGCTACATGTTCTTGATCTTTTTTAGAGATCCACTTTAAAAATTGCTGGGAAGACTACAACACTCACCTTAAAAAGAAAAAGCAAGACATGAAACGAAAGAGGAAGAAATATCGTGGGGTTTGCATCATATAATAAATGTGAAAGAAGTTGCCGTCGGCTTATTGACACCCAGCCCAGGGTAGGTTGACGATGATTTACATCAAAACGTTTGTACTCGTTTTCATTTGACCTTGCAGTTCGACATCATCAGTATAGTGTTCAATGGAATAATGCCTTAATAGTAACTGCTTCCGGCAGATATATAAGGTATGATAACTCTTTGTCCGTAGTATGTCCGTAGCAACGGTAAGCGAGCATAATTGAAACCATGAACATGCAACAATTATCTCACTTTAACTAAAACAAATACTGGAACCCCTTTTTCTCTGAATGAATTCACATTTAATAACTTTTTATGAAAGTTGTTGTCTTACAAAAAAAAAAAAGGAAAAAGCGAAAAAATTAAAAATAAAAATAAACCAACATTTAAATAACAATGAAAAGGAAAAACTATGCCGACATTGTACTAAAAATTCATTACCATAGTAACAATAACAACGTTAAGGGAACAACAACAGTGGAGTGGCAACAGCAACCCGAAAAAAAAAGAAGAAAAAACAAAAAAGCAATAGCAACACAAACTAATGAATTGAAAACGTACATGTAGCATATTAAAGATTTATGGGCTGTTTTTTGTACGTTACAGAACGAACGACGGTTTGTACAACCAGCCGCTGGAGAATGTGTACGTATGTATGTAAATGACACAATTCGTTTTTCTCTTAAAAATGAAAATTCAACTGGAAAAAAAGCAAAAAAAAAAAAAGCCATTCAGTTGCATATAATGTTGTTGTTGTTTTTCAATTGAAAGTGAGAAGCATAGAAAAGTGGTTGTCGAATCTTACGCTACGCAGCAACGGTCAGCTTATTAAGCGAATTCCATATTTTTTTTTTCTAGAGCAAGCAAGAACAAAATCATTCAGCATCAGCCAGCAGCAACACCATCACAACACATTTCAAATTGATAAGCATGTACTTTTTCTATCTCTTTCTATTTTCTTCACTTTCTTTTTCTTTCTTTTCATCTCTCTTTCTCTCACTCTTCCACACACATAAGACATTAACAACTCTATTATATGCAGCAATAATGGGTTGGTTGACATCTCATTGTAATGCTTAATGTTCATGAGAGATTTGTAGTATGTAGTTATGATTTATGTATATATCAGAGAGTTATTTTATGCATATATCGTTTCAACCGCTCTTACTCAAAATATACATATATATATAGACATACAAATTTATAAGAATAATTAAAGTCAAGTTTTCTAAATTTTAAATGGTGTTAATTGTGTGAAGCAATAAATTAAATGAGAAAAATAAAAAAAAAAAAAAAAAAAAAACCCATAATATGTTTGTCTTAATCAGCATTTATTGTGCCCACCTAACCTAACTAGAATTGCGTACTCGTGTTTGTGTAAATATTTATTATCTTATCTTTTATTATGAGGAAATACGCAATACACAACAATTTTGATGTTGTTATTATTAAATTTGCGTCCACATATATATATAAGAAGATTGTTTCAGTTCTTAGGATACCACCTGCAACTGTGCAGGAAAACAATTTTTCTTCTCTTTACTCCGCTAAACAGTTTAGGAGGGAAAGCGAATTTGTTATATTTTCCATAGGTAAAAATAAACCGAAGCCTTTAGGCACCGCTTTAGAACTGTGTGGCAGATGGTCAGTCAATTCGAATTTTTCGTCGGCGTCGAGCGTTGTTACTATACATGATGAGGCGAGGGTATATTCATATCGTATAAACGTTTGCAACGCCCAGAAGTCAGCCTCAAAGACCTGACAGAGTATGTACATTATTAATGACAATAAAATTCGATTTAAGCAAATCCGTCTGTCCGTCTATGTTATGCCTTTTGTAAACACTTCTTTTGACTGCAAAAATGAAGCGAACTAGTTCGACTTGAGCGGAAGAATTGGAAGTTCATGCAAGTAGCTTGGTATTGAAAACGGAATCCAAATGCTTTGAAGAGACGCCCGCAATAAATGAAAAAAAGGAGAACACCTCCGTTTTCCAAAAGGCAGAAAGAACTGTTTCTTCGCCCGTAACGGTAGGGCTTACACCAAAAAGTAAATTTTCGTTTTACGCGATACATAAAATAGGTCATGGCCAACCGTAGGAGGCCTGTCTATATTCATCCTATATATCACTTAGTACGTATGTGTATGTTACAAAATTTTTGACAAAGTAAATACTCTCCACTTTTCGATCGGCAGCTACGTAATAATACATGCGGCATAACTAAACAGCTACAGTAAAGTAATAATACGGGCTCAAGGCGAGTTGAACAATAATTTGAAAATTGTCTCATCAACACATACGCATAGCCAGTGTAGTCAGTCATCTATTCATATCTCTTCGTCTCGTTCCTTCGCAATTGCAGTCCTATGGCTTATAGCGTCCATTTGTTTTGAGTTAATTAAATATAAAACGGCATCTGCTTCAGAAACATTTAACATCCATTAAGCAGGCAATTCGTTTAATTGTTAGGCAGCAACAGCCGCAACGTACCATAATAATAAGAAAATGTCAATCTTTATCGAACAATATCCTGATGAGTGCACAATAGATATGAACATCTTCCCCCTTGAAAAGAAAACCAAATTACAGTACAGTAATAATGGGAGGCGGGGGAGCGGGCGAGCGGGCAAGGTTTATGAGCTGAAATTATGTAAACCGCATTAACAAAATATGAATGAAAGCGTATTAGGGCACTACGCAGAATATATATATACGCCAAAGTCAAGGTGTTGCGCTACTTTAGTGTTTAGTGATCATTTGACTCTCGAATGTTGAAATTTGTTCTATGGATTTTTGTTGCCATTTATGGTTTTTGTTTCTCTTTTTTTTTTTGTAGTTGAAAGTAAAATATAAAATATCGAAAGTCTGTCCATCTCATACAATCCATTCCGTTGTCCGTCTATCGTAGTAACCAAAAACAGGAAAAAAAAAAGAGAAAAATTCCAAATCACATTCGAGTTGGTTTTAGTATTGAACGGCGAAATGAAATGGTCATAAATCAAAATGGTAGGACGGACGTAAAGTCTCACATACCTCACATGTACATACGATGAAACATATTCACATTCAAAAGGGACCTAAAACTTGTGTGTATACGTGGAGAATCAGGCAAAAGAACTGTTTGTGTGTGTGATTCGGTTTGCTTTGCTTTTTTGTTTTTTTGTTCTTTTTTTGTTTTTTTTTTTTACTCACGGGAAATGAAATTGTTAAGGGTACAACAGGGAGACAGGGCAACTACATATTCGACAAAGCGAGAGGAAAAGGGTGAGTGTAGCTGGCAGGCCCAACAACACGAATCAAATACAAAACAAGAACAATATCGCAGGGCAACGAAAAATACGAAAAACAAGTACAAAAATAACAGCAAAATGTATGAACACGAACAAATGTAGAAACAAATGAAATGACGACGGGTTGACTGCTGTCAAAAGAACAAACATGGGCGCACATCACAGCCTAGCACGACACACAATACACTTATACAATAGTATTGGGCTCTGGTTAAAAAAAAAAGGCAAACCAACTGGGTTTTAACATTAGCCGCGCGGGGGCATAAAGTATTTAATGCGCTACCACCGCCGCACCATTACCGCTATAGGAAATTCAATGAAACGCATAAAAACAATCAACAAAAGCGATACAAGAAAAAAATAATAACAAAACGCAAACTTAGAGAGAAACACACAAATATGTTATCAACGAAATCTTCTCCCTTTTCCGTTTAAAAAGTGTTGCAACAACAGAAATTATTTCAGTGTAAATTTCATCATTGTAATCAACGCCAAACTTTTATATGTAAAAATCCTTTGATGTAAAAAACAACAACAACAACTCGTGTTTATACCTACGCTTTATGATATTATGCTGACATGCAACATTAATTTAAATAAATATCCTAAACAATTTTGCTTACAATGTTTCACAAAAATTTGAAGACGAGCTCCCAAAGTTTTCGGATTTTGATATAGAAAAGCAGACCAAGTTGCAAAACCACTCGATTTTTGGTGCAAAATGCACACTTCACACTCCTGTTTATTTTTTTGCGCAGCAAACGTTTAATCCAAATCATCTGGAAACGTTCTCGTTACCTTCAGCTTACCTTCCGATAAGAATCAAATTTTTAAACTTAAACCGCTTCTTAGTTGAACTAAAGTTGAAATGGTCCAGTTTAGGTCTTAAATATATCAACTAAAACTCAATTGAAAACTATTTCAGAACCAAAGTCAATATATTCAGGATCAAGCGAACACGTTTCAGGACCAAACGAAGATATATGAAATGTATGTATGAGAGGACAATATTATTGAGGTGAAAAGGAGTTGCTCCACATGTTCCTCGGGCAATGTCAGGATACTTACTATCCTTTTTTTTTTTGCTTTTTTATGGCACATGTGATTGACTCGACATATGAAATTTCACAATTGGCGGTAATTACCGTGAGCCTCTGCTAACCAAAACAATCGAAAATATGAAAAATGTTTTGAATTATTTACGAGACATTGACAGACTTTGAATTGCATTTGGAGAGTAAACTGAAATAACATTTGGCATGGGCTCGATCAATAGAAAGTTCAAAGCCTTAGTTAATGGACATTAACTGGACACTAACCTAAAAAGGCGTATGTTGTTTCAATTCTTTCCAAACAAAGGGAGCAAGAGTCATAATATTCAAGTGAAGTCATTTCAAATCACCCATAGATCTCAATATATACTTCTTTCCGATAGCGACTTGCATATAAAACACATGATACGAAAATAGAAAATGAAAATAACGTAAAAATAACACATCATAGTGTAAATTGAAATGTTTTCTAAAGACAACCACTTTGACAATAGCTGCCGCCTGAACAGCAGCAACTGTACAAAAAAACATTGATTAAAACAGTTTAACCAAAAAATGAAAAATCATGTATCATCCATACTTATGTAAGCCCATATATGTGTATATCGCACACACTCAGAATGTCTAGAATATCGGCAGCAGCACACCAAATATTCGGAATAACAGGAATAATGTTGAAAGAAAGAAAGAAAAAAAAAAAAACAAATTCTAAATACAAGCGTGCATGTAACAGAAACCGTCTTTGTTCGCAATTTGTTCAAGTGATGTTTTTTTTCTTCTCTTTTTTTTTTTTTGCTTTTTGAAAAACCAAATCTTGTAACGAAAGCGTAGTTCTTATTTCATCTTTTTTTTTTGCAGCGGCGATAGTCTTGCACACAAAAAAAAACAAACAAAAAAAAAAGGACCATAAAAGCTAAAAAACATTTTCGTTAAGCATGGAGACAGAGCAAGTTGCTTTGACCTGTCTTTCGATATTAAAATTTTTTACATTTGACATGACTTGACATTTCAGGCTATACGTGACACTTGCTTGAAACAGAGAACGTCAACAGCACAGCAAGTATTATAAAGTGCAACATAGCATCATAAGGTGTAGCGTTTGCAGTCTCCTTTTTCTTTCCTTTTTTTACAATCCTTCAAAAATTTTGTAAAAAAACAATTTTCATTCAATTCTAAATTGCAGTTAGATGCACGGTTAAGAACTAAACTGCAAGAAGAATAAATTCATTCCTAATATTATGTAATGTTACGCTTAGGTATCGAACAAGGCACAAGGCACAAACACAAAATTATTACCAGTTAAAATACTATAACCGGATAACGCGAACTATTAAATATCGTACCCCTTGTCAAGCCTAGTATCACTCTTAAGGTATTTTTGTCATAAAATATCAAGAATTATATCCTGTTGCTACGTGAAGACTTGTGTTCCTTTGCCCTTTTCTTCTCTTCGCCTGAGTAGACGGGTAGGTAAGCATCGCTAATACCAACCCAATGTTTCGCAGGCTCAAATTTCAGTGCGGCAGAGTTCACTTTAGGCGTAAATGCAATGAGTGCGGTAAGCCAGCTGAGCACACCCCCGCTAGATTGCGGGGATTGTCTTTCTACCCCCTTCTCTTTCCTCACTTCTTTATGACCGTCACCCTGTTGCATCTAGAGGAGAGAACATCCCTTGAGTGTTTGGTCGTATTAAAAAAATATTTCCTTTCGGAAATTTTTTAAAAGAATCGGTTCAAAAGATTGCACCTTCATATCCAAATCTTATCTATTTTTATGCAAAAATTTTATGTTTTCAAATGTTCGTTTTCTCTTCCCTGTAGGGGCATTTCCAGCGTTTAATTTTTCTCTTTCTCTTTTTATGGGGAGTAGACATAAAAATCCCAATTAATTCAGTATTTAGTACCGTCTGTCCTTGGGCCTAAATGTGTAATATCGACAAAATATCTCCAAAATTTCGATGAAAACTTAGAAGGAAACATATTAACTAAGTAGGTTTAATAGAAGAATATATCACCGGACAAACTGACAGAAATACTTAAATCGACTCAGAGAATGAACATGAATCGACTATTTTTAACCCTCCCGATTGATGCATATTTTATTACCACAAGTTGTATCGGCTATGAAAATAGGAAACTATTCTATATACATATATATGGGATAAGCTATGTTAACTATGGTTTGCACCAAACCATGAGAAACAGAGCTTGTCGTCGGTTAAAATGCGGCTGCCGAAGACTTTTGCAATCGCTATACTGGTCTACAAAATGTTAGAAAAGAAGTTTTCCTAAAAAAAATAGAGAAGAGAAAGGACAGACGAGAAATATTCTCATTCTTTACGAAAAAGTTACTAACGCGTTACTAGAGCGTATACATACAATATATATAAAGAAAGTTTTAGAATTTCTATGCATAAATCCGGTCGTATTTGAGCAAAAATACTATTTTTTCAAAGCTTAAGACAAGAAACTTTCGAATTGCGAGACGGGAAGTGTCTCCCAGAATGAATATGAAATGGCTTTTGCCGGGAAGGGTATACACACAGTACGCAATGTTAAATTATAAGGTGATTGTGCAACATCTGTCTGTCTGGCCTTCTGGTTGTATGTTTGTTTTTGGAGCTCTCACATTCACATAGCACTCCCAATTCTATTTTACCCATACACTCTTCATTCCTGCTCAGGTATCCGCTTTGAAGATGGGCGCGTTGGACCGCAAAGCAGTCCTGCACACAGATATTATTTATTTCAAAATATGGCTAAGAAGCCATAAAAGCGATAAAAGTTTTAATATTTACTGAAGATATTTCTCGGTGCAAATAAAATTTTGACTAGGAGGCACATCCATCATTGGAAAATGTTGTGCTCCAGTGATTTATTCGCTTGGTATATATATATCCATGTGATACCTTCCCGTTTAACAACATATGCGCCTTTTGTGAATAACTCTCAGTTTTTATTAGCTAAATATCTATAAAAGAAATTTCGATCTTAGGTGAACCCATTTCTCTAACTATTAAATAGAGACTTCGCAGCACACACATAGTTCATAATCCAAATATCTATAAAAGAAATTTCGATCTTAGGTGAACCCATTTCTCTAACTATTAAATAGGGACATCGCAGCACACACATAGTTTATAATCCAAATATCTGCGTAGTACTGAAAAGGTGATGGAGTCTTTCTCTTTCATATTGATTTAAAAAACTTAAAAATGGTCGATAGAAGAAATATTCTTAAGTAAAAAAAAAAAATCCACCACCAAAAATGCACACAGACATACCCACGCGTTAGATACATGCGTACATCAAAGTGATGGCTGGCTGTCAGATGTGTTTGTCAAATTTTTAGAACAAATCAAATAATCTTGTGAATGTCAAACGTACAAACCTTTGCTACAATGTGTGAATACACACCCCTATGCCTATCCCTATGCCTATGCACGTTTGTGTGCACGTAATGCGATAGAAAGTAATGGACTGAGAAAGGCAAACAGCAGTGAAGTTTTTATGTTTTTGATGTTATGTGTGGAGGTTCGCAAAACACACACACACACACACACACACACAATTTCTGCATGTCTGACGAAACTTTTCATTTCCGCTTTATGCTTTCAAATGCAGATTAATATCCGTTTTGTTTTTTTTTTTGTTTTTTTTTGCTATATTTATAATAGAATCATACACACACATGCACACGCTACATCTAAGTGAAATTCTGCTCTATTTGTAGGATAGATATTCAGTAAGTTTTACATTTCCGTAAAAACTTTCAAAAGCAAATGAGAGAAAAAATGTGAGTTTAAACATCCTTTCGCTTAAAATATCCACTTATTAGATAGATCCAATGCTTCTATATATGTCTAACCGAATATATATGCAAAATAAATTCATATTAATTTCAATCTCTAAAATTCCTTTAAATTTTGCATAAGAGAAAATTTTTTTTTAAAAAAATTAATATTCAAAATAATTCGGATCACTAGCGCTTTTAAAATGAAAAGGCATTCTTTTCTTAGCCAAAACATTCATGTATTTACTATTCTGGTTTGAGATTGAGAAGCTCGCTCAGCTTTGTTTCACTTAAAGGAAAAATGTGTAATGATCCGGAGATCTTATGTTGTTGTAGTAGTTTTGTAGGACTTTTTAGTAACTATTTTTATATCTGCACTAAAGTGAAGGCTCTTATCTAAATGACTATTTTAGACGATGCAAGTAAAGCTTACCATGATTTGTGTGATAAAATTACCAAGAAATGTTTTGCAGTTACCTGAAAATAGAGAACAAATTTCAAAATTTAAATATCACTTTAAACGTAAAATCGGGTAAAGGCGCGTTTAAGCACTTTCCGATATAAAAACATGTAAAGAGTTTTATAGGCATTCAAACTAATTCCCTACATCGCCATAATCTCTACCTTTTCCTTGGCCAACCGACGGAACTTTTGTTACGTCTTTCCATATGGCCCTGGAATTCACTTCTATTATACCATTCCATACAATAGTTATGCACCGTTGCTGAGCTTGATGTCTCGGGGTAATCATGAAGATATACTTGACAAGTTTTATTTTTCTATTAAAATTTTCAACACTTTGAGGATATTCAGCAGTCAGTAAAATAGCTGAAGGATAGGTAGACGTATGTGACTAAATTAAATCACTATCTCAATCTATACAATGTGGCAACTCCACTACCTTCGAATGTTATAAATAAGCTATATATCGATGAGTTTACTGGGAATAAATGAAATTTTCGAGTTTCTGTTTCAAAAGTGCTTTGATTTTCTTTGAGGCAAAATTTATTAATACTTCATTTTATTAATAAATAAATTTTACGGAGTAAAAACTCAACCTCTTAGGTGTTTCCTTCCATCTCTACAAAATAAAAATAATTTCCATGAGTTTACAATCACTCGATAGCTTTTGTGTGTCTAAACTAAAAATACATTGTTTCAAAACCATATTTCGCTTGAGTGCAGTAAGACAACAGCTGTCATAATTTTGGGAAAAAAAAAAATAAAAAAAATCCCCTTTGATGTAGAAGCGTTAAAAGTTAAAAGTTCTTGAAAAAATTGGATGCAAAAGAAAATTCTATTCAATATCTATATTGTTCTGGAAAGAAATCTTTGATATTTCGCTAGGCAGGCTCTTTGCGGCCGATTTGCCACAAAGAAAGAAGAGAAGTAAAGTATTGCACTTCAGACATATTCGGACAAATTTATTGGCTTAGTCCAACTTGGCTCAACAACCCAAGAAAAAAAAAAAGGCCATAATTGGGTGGAAACAAATCTTGCGTTGGCTTTACCACGCAGACGTTCATCGAAAGTTGGAAAATTGCTGCTACGGCCTGTTAAAAGGAAGTCTAGACATCGAATTATTTTGAACTAGAAGAAGAAGCGCAAGGATATACTTTAACTTTTATTTGTTTAAATTATTTTTTTTAATATCACGAAGCTAATGAATGGCTAATCAACAAAAGAATATAAAGGTTGTGGTGCGAGTAAGACCATGCAATCGAAGAGAGTTGGAGTTGAATTCGCGAAGTGTCATCAAAGTGATTGATACAACGACGCTACTTTTCGATCCAGACGAAGAAGACGATGAATTCTTTTTTCAAGGCGTTAAGCAAAAGTTTAGAGATGTTACGAAACGGGTACACAAAAAAATGAGCATGGAATTCGATAGAGTTTTCGATGCGAATACAGCGAACAAAGAAATATTTGAAGAATGTGTAGCACCGTTGGTTGACTCGGTCTTAAATGGATATAACTGTTCAATATTTGCGTACGGGGCAACGGGGGCTGGGAAAACATTTACAATGCTTGGCAATCGCAGCTATGCTGGACTGATGTCGTTAACGATAAATCGTCTTTTCAATAAAATCAAAGACCAAAGCAATGGCTACAGATGTGATCTGGGCGTTAGCTATTTAGAAATATATAATGAGCAAGTCAAGAACTTATTAACGAAAACTGGCCCTCTTAAGTTGCGGGAGGATGCAAAAGGAGTTACTGTAAGTGGCTTATCTTTGACCCCAATATACAGCGTCGAGGAATTGCTTGAACTATTAACGCTGGGCAATTCCAATCGCACGCAGCATCCCACGGATATGAATGCTGAAAGTTCCCGTTCTCACGCCGTCTTCCAAGTGCACGTTCGTATGACGGACTCTAAAACTGGTAGTAAACGTATGGTGAAACTTTCAATGATCGATTTAGCTGGCAGTGAAAGAGCGGCTAGCAGCAAAGGATTGAGATTACGATTTAAAGAAGGTGCCAGCATTAACAAATCGCTTTTGGCGTTAGGGAATTGCATTAATAAGTTAGCTGAAGGTTTAAAACACATACCATATCGGGATTCTAATCTCACGCGAATATTGAAGGACTCGTTGGGAGGTAATTGCGAAACTCTAATGGTGGCCAATGTGTCAATGAGTTCCATACCTTATGAGGACACTTACAACACTTTAAAGTATGCTGGACGTGCAAAAAAAATTCGCACTACTTTACGGCAAAATATTTTGAAGTCGAATTTGCCCAAAGAATTTTATATTAAAAAGGTTAACGAGCTTATAGAGGAAAATGACCGGCTTAAGCGAGCGAACACTGAGCTTGAACTTCAAGCTTCCAAATCCGATACGTTCGCTGCAATTGAATTCAATAAGTGGTTCTGTCGTATCGATGCCTTATTTGCCGACATTTTAAAGACCCAAAAAACGCTAAATGCTTTAAAGAATCAAACAAAAATTCTAACCTGGCGTAAAAAACTTAAAGCCATTGTAAGCGGACTTTTTGAAACTTTTCCTACGGCTTATGTGGCACAAAAAGAATCCTTAGACTACATATCTTCGTGCAGCGACTTAGATAAGGAAATTAACAAATTCATGGACAAGACTAAGTGCTTGACAGAAAAAATCCAAAATCTTTACAAAGGCTTGCAAGAGACGCGGGACGAAGTGCAAACCTCAAAATATGCAAACACTTTACAAACATGTTTAAAAAATCAATTCATTTGTTTGCATTACGCACAACAACAACTCAGAAACGAGCACTTGAGTGGCATTTATACTGAGCTACTAAAGGTGGTTGACTTAAGTTACAAAGTCATCAAGGATGCGTACCTCACTAAAGATCAACGATACCACATAGAAGCGCTCCAGCAATATTTCTACGTAGACTTATTCAAAAGCGAAGACAGCGGGAAGAAGAATTCCAACCTATTGCTAACGATGTTTGACAATGGATTTGATTGCGAGAGACAAAAATTTCTACGAATTGGAGAATTTGCTGTTGGTGATGAATTGTTTGATTTAGATGGACTAGAAGACCAAACAAGTGCTGGGAACTATTCGCCAGAGGCTAATGGCGAACAAACGAATTTAAATGAAACAAAGTTATTATCCGTTCAGGAGGATAACACTAATGGAGATTCCACCTTCGTTATCAATCCAGCTTCAACTAGAAGCCATTGGGAGGAAGGCAAAGCACTTAAAAGTAAATCGAATTTAGTTACGTGCGTATTGTCCAGAGAATTAGTTGACATTTCCAAAAATAATGAAAAGTTAAATAATGTTCTACTTAGGTCCACACTATTTACGCACAGCAACCTTACGAAGACTGTGGCCACTGGTCTGCAAAAAGAAAACAGAAAAATTGTTCCAAACCGGGTGCATAAGAATGCTATCTCTAGCGGCACAAGAGATCGTTTTTCGTGTGCAAACTTGGGGCGTCGTCAACCAATGCGTACATTAAACAGCAACTCCGACGGACCTCCTGTACGATTCAATCGATCAAGTTTATTACGCTCCAAGAAATAATTCAAACCATTTTGTCGCTTTTGTCGCATTTACACATATTTGCAGAACTTTTGTTTTTTTTTGTATATTTTCGTAAAATTTAATTTTATTTGTGTTACGCGTCTTTCAATATTCGTGATTAATACAAAAATGTTCCGAAAAAAAAAACTTTCTTAGACAACGTTTATCAAACTTTGTCCTTTCGAACTTTTTATTAGTCCAGTTTTTCTTTTATATAATAATTAAAAATGTGGTTTATTTTTTAACATTCACGATAGCATTATTTTTATTTTTTTAATAATTGAAAGTCGTTAGAGGAAAAACGTTCCCTATATATATATATATATATATATATATATATATATATATATATATATATATATATATACAACTAACTAACATTCCAGAAGTCACAACGGCAGAGAAATTTTCAATATGACTACAAATGTTATTTTTCTTTCTTGTAGCCAAAAATTTTCGCATTCCCGATCCGTGCTTCTCTTGGTCCATTTATTGTTACAAATTGATGGAAAGTTAATGCGGGTAGTTTAGATCTCCCCCCTCCCCCCCACTCTATTTTCCTTAAGCACATGTGCGCATGTATACAACTTTGTACATAGAGCTGGTGAAATATTTTGTGTTTATGTGTACACATCTTTTCAAAAAAAAAAAAAAAAAAAAAAAAAAAATGAATTGAAAATCATTTCATTTCTTGTCTGCAAGTTTTCATATCCAAATATATACAAACGCATATAGCCTGGTGTAGAAAATGTTGTATGTGGTCCTTGTGTTAGTTACAATATTTTTCAATTAGAAATTATTCTGTTGTAAGTAATTCGATTATGTTCAGTCAGTCGAGGATTTTTCTTTTTCTCGCTCTCTTTTTTTCCTATTCTTCGTTCAAAGAAAAGTTTAGAGTAGAGTATTGTTGGTTTATTGCCAGAATATTATTTGTGAATTTAAGGAATTTGTAAATTAAGAAAAACATTTTTTTTTTTTCAAATATTTGAAAAGTTTAATTATAATACCCTTCAACACTAGCAGCAAAGGTTATATAACATAAACTCTATCTGTGCGTTTTGACAATCTCAAAAAACCGTTAAGATAAGCCAAACAGCTTTCTTCAGATCCGGCTAAATAGCTGCTTCCCATTTAAATTTTTACTTACGATAGGCGAAAACGACAGTCGCCACTAACAGAGTGTTATAGAAAAGTTGTAATCGCTGACGCTATACGTTAAAGTGCAAGCGTTCCTATAACCTATTTGTACTCTACACCACTGGTGATAGAAGGATACATTAAGTTTGCGCGGATGCATGTAATACCCAAAAGAACTCGAAGAAAGGCCCACCTCTTATTATATCGATCTGAACTTGTCTGTCCGTCTGTCCGTGTTGTTTTCTTGTGTTTAACATACACGTTTATTAGATGACTCGTAGAACATTATTTCATACCCTACACCACTTGTGGTACGCAGGTATATTAAGTTTGTGGCGATGTATGCAACAAACAGAAGAACTCGAGATAGACCCACTTTTCATTACAGCGATCTCTCACTTTTGTGTGTGTGTGTTTATGAAATTTGGTATACCGATATTTTTTGAAGGTTGAACGCTATTAACAATGGTTCTGAATGAACAACTTTTTTATCCACTTCCCATATAACGCTATATTTTGAAAAGCCCTTCTATGAATCACTTTATTAAACCAAGTGGTGTAAGATATTTAAAGTTTTCTTTCTGTTGATGAGCTACCTTCCGTAACAAACATTATATGTATTCGCGTTTTGAAGAGAAATTTTTAAATTTGAAGCTTGACTCACAAAAGTGTTTTTTTACATTAGACACCATCATATATTTTCTTCATCCACCATGATATTCAACACGATGTTATTAAACCATCTGGCATGAACGTAAGCAAATTCAAACACACGTCAAAGTGATGGCTGCCTGTCAAATAAATGCTTAGGCAGCCATAGCTTATGTTCATTCAGCTACATTTACCCTTAAGGAGTAAAGGAGAGAAAAAATGCATAAAAATTTCATTGAGAGAATTGATCAAAAATTAAAAGGCAAACATACCACCTACTCACGCTGCCATATGTAAAGCCTTCAATAGAAATGGCGGCTTGCATTCTTCTTAAATAAACAGCGTTTACATATTTGAAAGTTGTCTAGAATTTATATATAATTCATTATATGTCTTTATCAGCTTTTATTTTTTAATTTTTTTATATTTAGTATTCAATATTTGGTATAAAAAGGGACATTTTGTTTTAGTACAGCGCGGGAGATTTCAAACATTTTACTTTTAGGCGTGTGGCGGGCTTCACATCATCTTTCATCATCTTTTGTTTAGTACGATCACCAATACGACTTCTTTTTGGTAGAAAAGAGCTGGGCATAAACAATAGGAGCTCCTCTCGTTAAAAAAACGATTTTTTTTTTGTAGTGGGACTCCTGGCTGGTTGGAGTTTTGAGTATCCTTTTTTTTGTCTAATCACCTTCAAATTCATGAAATATTTTAAGCCGACTTTCCTAACGAGGGTAAAAGCATCAGAAATAGGTTTTGGGAAAGGTAATAGATTCTCCCAAGCATTTAGGAAAGAAGTAATCACAAGATTTAGTATCAAAAAATCACAGGAAAGGCATTTTTAAGGCTATGGAGGATATTGATTATGATTATAAAGTACGAAATCTAGGACATGACATACGCTGTATTTTCGTAAAGAGATGATAGCTTCAGATTTGTGGTAACTCCGAGAAAATCCCTCTCCAGGCATTCTCAACTAACTAACTCAGTTTTCTACGTACGTTTACAATGCTTTAGTTGAAACCAATTAAACAGGATATGGGACAAGAGAAGTAAATCAGTCTGGGATATATTCGACATGGCAGGATATAATTTCACAACAAAAATAAATATTTTACTTCCATCTAAACGGCAAAGTTGTAGCTCTCAGATAATCTTATGACTGTTGAAGGCCATCTTCACTGGAACGAAAAATATTCAAAGATTTGCTTGCTTTGATTTAAACATAATTACAATATTAATAACAGAAAGAGAATACAATCATTGTAGTCATCATCTTTGTGGGTAAATATTTTGAAATTCCTTGAATCACATACACACATCATCCAAAGCCGCAACGAACAGAAACCTATTGATTATTGCAATCGTTATTATTGTGGTTGTTGCGGAATCGAGCTAATACAACAGGCATTTGGCAAATCCCTTAATTTAAAGCATACAAAATCCTATCAACTATGACGCATACACTCTCATGCGAGTATAACTAACCAAATACATACGCACATACACACCCACAAATGCACACACACACACACACAGGCATATAGCATCAAAAGCATTTGAATAAAAGCCAATAAAACGAAATCCATGTGCAGTGGTCAAGCGGCTTTTTGGCTCAGCTTGTGGTAATTTTGTGGGCGTTTTTACTCATATTAGGTCAAGAACGTGTTTCGAATAACTTTTATTTCATAATATATTTTCAAATCAATTCAAAATAACAACAAAAATAAAAAAAAGCCGTCCATTGTTTTGTTTTCTTTTCTAAAAAAACAAAAAAAAGGAAAAAAAATATAACGACTTGCTGAGGTCCGTAGAAAACCTTATGTAAAAAAAAAAAATTAAAATGGTCAAAAGCCAAAACATGACCACCGACCCAGCGTTTACGGGGAACGTAGCAAAAAATAACAATCGTCTACCATTGAAGAGATATGTGTGCGTTAAGTGCGTGCACACTTTGTTATTAGAGTTTCGTTGCTTTTTGTATTGAATTCCTGGAGCTGAAGTGTTATGTTTTTATATGTGCATATGAGCTAGAGGCGTTTGCGCCGGTAGGGCGAAAGGGGCAAAAGGACGTAAAAAACGTCTCTTTCGGGAAAATAAATAAGCAAAAGCTTATACCCGAAAATTGAAATCTTCACTAAGAGCAATTGTACCATTGACCACATATTTAAATAAATTTCTCTCTTGCTTTTTCTCTCTATTTTGTGCTAATTCTTCCATATCGTATTTTGCGAGGGCTTGCTGTAAGTTGCTTGCCGCTGAACAGAAAATAATAATATAAGTCAAGTCAGTCAATAAGAAGTATACTAACTTTGTCCGAAAATACACTTTACATTATGAATATCGTCCTTGGTTAAATATGTAATTTGGCGAATACCGCATTTTACGAATTTTCTTGCATTATACTGCGCAAGCAGTAACTGCTTGCTGTAAAAATGTGTTTCCACACAACTTTAATTTAAACTCATTATGTTTTAGGAACAATGAAGTAATGTTTTCTTACTTACAATAGCAGATTTATTTTAAATTATTATTTTGAATGCAAAGCTATCATATACTAGTCTTATTGTTGTTTTTATTCACCTGGCAAGTTTCTTTTTAGTTGCTTAGCAAGAAGTTTCTTTTTAAGCACATGGGCACATTTGTGTTACTTCCAGATTTCTGATGACACGTAAAATCAGACGATAATTGTCACTTATTCAGAACTAGAAGCAGTAAGAATTTATGAAGACACTATTTATTTTAATTTGAAATTTTCAAATGTATATAATGTATCCGGACATTCGAAGCGGAGTCTTTACTAGTATGGCTGCCGATTCTCAATGTTTATAAAATTTTTATTTATAAATTACATATGATATAATATGTATATATATATACATGTACATATGTATGTGTGTATATAATAAAACTTATGCAATACAATGGTCTTGATGGACTAGTGCGCGCGCTTTTTCAACTCCCTACCTAATCGAAATATTGCATACGACCTTGATTCTATGCACATGTACATATGTGCAACTAAGAAACTCCTTGTGCTCGCTGTATGTGCTCCACTTTTGGTGTTGTGTTTTTAGTTCAATATATGCCAGCCCAAGACATAAATCAATGTCAACCATAATCATTTAAAATCAATCAAAATGCGAGCGCTTCGACTAAACTGAAATTAGTCCGTCCGCTATATGGCTCTTATGATACTTTAAATGGCTGACTTGGTCGATTGAGTCACTTGGAGTTTAGCTTAACACAGCAAATAACAGTTTCAAATACTCTAAAGCATGCACAAATAGTTTGTATAGGTGTATGCGCGACTCCCTTCACTCGTGTCTGTGTGCGTGTATGTATGTATGTGTATGTGTGTGAATGTGTGGACGAGAGACTATCTCCCGTCTATGATCTTTGATGGTCAATTCAAGTTACATGTACGTATGAGTTGAATGGGTTTTTCTTTCTTCATCGAGCACATGACTGTATTCGTTTAGTGCCAAGTGTTGTGTTGCTGCTTATGAAAGGAAATTTTGCAAAAAGAAAATAGAAAAAAAAAAATTTCTTCTTTTTTTTTTTTTTTGAGCAGAGATAACGCTTAAAATGCTTTGAATTTTTATAGGTGTGCGTGTGTGCGCAGTGTCAGTACATTAATATACCGATAGTTAAACTAAAACCGTCTCAACATTATAGTTGTCTACGTCTAATACCTGAACAAAATTGACTGACTGGCCGGAATGACTGACAGTTTTAATAACCAAATGACTTGAGTTGTGCTTACTTATCACTACTGCATGCAAAACAACGTATAAATCAGCAATCTCGTCGTATGTCGGAGCAAGCATATGCTTAAATGTATGTTTTTTTTTTTTTTTTTTTTTTTTGCTAATTCTAAACATGGCATTACCACCGGGTCTGTAATTTTCATTCATTTCATATCTAATTTTTTTTTAACTTAAATCGCATTCAATAAGACTAAAAGGCAGCGTGTTCCAATCGCCCCAAATAAACACAACAAAGTCGTTTTACTCAATACCATTACGTTTTGTTGGTTTTCATGTTGTTATTGTCTTTAGCATACTTTACGATCATAGTCTTGCGTTTTGATTGTCCTTAGATTTAGTTTCCAGATTAGACAGCATTCATAAGTTTTTCAAGTTGCTTTAAGCGTTTGCGGACTTGTTATAATAATAACAGTTTACACGTATTTATTTTTATGTGTTAACAAATTAAATAAAATTATTTTCATAAAAAACAAAAAAAAAAAAAACAAAAAAACTGGTAGTCAGTCAGTTCGCTCATGTGCAATTTTCATATAACTGATTAAAGATAACTATAAACACGAGAAAAATAATACTTTACTTAGTCTGAATATCTTTTGTATAATTATCTCTACATTCAGGCATAAACATTTTTTTTTTTTGTTCTTTCTACTATCGAAGCATGAAAAGTATACTGGATTAAGCATTGCATTTAAAACATCCGATATTACGCTTTGAAGGGGACAATAATTTAAATATAAAGACACAGTTGTAGATGGGTCAACATGGTAAAGATCATCCATATATATATAGATAGATAGATAGATAAAGATAGATCGTCCATATATATATATGTATATGTATATAAATATATATATACAATCATATATGTATACAAACATATATATATATATACAAACTCTCCATGTACATATATATAAATATGTATATGTATATATATATATACATACAGAGGTTGTAATGTGTTCATTCATAACCCGCTTCTTACCGTTTGGACACACAACCTTACGTATGGCTTGATTTGCTTAAAAGTTCGAGCCAATTCAACCAAGTCGGCGCAAAATTTGAAATAGGAAACTTAAGTTTAGGATAGACGATAATGGTTCGAGCCAAGTGTATTAACCCAAAGGATGAAACTGCTCTTGCGAATCAAAAGCGCTATGCTACGCGTCATGGTATATAATATAATAAAAGCGTAATGGCTTTAATTAATCCATGCTCACGGCTTCACTTTGAATCCTTTTGAAGATAGAAAATGACCCTGAGCCCCCAACAAATTCCCCCACAATATAAAATAATGAAAATGTGAAATTCCAAGTTGAAACACAAGTACGTGTACAAGGATTAAACGCCTGTTAATTTCTAAAACATAATCTAAATCATAAGGATTTTTATTTACAGTTACCCATCTTTAACAAATAAAATTAGTGTTGAAACGCTTGTTTGTATACTTCAGTGATTTAAATGAATTATTGGCAGTGTGTTTGTTCAAACAAAAGTAAATAATATTTATTTTATTTGCATCAAGTTTTACTTCTCAAAAAAGTTCTCTTAAAGAAACACAAAGAAGCATAAGAAGAAGCAAAATGCAGACATGTTATGCGATCAATCGTAGATGTAATGAGATCGTGGTTATGAAAGGCCACTAACGATCAAAGTGTTCGTATCACTGCAGAATGGTTATGCATAACATACTTTGAATCTGTCAAAATATAAACGACACAAGAAGACCGAATAGTGTTAGTGGATCCCTTAATACATCCTTATTAGATTTGATTCCAGTTTTAACTCCATATTTTTAACATTGCATTTATTAGATAATTATAAAGAAATTTCTCTGAACGCAGATCTTGACCAGGGAAGGCGTCACAGTAGTCTTGTAATGTCTCTTTCTCACAGTGATTTCCCTATATAGTGATTATGATTCACTTAGTATTCTATATCAACCTTTGATGTCCTCATTGAAATAAGTTCGACGCACTTATTCTGTTATCTATTTGGATTGTTATGGGAAAGATAGAGAAATAGAGAGAGAGAGAGAGAGAGAGATAGAGAGAGAAAGAGAGAGAGAGAGAGAGAGAGAGAGATAGAGAGAGAGAAAGAGAGAGAGAAAGATGCAATTTGAAAAGCAAATGCTCGGAAAATACCTTCTATTAGGATTGATTATGCAGACGATACATTCATTCCATGGAACTGTTTTGCCCCATCTGAACGTGACTGTTAAATAAGGCTTTAGAGTAGTCCTAATGGAACTTCCAAAAAAAAAAAAAAAAAAAACAGTAGGAAAGAAAAGAAGAGAAGAGCAAAAAAAAAAAACCTGTACTTAAACACCACATGTGGCGAAAGGTATCGTCTTTTTCTTCATCTATTACATATGATGATGATGGCCAGAAAAACTACATTTAACTGATGCGATATTTACTCGTTGCGATCAGAACATAATTCATGTCGCCATAATAATGTATATTAAATTTTATATGTTTTCAACGTAATAATAAATTTATGTACTTGTTAAGATCCATCGATCTCTGACATAAAGAAAATAAAGAAGAAACAATTTTTTTAAGAAAAACATTATCGAAGTATCATATAACAACTTTATCCATCAGGTGATTTCTCTGCGCCTGTACACAACTGTGTGCCCCGGGAACACACGCTTGCAGAGACCGAAAATTTAACAAGTGCATTACACTACTGTTAACAGTGAGTGAGGGAAATAAACAACCTTATAATAACACTTTTAATGACGATTAAGGCTATGATGTGCTTTTGCTCTTCTGCTGTTAGCAAACAAAAGTTCGACTGACTGACTGAGGCTGAAGGGCTTAGCAGAGCGGAGGGCCTTTTTAAACCATTTGTTTTTTTTTTTTGTCGAATTTTGGAAAGAAATTGAAAATTAATTTAATTCTTTAACTCTGGAGTTCAATATCGAATATAATTTCGCCCAAGCTCTTGGAGTTTTAACAATGATGACACAACTCCGTGTTAGGCTCTCTCCTCTGCGAGTTTAATTCATTTAATTCGGGGCCCCTTAACGTGACTGGGCCTGTATTAAGAAATTCTTATCAAGTAAGATAGAATCCCATGCGTTTGTCACTCACGTTGTGTCTTATCGATATCGCAATAATAAAAACTGACCCAAACAACAATGTGTGAATATAACAACTCAATTTTCGATTTTTATTAAGACCAAATTGTGCAACTACAACATAAATAAACCAGTAAAGTAACAATAATAACGAATGTATCAGTCAGCAGACAAACAACTAACAAGCACAAGCACTAACCGGGTAAATAATTCTTACAGCAAATATTTTGTAGATGCTTTTGTTGTCATCATTGTCGTGAAAACGTATGTTCACTCAGCCACTGACGAACTAAGCTTTGTGCATGTATATAGAGCTCTGGTGTAAGTTTGAATTGTGGCAGCGCATTATTCGTGGGTAGCACAGTAGAGCACCGTAGCACAAGTAGTTTTCTGTTTCTGTTACCGATTGCGTACATATACGCCTTTGCACCATTCATCGAATTGCCTGTAAAATTGCATGCGTTATACGTGAAAATATTGCGTACACACACACAGCTATATATATATATTCAGTTTTTGCCTTTAATAAAATGTACAATTGTTCCAAAAAGGCGATTGTTAGTTCGATTGCTGGTCGAACAGAGGCTGTCGGCTTTGTTTTTTGCGCGCTCTTTTTTCTTTTTTTTTTTTCCTTTCTTTGCAGAGCGCAAGTGCGTAAGTTATGTAAACGCTTTTTTGATATTGATGTCTTTCTATGTATTTGTTGATCAGGAATTGCTAGTTTTGTGGACAACCTGTTGAGTTTGTTGACGTTAATTTGCTGTTGTTGTTGTTGTTGTTGTTGTTGTTGTTATTGTTGCTTTTTAATTTTGACTGAACTTTTTCTCAAAGATATATTTTAGACAATCACTTGGTGAGTATCTAACTAACACAAGCGAAGTCTTGCAGAGCACGTTATTCACACTAAAAAATCATCACATTAGTCTAAGTCAAAACAAGACATGGCAGAAATTATCAACTTTTACCTTTCACTAAAAAAAAGTAAAAAAGAAAAAAAAGGCATTTGTTGTTGTTCTGGAAGATCTGTAAAGTTTTACATACTCCCGCTATGTACTCAACCAGTATAATATTCTCAGTAAATTTAATAGCTGTTTGTCGCTCATTATAGCTGCCCTGCTTGTCTCTACATACAACTTTTATTCATTAGTGCAGCTAATTGTCCGTCTTTCCCTTTGGTACAATTAACTCTTCGCCTATGCGAGTCCTTGCGCTCTTCTATTTCTGCTTTGGCAGCGTCCATCTGTCCGTGTTTTCATTTTGCTATCCGCCATCCTACTTATCTATCCACCCCACAGTCGATCCATCCATCAGTTGTTTTTTCTTTATCGTCTGGTGTTGGAAGCACAACATTTGCCAAAATTAGTGTAAAAAGCTAAAACTTAATTCATAAAGAATACGAATGTGAATGCGTGGGGACATATAAGGACTTGGATGATCTCATGAACTAATAAAATCAATCCACGAATCAATCCTTGTAAACACTTTATGAAATATTGCTAAACTTGCCAATAGTCTGGGCAACGTAACATTAAGTAATTTGCTAAACACCGAGTCTAATAGAAGTGCACATGCTAATCAGTCATCAGACATCGGCATATACGCACAAGTTCAACTGAATGGATTGTGTATGAATTTTGACTTATTTAAGACGCACTTAACACTAAACCCTCTTTTCATGTCAAAGTGATATAAATACTACTCGCAAGCATTGAGGAAATTCTGACGCAAAAGTCAGTTTTATTTACGTTAAACAAAAGGTCTTTAAAAAGTTTATGCACCACTTATTAATAACTTTCGTTAGGACAAAAGTAACAAAAATATACATTTAAGGCTTGGGGAGGAAATTTTTAGAAAATTTTTCTTAAAAGCCATTATATATATATGTATATATATGCTTATATGTTCATGTATATGTTATGGTATGTTATGTGTACGACTTTCTTGAACCTAAGCTAATATTTTCACCTTAATTGCGGCCATAAATCAACTAAATTGTAGCTTTCACTCATTTTACTATTCACTCAACAACGTTAAGCTGCTTTAGTGTTAGTCGTATGTATATATATATTACTTAAACGACTATGGAGTGTGATGTATCGTCGTCTAGTTGGATGATGTGGTGTTGTGTGCAAAGCAGTTTGCCAGTTTACCTAACTTTACTGCACGGTCATGTTTATAATCATAGGTTTCTCTAAGCAATTTTCATTTTGATATCATCGTGGACTACGCCAGCAGTTAGACTTCCTGTTGCCTATTGTGTTCTTTCCTCTTTCTTTTTCTGTTGTGTTCTTCCATGCCATTAAAAAAAAAAAAAAAGAACAAAAAAAGAATCCGGCCATTTCTTATAGTTTCTAAGATACGTTATTAATTTAAATTCATTTGAAATGCAAGGAAAAGAATAAAAAATTTCATATATAGAAGAGTTTTCTGTAATACGTTAGAAACGACTTTTTGATAGTGAGCGCAAAATCGAACCATTTAAAGAATTTTCAAATAATAAAATATGATTAAGAAAATTATTCGAATTCAACCTAGAAAGAGTTATCCCCAGCAATGGTCGAATCTATTGAGACCTATTCAAAATAAAATTTTTGCTAATCGTTGCCTTTTTTATTTGGATTAGGCTTCTTGGTGTACCTGTCGTTTGAAAGTAAATCTTAAACGTACATAGGTTTGTAAAGTAGTTTATGAAAGGTGTTAAAAAAAAAAAACAAAAAAAACTCTCTTCTGAAAACTTTAACTTATAAGAGCCTTTCAAGGTCTAGCTTAATAACTTTTATAAAACAGGTTATAAATACTGTCTTGATCTGTCGTCCGTTAAATCTTCCAAAACAAGGCCTCGAAGTTTTAATGAGCTGAGTATTTAAAAACACGGTGTGACTGACGTTTATTCCTTAAAGGACACTTCAAGTGAATTACTATGCGTGTCGCAAATGAAATGACAAATTAATGAATTCCCCCAGGCGGTAAGTACGGAAAAGTATAAAGCTATAGGAAAATAAAAAGGACAGTGTCGATTGATTTATGACGATAATTAAATGGAACACTATAACCGCTTACCTGTTTGCACACTTATGCAGAGACTCACATATATATCCATCTATAGCTGTTACAGTAAAATTTGAAACGCGAAAGGTGGTGTCTGACCAAGCGTTTTTAAAACAAAAAATCACATGACTGCTGTTTTAATTGTTATTTTATTAGGCGCCAAGTCAGATAGTTAGTATATTTTTTTTTTGAAAATATTTTCGTGAAAAATACAAAGCAAGTTTTTTTTTCAGTCATTTATGAAAATTTCTATTTCCGCAGCTGCTGTTGCCTTGCTTGCATTAAACGTACGCGCCAATTGATAGTGCAACGTTTTTAAATTAATCCCAACTTTTATTAAATTACCCTAAAGTGTGTCCGTTCCAAACAGGCAGGATCCTGTTTCATATACCGTGAGGACGTTTCGTCCCTTTTCCTTAGGCTGGGGCAGCTCAGCGGCCCAAAGGAGGAAAAACGCACAAGATATTTATTTTTCACAGGGGCTCTTTATTCTTGTCTCTGGTTCTTTACAATCTCCCGCTACACGACCTCTCCGGTCGAAAGCCTAACTTCAACTCCCTAAAACTAATTCCTACTCTCTCCTCTTACCCTATACTTAAACTATTCTTATTCTATTCCTATTCTATTCCTAATCTTAATCTATTCCTATTCTTAATCTACTCCTATTCTGAATCTACTCCTATTCTTAATCTACTCCTATTCTATTCCTAGTTTATTTTAGTCTATTCTTAAGCTATGTTATTTCTTATTCTACCTTAACCCAGCACTCTCTTCCCCTCTCCAGAGACGGAGAATCCGTGAACCCAAAACGAGGGACGACTTTGGGTCCTCACAATACATTCATAAAAGATAAAAACCGTTGACCTAACACAGAAAATTCGAGTAAGGCCTAGTATTCCGTCTACCAGGTAATCACCTCGACAACCAAGTCACCTTTCGCAGGTTCAAAGCTCAAGTGCGTTAGAATTCATTTTATCAATCATCCGATCGGGCTAGAGCACTCTTTCCTTGCAATCTTATTATATATATATATATATATGAGGTGTCAATCCGGGCTTTGTCAAGCTTCCTAGATGAAGCACCAAGATTTTGATTTTGGTCCAATTTTCTTCGCCCTTTACCATCCTCTTCATAAACGAGTCGATCTCTTTTCTTTTGAACGGAGATTATTGGATGGAAATTTGGATCATTCAAGTTTTCGTTGTTAGTTCATTCGCTGCCCAAAGAAAAGTCTGCTTTTTGTGTCAAAAACTTTTGCATACCGTCTAAAAACATTTTTCGCCCAATTCTTAATTCCACGACAATATATCATAAGACGAAAAGCGCCGACTTTCGACAATATTTTGAAGACTTTTTGCGACGATTGATCGATCAGACGGCAACTCGTTCTAAATATCGAAATTCCCCGAAGAGAAGGAAGCAAACAGTTGAACATGCTGCTACTTTTGATAAAGCATTTTTGTCGTAAACATCGCGAATGTTCCCACAAGCGTTTGAAACGTTGTCGAAATTATTCAAAATTTATGTTCATTTTCAAAAGGTAATTATTTTGGACTGACTTAACAAGTGCTACAATCTTTTCTTTCACAAAGCTTTTTAGGGTTCCGTTGGCCAGAGTTACTCCATTTTAAAGCTACCTATTTGGAAAGGCACGGAAAAGTATTTTTGAGGGTGATGATGAGAGCTCTTCACATTAGACTTCTTTTGCTTTAAAACTCAAAAAAATCGATCTTTCCCAGGTATATATAATGTGTTGTCAAATATCGCGCTCAAGTTTTTGTTTTCGTTCCACAAGAACAAAAACCACAAACGCACCACCATTTCGTATAATAAATTCAAGTTTTTGTTTTTGTTTTTTTTTTTTTAATTTTGCAATGCTTTCTCTTCTTTTCTTTGGATTTTTATTATAATTTCACACGCAGCCGTAATCTTCGGTGCTTGTGTAAATTGTAAAATGATTACATCTTATAAGGTCATAAAATTAAATACAAATGGCTTTGTCGACATTTGTCTTCTGGCGTTGTTGCAAATAATATTCTTGTTGGTTTTAGAACAACTGTTGCTCTCTTTCCTTTTGCATTCTGAGCGTTTAGCTTTTCTTTTTTTTTTTTTTATACAATTTTTATGCACAGATATACACGTATACATATACATTTATCTTCTTATTTATAGTTGCATTTGTATTTTTATGCGCTTTTCTTTTTTTTTTTTTTTTTTTTTTTTTTTTTTTTGGTTTTTTTTTTTTTTTTGCTTTTTTTTTTTTTTTTTTTTTTTTTTTTTAATTTTTGTTTTTCTTGTCTACTCTTGTGAGATTTTTTAATAATTTCATTGCAATTG
>KK502615.1:289569-307928 GCA_000688735.1 Glossina austeni
TATATATATATATATATATGTAGGTATACGTATATATAGATACAGTTGAATATCTATAGGTACATGCCATCAGCAAAGTGCAGTAAAAATGCAGGAAAGACACAAACATTTGCTGAAGTTTATACGCTGTAAAGATCTTCCTAACTAAAATAAAATTCTATAGCAAGTTATTCATAATCGTATATACATTTGCGCGGGAACTTCTAAATCCACCGAGTCGAGACGACCGATTGCAAACCTCGAAACTTTATTTGTAATTTCTCTTCACATCCTTGTTTGAAAATAGGTGCAGTCTATACCCAAAGCCATGCCTAATATGTTTCGATAGAAGGCGTGCGACTATTAGGTCCGCATACTCACGTTCAATTTCCAGTGCGATAGGCCGTACTTGCATTAGAGTTCACGTGCGGCCGTAGCTATAATGAATTCTCGATCGACAGAGACGTAGACTCCTACTAATCGAACATATACACACACGTTGCAAGCAAATCTTCTTTCGCCATTTCTTTCTTCCTGACCAAGACCGTGCTTACACCCATGTAAGTGACGTTGTTCATTAAAGAAAAAACAAAACAGACATCGATTTGATCGTAACTGAATGTGGATCCATCGATCGCATGTAGTTTTTCTTGTTTTTTCAAAGATCTGTCATACGGAAAATTTTGATTACACAAAATGCAGTATTGATTGGACAAAACGAACTCAACCGAAATGATTCTTTTTGATTTCATGCAGGATATAAAGTGAAAAGTTTATGATCTCGGATCCACTTTTAAATTGAAATTGCGCTTAATACTACTATTTACATAACAACTTGTTAAAAAAAAGCATAAAAACACGTCGAGGTATCAAATGCCATCAAAATGTGCCAAAAATTGCCGATATATAAAAACCGACGGACAGACAAGCTTAAAATCATTTTCGGTATCTATCGATATAATTGAAGGTGTGTTTGTTTCAAGGTCTTATGGTCCCCATCCGCGCGAACTTAACAGAGTGCAAAAAAGAACTCGAAGTTTCTTGCCAACGCATATGAAAGTCTATCAAGAAGTGGTTAAGAAACCCGGATTCAATCTTCAATTCAATACTTTAGTGGAGATTGGTGTAATCGCGGTGCTCGTCGATCGGGCGCGCAGATCGCAGTCTGCGGCCCCACTCTCGAACTCTCTTTTTCTCTCTCTCCCAGTCTCTCTCCTTCTCTCTCATCCTACTTAGATAGCATTCTGTGAGTAATGGTCCCATGTACCTCTTCATCGTTTTCATCTGTGGAAGTCGCTGGCCAAAATATACGCAACCTCCTAAAATACATATTTTAAAAGACCCCAAGGTCACATCCTTTTTTGGTTTTTTTTCTAAATCAAGGCTTGTGCTCCTACTTTTTTGAATGTTATGCTAATGATATCGGAGAGACGTCATAATAGATCTGCATGCTGCCTGAATGTGGTAAGAAAAGTTTTGAAGTAGAAAGGATTCTGGGGGAACTTAGGTTAAGTTGTGCGTCATATGAAATTTTTGCTTTTTTTTCTATATCTGGCATTATGTGAGGATTACCTGTATTTAAAAGCAACTCTCTACTCATTGTTTTTTTTTTTTTTACAAAACATTTTTGCAGTTGCAATCCTTTAACCATATCCTTTTTGATTCCAAAGTAATCAACTTAAGTGAAGCGGCCTGAAACGCTAATAGCAAAAATTAATATTGAATGCTTGTTGTTGTGTCCCCCATTTTAATTTCACAGATTTGTATCTGAAAATGCGGACAACCCCTTTTTTTGTGCCGTCGTCATCGTCGTCATAGTCGTTTCTGCTAAAAACACTGTACAATGTAATCAATTCAATAACACTTTTCATCACATGGCAGTGATGCGTGCTGAATACAATCTTGTATCCTTTTAAAGGAATTGTCAATTTTAAAAATGAACGCAACGCATACGCGAACGCATACGAACATATCATATAAGAGAGACTGAAAGTAACAAGACTCGGAGAAAGCATGGAAAGCATGGAACAGAGGCAGGCTATAGTAAAAACAACAAAAGCAAAAATTTATCAAACAAGCACAAAATTAACGCTGGTAGGAAATTTCGCTTGCAATACAGACAAAGGCGGAAATTTTTGTGACGTGATTTCAACCATGCTGAGATGGGTTGTGTGGGTTGGTCGGTTGGATGGTTAGTTGTTTGGTTGGTTGCTTGACTGAAAAACGCAGTCAACGGTCTTTTAATGTAACAACTATGTATGTATGTATGTATGTACGTATGCATATACATTATACCAGTAAACTTAAGTAAATTGAAATGAAACGAAATTATAGAAAAAAAACAAAGCGAGGATGGTGTGCTTGATTGGTAGCAAAGTCGGGGTTGGGGTAAAAAAAAACGCGGTCTTTTAAATAAGAAACTGACGCAGCTGGAAGGCAGTATCATCAGTTAGGACGATGACGAATAAGCTGCACAGAGTTACACTGCTGTCGCTGTCGCTGTCGTTAATTTTGTCCCTGAAGTATGGCCTGATGATGGCAATGATGTTGATAAACAGAAAGCTCACCAGCCGCTCAGTGTTTCTCATTAAAAACATTGTTTAACGTTAACATCTTAAAAAGTTTTCAAGTGATTTTTGAATCTTGCGTTCATATAAAACTTTTGCAGAAAAAAAACAGAAAACAGAAAAAAAAAACTTTTTTTCAATCTTTTGCTCTTTCTGTATAAATAGTTGGAATTTATTTTTTTTTTTTTATTGTTGTTGTTGTGCTCACTGTATTTATATAATGGTGAGAGGATAGAAATTGTCATAACTGTAATTTCCGCTAAGGCCTCGTGAGTTTGAATTGTGAACTTGCAAACTCCCCGCCAGGATATCCGGCGAAATATGCAAACTGAAAACGCACACATAAACAAGCACACGCATACATATAGACATTCCGGTATTCTCAGCCATTCAAAATATACATTCCACAGATGCTTCACCATGTGAAATGGTTATTGTTTTTGTTGTTAGCTTTGTCGGTGGTATGCAAAGCATGAATGCTTTCATATAAATACATACATAAATACATGCCTACATACATATATAAACGATAGTGATGGTTATGGATGTAAATATGAAAAGAAGAGTAAGAGAGAATTGTCAAGCAATAGCTTTTATACATTTACACACAAACAACGCTTGGCTTACCGCAGTCCCACCACACACAGCGCCATGGGTGGTCAATAACACAAGCAAACACATAGACTATGAAGATAAATAATAAAAATGCAAAAAAAAAGAAAAAAAAAAAAAAAAAAAAAAAAAAAAAAAAAACTAGGGAGAAAACATCAGTATCATCAGCACAATGTAACGTTATTATCATCCTTTGTAACAANTAGAAATGTTTTACACGTAACACGTATTAATGTTTTGCAAGGAAATGAAGGGAATAGTAGGGAGATGGCTTTTTGGTGGAGGGGCTAATAACTCATACTCGCACATTATTTACATATTAGATAGTATGTGAGATGCCAAATGGGAAACTAAAATGTTATTGGCACTCGCAAAGGCAAAAGAGAGTGAATGACTGCCAACTACCATCATCACTGGTGATTGCTATTAATATGTTATTGCTTGCCTTTGGCTCGTCGCTTCAAAGGGGGGGAAAAACGTGTGCTAATGTTGTGAGTACATATTATGCAAGGCATCCATCCAGGCATGCACTTATACTCTTTTTGCTTATCTAAACAAATTGTGCAGCTATGTATATACATATGTATATATATGTATGTATGTACATATATAGAGGCATGTATGAGCTCTGCCCTTTTGTGTTTTGCGCTGCCAGGATAATAATGTCAATGTAAACAAAATGTACATAAAACATATTTACACATATGCACGCAACTAGAGAAGCACTTAACACATTCCTACTGCTGAAAATGAATGCTATACTAGACTATCGTTGAAATGTTTATTTTAACTAAAATTAGCCATAAGATGAAAGCTTTTGTTAAGCTATTGTTTGCCTGTTTTCTTTTCTTCATAAGTTTACATAAAAAAAAAAAAAAAAAAAAAAAAAAAAAAAAAAAAAAAAAAACTAGGGAGAAAACATCAGTATCATCAGCACAATGTAACGTTATTATCATCCTTTGTAACAACAAAAGCTTTTGTGTCAACGCCATCAACAACATTGAAATCAATTCACTGTTCTACTGTTTGTTCACTGTGTGTCTGTATCGTAACCGTATATACCTAACATAAAATTTTATATATGGTTTTGTGCGTATAAATATGTGTAAATTTACGTGTATGCATCATATACACCTACAAAATAGAAACGCACATCTGCACCTTTCCCGTATGAATTCATTTTCATTATTAGGTGTGATGGAAAAAGTACTAGAAAAGCCAACTCAAAATTGTGGCGTAGAAAGTGCACTAATACACGGATATATAGTTTCACTATATACATATACATATATACGTGTGATATGAATATGAATTTAAATCTATTGTTTCGCTTCTTCTCTATCATATTCCCCGACGTTGCCAGCGTTGTGTAGTTTATTTCCACCTTTTTTTCACTTGCACTTGCTTACACAGCAGGATCATCGTCATCATCGCAATAGATTCGTACACATGCACGTACATATGCACACAAAACGGTATCTCTCAAGCTAATGTCTAGCGGGGGGTTGATTCCTCTTCGCATCAAAGTGTCAATCGCATTGTTATTGTGAGAAATTATGAGTTTTTCTTATACCAACGAAAAAGAAAGAAAAAAAAAAAAAAAAACAAGTGAGGATAAGGAGAAATCACAGACCAGAAAGTGTGAATGTTACAAACTCCCTTTCCCCCTTTAAAAAAAAAAAAACAAAAACCGAACTTCCGAAAGACAGTGAAGAAGAAATTCGAAAATATTTTCCAATTTAAATATTTGAAATTCTTCCTTGCTCGTAATTAAACATTTCTGTTTGTTGTTCAAACTTTTAATAAAAATAACAGCCTTTTACTTGTTACAAGTTTTTTATGCCTGCCACATAATATTATTTGCAACACATTTTATTGAAGGGGCTACAAATAACTTGCTAGACTGCTAGAGAGTTAGGCAGGACAAAAAACCGACGCTAAATTGCCTGGGTATAGGAGGTAAAGGACAAGAGCCAAGACCCTGTAGTGAACTAATTTGAAGTTTCGATTAATCAGAAAGAAATAACAATTTGGGTGTAACGTGGCCGATCGGTGAATAACTCGTCTTGCGTTTTCTTTATCCTAAAAACTTTTACTACACTCTTCAGCCAATCATTTCTTTTGAGCTTTTTGAAGCGAGAATAACATTTGCTGGGTTTGTTCGGCTCTGAGAGAGTCATATAATGGACAAATGGTTTCTCTCGAGCCATGCTTGAGCCAATCTTATTAAATGAGTTTTCTTAGAAGCTACCTAGCGTCCACTTAGCAAAAAGCTTTTCTAGGAATAAACGCCTTAGGCTTATCATATGAGTAACAGCTCTGCTGATGGCTAAAAAGGTCATCTCGAATTACATGTCGACGTTGCTCTGTCAATGTGAGTAAGTTTTGAGATCAGAATACTAAAAGCTCTCTGTGGAATGTTACACGGTGCACCCTTTTCTGTTTATTATCACTCAAAGGATGTCCCCTTATTGGTGCAACAAGATAACGTTCGGAGACAAGTGAGGAAAAGAGAAAGCCATAGGGAAGCGGTCGCAGCCTAAAAGTTGTGTGCGCAATCGATGTGTTATGCCTTTACCGATATTAAGTTGATACGTAAGGTTAGTTATCACGGAATTGTAAACTGACAGCATTAAGATCTTGCCGGAAAGATGGTAGAAGGTTATCACAAACGAAATTCTGAATTTTTAACTGTAAAAATCGCGACTACCACGTCAGAGTACGAGGATTGAAGTCTCAGTGCGGTAAAGTTTACTTTGGTCATAATAGGAGTGAGTACTCAGTCGACAAAGGTATAACAAACATCGACTAGGCAGCAACTACCACGACCTCGCTATTTTCTTCTCTCTCCCTTCACCTTTCTAACCGTCTTATTGTTCCGTGAGTAGGAAACATCCTTTGAATGATTGGTCACCAAAAAAAAGAATAATTAGGTGAACTCCGAACGACTCATTAAATAAATATGCGCTTGCCTTTGGTATAAAGCAGAATTAACAAAAAAAGCGTTACACTGGGCCCCAGTCTACCATTACATATCCTGCGTCACTAAACTTAATACAGTTATTCTTATAACGACTTTACAAAACAAGGCAAGAAGTCCAAAAAACGCCCCGAAACATCTTCAATAACTTACGTCCCTGGGCCAAAACACGGCCATGCAAAAAATGTTATCAAAATATCGCAAAAAATGCGATCTTTACGTTGGACACAAGAATGCAAGATGGATGGACGGACGGACGGACAGAGGAGCTTAGTGATTCTGAAAGAAAGTGATTCCGAATCGTTCGGTATAATAAAAGATAGGTTTTTCCCATGTCCTACTGTACCGCAAATGGTGTAACATAAAAACATTTAAAACAATTTAATTTTCAGTTAACATTTAATTTTCAGCTATTGTTTTTTTTTTTTTTTTAATTTAGCAAATATTTTAGAATAAAGCTCGACATTTATTGTTACAAATTTTATAAACATAATAATAAAGAAAAGTTTAATATTGTGTGTAGGCATATAAATGAATGTAATTGCGTTTGTGCGCCTATGCATGCAATAACATTGGCAACAATAGGAATATGAAGTTTTTGTTTGTTACGATCATAATTCATTCGGCTTGACACAGCAGTCGAATTCAATTATTTAATCAATAAAATTAATTTTCGTTTCATATTTTGTCACAAGCAATGAATGTGCATTTTCATGTAAACATACATATATATATATATATATATATGTATATAGACTGTAACGCAAACAAACATATCCACCTAGAATGCATACATACATACATACATACATGCATGCATAGAAATGTTTTACACGTAACACGTATTAATGTTTTGCAAGGAAATGAAGGGAATAGTAGGGAGATGGCTTTTTGGTGGAGGGGCTAATAACTCATACTCGCACATTATTTACATATTAGATAGTATGTGAGATGCCAAATGGGAAACTAAAATGTTATTGGCACTCGCAAAGGCAAAAGAGAGTGAATGACTGCCAACTACCATCATCACTGGTGATTGCTATTAATATGTTATTGCTTGCCTTTGGCTCGTCGCTTCAAAAGGGGGGGAAAAACGTGTGCTAATGTTGTGAGTACATATTATGCAAGGCATCCATCCAGGCATGCACTTATACTCTTTTTGCTTATCTAAACAAATTGTGCAGCTATGTATATACATATGTATATATATGTATGTATGTACATATATAGAGGCATGTATGAGCTCTGCCCTTTTGTGTTTTGCGCTGCCAGGATAATAATGTCAATGTAAACAAAATGTACATAAAACATATTTACACATATGCACGCAACTAGAGAAGCACTTAACACATTCCTATTGCTGAAAATGAATGCTATACTAGACTATCGTTGAAATGTTTATTTTAACTAAAATTAGCCATAAGATGAAAGCTTTTGTTAAGCTATTGTTTGCCTGTTTTCTTTTCTTCATAAGTTTACATAAAAAAAAAAAAAAAGAAAAAGGAAAAAAATTAATTCATTGTTCATTGTCACTACTTTTGTTGTCACCCTGACTGGCTTTACAGTTATTTGAAATAATCTGCTTACAAAACATCCACTTGCATGCAAGCACCGTACCGTACCATGATCATCATCATCATCATCATCATCGTCATCGTCATCATCACTTAAAGATAAGCAGCATTCTAAGGATATTCAGATAATATATAGATTTTAGAAAATTTTTAATCAAGATGTCACTTTACACTTGACTTTGAAGAAAAGAATAAATATTCATTCGTTTTAATTTATCGTCGATTTTATTGGCTTCGTCACTAGACTGCTAGTTGACAGCAATTAATATTCATTGTTGTCTAAAGTCTGTAAAGTGTAAATTTTATTTTTTCATTTTATTAAATATTTTTCTCCCTTTCGCAAGCGCGAGATATATCCGCAATCACTTTCCGTTTAAGAAGTATTGAGTCACTGGAATATTTTAAAAAATTAATGATTTTTTTGGGACTATCTCGGTTTCTTTTTTTTTTTTGATGTTTTCAAATCTGTTTACCACCCGATTAAAATAGCACTTCCTCGCTGAACTGAGAGCGTTAGTGTTGTTATATGTGTTCGGTAAAAAGTTTTTTTAAGATTTTCCGGTTTAATGTGTTTCTCACAGAGTTGTAATCGCAAGCGTGTTTTTAAACCGATTTTATATTTTTAATCTAAGATTCTAAAGCAAAAATATATAAACCAACTTTAGATCTGCATGTCAAGCTTTGCGGCGTTGCATAACTCACTCACAGATAATGAGTTATGTGATGAATAAATCAGGATTAGATAAAATTGAGTTACAGACGTAACCCGCCGACCATTATGAACACATTGATGAATCGCTAAAGGTCTAAAACAAAACAATAGATTGGAATGGCACTGCGTAGGAATGAATTCATTCCTTCGCACTCTGCAATAAGCTCGCACATCGTGATAATATGACCACAAATAAACTTGTGCAGGTCAGCGAGTGTACATGAACATAATCATTTCGTTCTTAAAGCACATGCGTGACAGCGGCATGGATCTGCCAACTTATTTGCTTCGATTCTTGTCAGTTTTACAAAGGTTGTTACTTAGCGGACTTGTTGACCTTAATTATCGATATTATTAACCCGTTCGTCTTCTAATCATAAGAGATTCTTGGGAAGGCTTTCTGCTATGAGAAGATTGCATGATACCTACGGGATATATAGTCTTCCCATTAAGCGGTGAAATATATAGAAAAGGATATCAAACAAAACATTGGTTTAAACTTGATCTTTTCAGCATTTACGTGCCTATTCCTTGTGACCACTTATTACTGGATATCAAAGCAAGGATCGATTTTATAAGAAGTCTACATAATTTTCTCTCTACTTCCCTATTAAGGAACAAAAGTTTGTGTCTAATCGACTCTTACCGCTACTTCACGTTTGTTAGAAACCTTATTTTGCTTGAGCATGCATCTTACGTGCTTACAAAATTGTTGTCGAGTTATTCCGATATAATTGTGTTTTGAAAATAAGCTTTTAAGCTGTCGATCATTGAATACCGATCTGACTGTCTGGAAACAAAGTCATATCTCTTAAAGTACGGCGTTGAAGCCCGCTAAAACGGACGCTTTGCGTCAATGCTAATCGTTATCTCTACGTGAAGAAAGCTTTGCTAATAATGTCTGCAGGGTTTGACTGGGAATCTAATTAAAAATTTATTAAATATTACTTTACAATACTTCGTGAAGCTCTTCGGATGTCCGTCTTTTATATATCACAAAATTTATTTATTATAACACCAACTACTTATTCATTTTTTAGGCTTGTAGTAAAGACTTGAATGTCAAGCCGATCATTACCTTTAAATTGAAGTTCAATTCTTTCGGCTACAAAACATTAAGAAACATAGTTAAACAAATTGATATTTGGTTGTCTTAAAACGAAATCAACAAAATATTTAACATCTTTATAAAAGAAAAATTTCAATAAAATACGTGACGCAACAGAAATATGCACTATACGAATAAACGCATACGCGACACAATCTCTTAAGTACTCGTCTTCACACACGTACAATTTCGTTGATTGTCGTTCGTAGTGGATATTGCATGTGTATCTAAAGTATTTTATAAATGTAACCGAGTGTGCATTACTACATACATATAACTAAATTGTGCGATATTGCAGTGATTTGTGTGTAAGCATGAATGTTTTATTGTATTTGCAATATCAAGCGACCAAAATCGTATAAAATGCAAAGTGCACGTTTATATGTAAACGTAAAGTTGAAAGCACACAGCAACCATTCAGCCAGCTAGCCATCTAGCCAGTCAGCCAGTCAGCCAGTTAGCCAGTCAGCCAGTGAGCCGGTCGTCCAGCTATTCAAGAGTTAAAGAGTTAAGAAACTAACCAATCGACTTTAACAGCAACAACCAAGTCAATGTTTTGTTATTGGCAATGAACGCATGGCATGAATGGCAACATCACATCAGAATGCTGTTCAACACTTTCAGATGACAATGCTGATACTGTTAATCGGCTGAATAAAAATGTAAATTGAGCTAAGACCATTTTGCCACAATGATTTCTCATACCCACCACATGAGGCATATTAGATTTACCAAACAATTGTTAAAGCCACAATATATCTGCAGTTTTTCTTCTTTTTTTTTTTGTTTGATTAGCGTACGATTCTCAGCTAAGTTAGCCGAGTTTATCCGTTCACTAGTTATAGCGTCTATTTGGAGTCTTATGGCTTAAGGAGAAAAGTCAAGACTTTCAAAATACGATTTCACCTTAGACTGTGAGGAATTTATTAGGTGAGGAATAGAAGAGATGCGCCTTCAAACACGTCTCCAATGATTAAAAAAATATTAAAATAATTTTGAAAAAAAAACCGAATGTTTCACATATCCATAAATTTGAAAAGTTTAATTTTTCATTACTATTAAGCATTTGTTTAAATCATACAGTATCGACCTGCAAATACCTGCAGAGATCCTTCTTCGTTGACGATAAAGAGCATTAGCAATAAACAAACTTTTCGATTTTTTCAGCCAACTTGTAGACATCGACCCTTCGTCGCAAGTACCCTTTGAACATTTGCGACTGGACCTAAGGACTAAACCTAAGGATTATGAACATAACATAATTAACCAAAGATGAACAATTACCCTGTGGGAAGGGCTCGATAAGGTGAACCGATCCGAACCATTTTCCTTAACGTGCGTCCTTTGGCCAAAGCACGTCAGTGTAACGCATTTCATCAAAATATTTTAAAAATTGCCCCTGTAGGTTAAACAAACGACAGACAGACGGACAGGCAAACTTAGATCGATTCAGCAAGTATTTGGGTGTTGGATTCACCTGCACGAGTTTACTATATCCTTGCACCAGAAATGGTGGTTTGGAGTATGAAAATATTTAAAATGATGGGCCGCTCGTGCATTAAAATTCAAAAAAATAATATCAAGTTTCACAAAAAAAAATATTTCCTTACGCTTCTCTTTCAATGGAACGTCCACAGTTTTCTTAAGAGGAGAACGCACGCACCCAAAACTACCATTCAACAGTTAAGCAATTGTTATTAAAAATTGTTTCTTTCGAATTCAAAGAAAACGGATAACACACAATATGTTTCTTTTTACTCCGATATGTAATTCAAACATGTATTATAAGAAATGCGTGTCTTAGTCATTTAAAGGACGCGACAACCGGTTAAATAAAACTCAATAAATGATAAGACGTTAAACAAAAAAAAAAGCAATGCGAACAAAATGAAAGGGGAGAGACACCACACTGTTAGTAGCAATGCACGTTAACAGCTGATGGTAGATGGACACGAGTTTTATGCCGTTACGCCGCTAGGTCGGAGCCAGCTAAGAAAAATTTGAAGAACGACAGCTGCATAGAATAGTATAAAAAATATTAAGCCCTTATAAGAGAGTTGGTGTTAGTTTGCTGCAGCTTAACGTCAGTGGATAGGAGTCCAAATGAATGAAATGGATTTTAACATCTCTCCTCTGCCAAAATATTGTATAATTTTGTTTAGGGCAATTTTTGTGCCAGCCCTCTTCGGCCAATTTAAAATGATTTTACAGTTCATTTATTCCAGGTCATGCTTCTTAGCAAAATGTTTACAAACATTGAATGGATTTCAAAGAACTTTTTTTTCTTTTGAGAAAATTGCAAGTCAATCAATGCAGATTTCTTTGCTTGAGTCAAGCAGGTACATACTATACAACATGTTTTATTTCTACACACTTGTTTGTCTTTCCCTTTAATCCTTCTCGGATTACTTGCACAGTTGCTTGACAAAGAGTCAATAGAATTCTCTCTCTGCCGTAGTGTTTTTGTTGACATAAACACAACGCCCATTTTATGTTTAGCAATATTTAGAAAAGTGAAAGTTTTACCCTTGAAATCCGTATGGGAATAATAAACAAAGAAACCAAACCCTTTGTTCAGACACGAGTAATAAAGAAAAAAAAAAAAAACCGAATTACCAAAATTTATGCAATTGAACATTCAAGAGGATATAGCAAAACAATAAACCAAAAACACAAGATATTATTAAAATACCGAAACAGTTTAGCTACACTTTCGCTCATCTCGACTTCCCAAAGTAAGTAGGGATCGGAAGTAAGCATTTCTACAAATACAAAAACTTTATGAAATATTTAGCGCATAATAAACTTTATACGGCTTCCTTTTCATCTTACGCTTTAAAGTTTAAAAGACACTCATATATGTATGTGTACATAATGCATAACTCAATAAGTTCGCAGGGCAATATATAAATAAAAGTCGCCGTTACTGAGAAATCCATATGATTTTTCGATCGAAAATTAATTGTTGATACTTTGCTAACTTTAAATAAAGCCCTGTAGACACCAATGAGACTGAACACTTTGATCACTCGGGTTTGGTCGTTGTTGCCGAGAATATGAAAAAATGCACGAAATCCTTTTGGAGAAGCAAAAAATGGAAATTGCGTAAGATAACTGACACCCTAAAGGTACAAAAAAAGGGCATCCACCACATTTGCCCATCAGAAAGGTCCGTAGGTCGAAGTAGGTGCCGTGTTCGTTCACCGCTCACGCTCACATCTGAGCCTTTTAGGCGAAATAGAAAGGATTTTTTTGATTGGATAAAATAAGAAAACTCGACTGTATGGGAAACTGTGGTGGTGTTGGATTATTTTGGGATGCGCATGGCATAATATTCATCGACTATCTTCAAAAGGATGAGAGGATCGAAATAGTGAATATATTACATAGCATTATGTCTGTGTTTGAACGAAAAAATTGCAAAAAAAAGACAATGGTACTGATCCTACGTAGTTATTGAGTGACGTCTTAAATTATATTTAATTTTCTCTAAGGTCACATTAATAGTCTAGGCCTTGCGCCTAATCACAAAAAGGCAGAAAATACACGATTACGTATTATTTTAGTAAACAGTGATCATATTCCGAAAGAGGATTTAACTGACATACAACAGTCAGCCAAATACTTAGATACACATGAACACGCACGCACACGAAGAAATCATTATGCAATTTATTGCAATAAACAAAGTCAAGGTTGAATTTTCAACTCTTGCAGCGCAGAGGGACATTATTCTACTTATGGGTGTCGCATCTTTCTTTGGCGAAACATTATTATTCCTATTTTGTTTAAAGTGCTTATTAAAAAGAAGCAAAAAGAAGGTTACAAATTTTGTTTGGTATTTGTACACATTTATTTTACCATTTCAGTGAGCAATTAGGACAACAATTAGATCGTAGTCATAGCCTATAGCATATGCATTACGATTTTCACATAATCTACGGTTCATTTTGTGCTCTAGTTTTTAAACTAATTTTTCTTAACCATTAAGGTTAAGATCAGTTCACGTAAGAACATTGCAACATAAGTACCGTTTAAAATTGTTGTTACAGTTACCTTCATTTCATTGTACAAGGTTTCTAATTATAAGAAATCAAGGGCAAGAGATTCCATTTAACATGTATGTGCATGTATTTTTATAAGTAAGCGTGAATTTCGGTAGATGGATACGCGTTACAATTTCAGTAACTTTCCAAATATTATTTATTCATAGTTTGACCTTTAAAGCTGAAAGCAAAATTCCTCGCTTTCCGGGCGGTATAATGCGAGGTTTCACAATCTCAACGGGAATACTACGGATTAATTAGTGACGCAATAACTAAACATATTCTAAAAAGGACTTTTTTCTCCGTGTTGTTTTTCTTCTTTTCCTCCTTCGCTTCCTCTTCTTCCTCCTGGTCATTACGTCTTCCCTTTGGCTACATTATTTATTTTAAACTCTCCCGTACACTTCTTCTATTACTACTAATTGTTAGATATCCTTAATCGTTAACAATTTTAATTAAATATATAAGCAGTTACTATATCCCAGTAATAAGCGCGGATTAAGCGAACGGAATTCGCCTTCCGACTGCATACTTCTTGTGGACACAAAAGGACAAAATTTTCCTCTCTTAACAAAGGGATAAGGAAAACTAAGTATGATATTAAGAGTCGCTTAATAACAAACAAAGAATCGAATTTGTTCTACACAGAAACAAATCGTTCAAACAATTCCCGATTTAGTAGTTGGAAACCCTGAGATAATGAATCCGAACATTTCCGTTTTCTCCTTCATTTACTACCTTACCGTAAAGGCTATACAATAAATATATGAAGGACTAGCTCAACCTTTGGCTTATATTGCCTAAGATCAGACCTATTTCGAAGGCGTTGAGATCAATTTTAACGTATTACAAAGTTAGAAATAATTTATCGATTATTTTAATTCAAAACTCATAAAAACATTACTACGTTACGTACTACTTCGCTCAATATAGTTCTTTCTATAAAAACTTTTCCGAAATAAGGCGTTATATCTGAAATGTTCGAATCAATTTGATCCGAATCGAACCGCTTTCAATAGGGTTTTTGGGCCAAAACATATCGATATACCATAATTTATGAAAGTATCTCCAAAATTTGCAATCTATAGAATACAAGGTGGCCGGACGGACGGATAGACAAGTTTAGAATCAATTTCTGACTCGATCAGTATAATAAAAAATGGGTCTATTTCAAAGGCTTTCGAGTGTTGCATACCTCTGCGGACACTTAATATACTCTTTTACCACAAGTGATGTAGAGTATAATAATTTCGTATACTTTTCACACCGCCAGTGGGAAATAGATTTTCTTGGATCCGAAATGAGTATTTCTATGCGCTCTTCTGGTGTGGATTTATAAAAGACTTAGTTTGTTATGTGGCAACTACAGGCGTACTTACACTTTCATACGGTTTATGACGTAGGATATGGAATCGGGATTTATTAATTTATGTTTACGTTGTGTACGCAAAGACATTTGTCCGATATTTTTAAAAATTTTGTTTAATATTTTCGACTTTAGTTCTGTATATATAAATATAAACATATATGAATATCAACGCATACATGGATGTACATGGATGTATGCATATGTATATAGTTACATAGCTATAAAAGAAATATATATGCATCTTTGTATATAAACTAATAAAGAAGAAAAAGTAACATGTGTGTACGTACGAATAAGTTTTCCACATATTCAATTATTAACGAACATCCGACAACGTCAGAAGTCTCTTGAGAATTCCGAAATAGAAAATAACATGTACCACAAAGAAGAAATCAAGGATTTTATGCATAGAAATTATCATAAAGTTTTCCTCTCTGCCTATGAAGCATATTACATATATATATATATATATATATATATATATATAGGTACCTATGTATACTATGGATATTTGAGCACTTTTAACACGTGATATATGCATTACGGAGTATGCACGGGGATGAGAAATTGGATGTATTTGTGTATATATACTTCGTATATCAGAAAACTGATGAAGATCCAATTTCCTTATGAGAACAGACAACATGTAATATCCTGTAACAACTGACAACAAACAAGAAAAATTAAAGAAAAAGAAAAAGCAACAACAACAACACTAACAGAAATGTAAATGGAAATATGAAACACAGAGTATATATATACATATGCATATATGCATATATATACATGTTTTTATGCATATATATACATGTATACTTACTTATGTAAATATATGTATACTTGAAAGTTTAGAATGAAATGAATTTTGTAAAGATATGTGATTATGTGACATGATTCTGTTATGTATGCTAAAAAGTTCTTTTCACACATTTCAAAATGGCTGGCTAAGGGTTACTTTCCTTTCAACTTCATGTTCATCAAAAACGTTCCCACTTTTGATGCCCAAATGTACCCAAACTGCTGTGATGATGTGCATATATTATTAAAGTAATAAACGTATACAGCACTGGGATTAGTTTTACCCTTTCGTTGTGGCAAAAACCATCATTAGAGACTTGTTTGCCTTTACGTTTGCTTTGTTTATATTTCATTAATGCAAATTAAACGTGTTGTCCGTTAAGGAATCGTCCAACCAACCAGTTATGGTCACCGTTGTGCGAGCGGAAACTGTGCTTAAATGGAAATTGTTCTCCTTGGAGTGCAATCAATTAATTGACATTCATTACGAACACGTTCAACTTACAGGAATGAAATATTTTCGCATTTCTATAAATTTTAATTTCAATCTATTACTTAATACTTTTAATTGTGAACATACTTTTTCTTTGTATAAAAATTTTTTTCCTGTCCACTCTTGACGTTACATACTTATGTTATTTAATCTATTAAAGAGACTTCACTTATACTTCGTGAGCATAAATCAATTTACATGCAATGGTTTAAGGCTCCGTTCATTTGCATACTTCTGGTGTTATCACCGGTCAAAACTGCCATAAGTAAGATAAAAATATCAATCGTGAAAGTTATGATATTATTGCAAGTTACTTGAAAACCCCAAACGGTTCACATAAACACGAAAAGTTTCATTACGTTCCCAACGAATAATGTATTATGCAAAAATTCATTAACTGTATTTTGTAAAAAACAATAAGAATACTATAGTGGGCCGTGGCCCACTTAAAAGTACCTAAAAGTATAGGTATACACCTATTCATGAAAAGAGCTTTCAAGAGCAAGACGGCATTATACAATGTGTGCTCGAAAAACAGGTCTAATTGGAACTATATTCAATAGTGGCAATAGGACTTTGGGCCAACGCGTGTCGGCTTACGAAATGTTATCAAAATATCTTCAAAATTGCAGAATGTGGGTTAAATGCCAGAAAAGAAAACGTTCAGAAGGACAGATAAGTTCAAATCGATTCGGAATCGATCGGTACAGTAAAAAGTGGATCTCTCTGAAATCCTTCTGGCAGCGTAATACTTTCGCACAAATTTTATATACCCTTGTATCATAAGTAGTGTGTAATTAATGTAATAGATCCACTGCCACATACAACTACCAGATTTTTACTTATATATTTATTAGTTAAACAGGAAGTCTTTATGGTTGCGACAAGCGCCAGTGATGAAGGCATTTGCAACCTTTTTTATAACAACCAGTTTTCTTTTCCACTCTCCATGTTATTTAAGCAGGATCTTATTAGAAGCATAACCTTTTCTTCGACCTTTTCTCCTAAAAACTGAAACCAAGTTACGAAAACATACGTTTACAAAATTCATGAAAATCATGAAAAATTGCTTACATTTTTGCCTCGTTTTCTACAGATAGCAAATTCTCGATCCATCAGACTGGCCTACACATCTCTTCGTGAGTATTAAATTGTAAAACTTTTGTACAAGCGCGCAAATCGTCTCTCAGGAAATCTTGAGTATATTAAGGTTATAATGGCTAAAGAAGTCTAGCTTTAGTCAATGTAATCGAAAACTTATTAAGACATAGACAATCTAAAAATTAATCATTAACTTATGCCTATTTACGCTTTGTAATTCAGACTCATACGTCAGATTGGCGTTATAACATCCAATAATGGGGTCAAAGCTGTTTAATACAGAAATCGCACAAACCAACATTCAAGACTCCATTGAATTTTAGCTACGGTTGTGTTTGTTTTGACGAGACAGTTGCAAGTGCCTTGTGGTTTATTACGAAGGGGTTTGTTAATCTAGGGATTATGATTGGACACTATGTGTATAGATAATATATTAGAACGATACAAAGGCTATGCAATTTGCAATAATTATTAATTTGGAAATAAAATGCTGTAATATATTATTCTTCAATTTATTGCGTTATAATCACGCTATGATTAGTTAAATGGTCGGTGCGTTTTCGCAAAAAGAAGTTTAAGTATTCTTAAAAAAGCGACAATTCTTGTAAAGAAGTACACACACAAATACAACCGTCTAATGGTTTCTTATTTGAAAAGAATGTTTGTATGTAAGGAAGTTGAAGGTGTAAGAGCAACAGTTGATCACTATTAAGTTCATAACATTCCGCAATTGCCTCTCAACCAATTAATTATGGAATGAAACGAAATCTTTTCAAAAGCGCTAAGTGCGTTAAAGTGATTCCTTTCTATCCCTCCCTCTCTCTTTAAGGCAGTTAACATCTTCAATGCATTCGAGTCGGTCGCGGTCGCTTTGAAAAGTCTGCAAAAAATAAGTTTTTTTAAAAGGAATTGTTCTAAAAGAAATGTTTCTAAGCAGAATTTGCTTAGAAAATATATGAAATCATAAATATGCGGGAGTTTAAAAATAAATCAGTTCTTTCATAATAAATTTTATCGTAT
>KK502615.1:309434-339106 GCA_000688735.1 Glossina austeni
CGTATAAGAAAGTATTTTACAATAGTTAATATTCTGTACAGTAAAAATAGTGAAAATACGAAAGATTTGCCGAATAACTTCGCGTAAAATATGTTATACATGAAAATAGATTAACACCTAAAGGCAACAACAATGAAGGTTATATGACGTGATATGATAAAACAAAGACGAAAAATATTCGTCGTGTAATAAAACGAAGATCCCACAATAAAAAAATCGGTTGGCGGGATTTATTCTCTTTCGGTTCGTTGCAAATAATTTATTATCAAGACTAATATTTATTCTGACTTGAAAAATGTTCGGGATCAAATATGTGGGTAAAAACTGTCGTAAAAATAGTAAAAGTTAAAAAGTATATGAATTGAAATAAATGAAAATGTTGCAATCTTATTATACATGTATGTAACCGTATGTTTCATGAGAGATTGAATGAGAATTAACGAGAGTAGTTAAATAGCTTGATGAGTTAATTAGATGAGATTGCAATAGGAGAGTGCACGTTCAAGAGAGTAACACTTCGCGCAAAAATCGTACAAAATAGTGCATGCAAAAAGAAAAAACGACGGTGAATAAAAACTAAACATTAATAAATTCGGCACATGATGATGATGATGACTTTTATGACGATCGTTATTGTATAAGAAAGTATTTTATGATAATTAATAGTGAAAACAATTAATATCGCGGTATTACGTGTGCAGTGAAAATACGAATGATTTGCGGAATAACTTCGCGTAAAATATAATATACATGAAAATGTATTAACATCTGAAAAACATCAAATATGTATGTTATGTAGGGTGAAACGAAGACCATACTATAATCTTCAAGACTAATTTTTGACATGACTTCTGAAAGGTTTTTCGCTTCCAATATGTAAGTAAACTGAACTAAATAAAAATTTCGAAATCTTGTTACATGCTTCTGCAAGCTTCTGTATTATAAACTCATTACATGAGAGTTAAATATTTAGAGCAACAACAAGAATAGTTATACATACCTAATTGAATAATATGAGATGAGGCTGAAATTGGAGAACGAACTTTCAAGAGAGTTACAATTCCCGAAACATTCGGGATGACATTGAATTTCATTTCATTTCATAGAAAATCAGTGAGCTAATTTGAGAATAACAAAACAGGCGCAACGCTTTCGTGGTTTATTAGGAAGCGTTTAGTAGAAATAGGCATTGATTGAACATTATAAATACATTACAGAATGCAGAATACAGAAGCTATAAGTGGAGTATTAACATTCTTACAAAAATACCTTTTATTTAAAAAAATGCAATAATCACTAAATTGTAGACAATATACAAAAATACTAAAGCACATCATTTTTAATTCCCAAAGCAAGTAGAGAAGACCGATGCAGGGTTGAACATGTGTAGGTTTTATACGTTAATATATTCATGTTGCATATGCAATCGAATACAATAAAATCTTTTTTAAGTCGACATTTGTTTTTGAGAGGAACAGAGTGGGAGACTTGACTTTTGCAATTTCCACAACACGGTTGAATCATATTTTTGATCCCCATCAACCAGGAGTTTTCAATTTTTTCTCGAATAACTTCGCGTAAGATATAACATATATGAAAACCTAAATATAAATAATAAATAAAATATAGTGCATTCGTGTAGTGAATATTCGTCGTGTAAATAAAACGAAGATCCCACAACAAAAAATTCGGTTCGGTTTTATTTTCTTTCGGTTCGGTTCGTTGTAAATAATTTATCGTCAAGACTAATATTTATTTTGACTTGAAAAATGTTCTGGATCAAATAAATATGTAAGTAGAAAACAAATTGTAAAAATAGTAAAAGTCAAAAATAATATGAATTGAAATGAATAAAAATTGGTCATATCTTATTATACATGTACGTAGGTGTGTGTTTCATGAGACATTGAATGAGAATTAATGAGAGTAGTTAAATAGCTTGTTGAGTTAATCAGGTGAGGAGGAATAGGAGAGTGCATTTTCAAGAGAGTAACAGTTCTCGCAAAAATCGTACAAAATAGTGTATGCAAAAAAAAGAATAACGGTAAAGAAAACAATTATATATATGCGTTGCGTTACAAAAAAAGTGAGAAAAGATTGTTACATTAGCATTTTGCACACGATGATGACGAACATATGATGATATTAGACGATACCATTAGTGTTGTAAGGCAATCAATAGGTCGCTTATTTAGATTTATAAGGTTTTATTTATTCGTTTCTAGAACTCAACTTATTTAAAACTTTGGGAACAAAGGTAACATAGAGTACTCCTTAATTTCATGCGTGCATTAACAGATAACTTTGAAAATTTGAAAATATAAAGATTGAAGAATTTCGTCCAATTTAACATTTAGTAAACAATAAGAAATATTTGGCAAGAAAGTGTACGAAATAATGTAAGAAAAAAAGCGGCAAGTAGTGAGTGCAACAATAACAACATCTTTATGCAAAGTATAAAAATAATATTTTTTAAGCTCTAGATCAGATAATTAGTCCTTTAGGAAAAAGGCCCCAATTAATGATCGAATTTTTATTCTGTAGTTTTATTAAAGAATTATATCCTTTCTGGGCTTCACTGTAAATCTATTTTTCCGATATACATTCATATATATTTATTAATTTGCGAACAATCGAAAATCGACAAGTGACACGCGTTTCTTTTCTGTTTTGCAATTCATGCAATTCGAACAACGAATTGCAATGACATAAAATTTAACATTTTGCATTGTTGTTGTGTTTGTCATTATTTTTGTTGTCGGCAAGCAATATAAAAAAAAAAACACATCCTTTTTATTCACACAGTCTACGAGCAGACATTGCAATTGTCATGAGCAGGCATAAGTAGAGTAAATGTATATATGTATATACATATGTCCATATAGCCATGTGCAGATATAAATGCTTATAAATATGTGAATATAAAAACATACTATTATGTAAGTGAAATTGGTTGCATGTACGTGTGTGCCTGTATGCATATTACATGAGACATGATGACATCCTTTTTTGTCACAAACAATTTGAGAAAATTTAAAACATGGTGAAAAGCGTTGTGGTAAAACACAACAATACCCAAAACAAGGTACAACAATGCAAAAAACCCTTACATTCACTTCATACAAACTCATGCATACATACATACGTGCCCTTGTTATATACTTACAATTTACCACTGTGATGAATGCAATGCCTGATGACTACAAATATAAATATATATATATATATATATGTTCGTGATATGCATTTTTTCCTCATATATAGTCATAAATACGTGTGTTTTCATTGCATATGTGCTATTACTTAAATATGTACATATATAGAGAAATGCATGTGTAAAATGAAATACATTTTCCACTACTCATAACCACCACCACCACCACCATCGTCGTCATCATCATCATGATGATCGTCGAAGTCCTTCTCGGCGCTTTCCTCACATCATTACAATTACAAAGGATAACATTTTTTTTTTTAACATTCAATATCGTCAATGTAACGTGTCGTCCGTCCTCATCATCATTGGAGTCAACGTTAATGTTAACGGATGTTTTTCATTTTGTTTTTCCTTATTTTTCTTTTTACAGTTGATTGCAGTTTTTTTTTGCTTTCTTTTTGTTAACTTTACGGCCATAAATCAAAGTTCGGTTTTTTTCAATATTTTAAAGGGCACGCGTACAGAAGGATGCAGGACGTTTTATACGCATCGCACTTTTTTAAAATTTATTATTTAACCTTTGCATTATTTCATGAATATATCTGCAATGAAAACATGTTTTTTATTTTTTTAATTTAACGTATCTTTAGTTAAATGAATGTTTTAGTTCTTTAAATTTGCACATCTTTCTTATAGGTTTCAATCACAACTCTAAACTAGAGCTAATCACAGTTGATTAACACATCATCTTTTACAAACACTTACTAAGAAATATCATGAACTTTGTTCATTGTTTTTTGAATTTTCTTATTTTCTCAGCCAGCTTTTTTTATCTACTCTTTAAACAGAGCTGAACTCCATTGATTTTGCTGACTCCCATTGTGAGCAACAGCTGCACTTAACAACTTTATTACCAAACAAATAATCTTAAGGAGCAGTTTTTGTTTCAATTTTTTTTCTTTTTTTTTTCTTATATTTCTTCTTGAACTCTATTTGTTGATTTAACCTTTTGGTTTATTCATTTTTTTTTTTTTTTTTTTTTTTTTTTTTTGCTGAAAAGGCATTTATCACAAACGTTATGAAATTGTTTTAAATTACATTAGAAAATATCTCTTTAGACGTTGATTGTGCAAAATATTTTACAATTAATATTGAAAGCAAAGGCCATTGACTGTTAAGTGATAAGTCGACTTAGTTTTAAGTGAAACTTTAGGGTTTCTAAGCAAGAAGTTTAGTTTCATTATCTCCATAATTAAAACCTTTCTCAATATCGTTTCAATAACAGCGTCATATGTGCATGTGTCTATGTTCCACGTTGACTATATTCTAGAAACTTTTCCGCCTCATCTTGGGTATCAATGGCGCAATTTTTGACGGCTTCATTGTGAAGGCGAGTAAAAATCTTTAATCCTTTTTAATGGAATTATATGGAAAATCGTTTATCTATTTACTTAGGCCTTTTAATAAAAACTTTTTAGAAACTAGGCATAAAATAATGATTGCTGGACCTATTGTTGCATTTGATTGAGCTTTACGGTAACATTTGACATTACTAAGTGGACATAATTGGTATCCAAACAGCGAGGAAGTATAATGTACATTAATATATATAATCACTACACTATATTCTTTGCAACATAAAATATGTTCTTAACCAGCCTAACACGATGCGCCGTAATCACGTTCACCAGCCTGTTTTCACTTCTTCGCTTACAACTTAGGTTAAATTCGATGGCAAAACCCGTCTTTAAGGGATAATAAATTTTAAATAAGTTTGAAGCAGTAAAAACACTGTGGTGGGCTACGATACCCCTTTAAGCATTGGAAATCGTTGAGAGGTTGAAGTTGCATCATTTTTAAGTATTTGTTTAAGTCACAGAGTATCAAAAGATCTACAGAAATTTCTTTGTTGAAAGCAAAACGCATTGTGTATAGAAAAACTTTTCTATGCAATAAAATTTCTAGTCAACTAATAGAGATCGTCGCGATCAGTACCCACTGAACGTTTGGGAATTAAAGCATAATTGAACCCAACATGTAATATAATTTACCATAGATGAACAAATATACTAGAGTTATTCATGGAACTAGTTTTCAAGGTAAGGCGTTATATGGGAAGTAACCGATAAGGTGCCCCGATCCGAACCATTTTCCATAGCTTGCTCCCTTTGGCCAAAGCACTTTAGTGCACCAAATTTCATCATAATATCTTAAAAATTGCCCTTATAGGTTGAACACAAGACAGATGGACAGACAAGCTTAGATCGATTTTGAAAGTAATTCTGGAAGTCATCGGCATAATAAAAGGGGGATTTATCCCAAGTCCTTCTGCGTGTTGCGTATATCCGCGCAAACTTGATATACGGTTGTTACCACAAGTGGCGTAGGGTAGAAAAATAATTCTATTAATAAAGAACAAAAGTAAACATTTTCGCATTTTTTCAAATGTTTTTGTAATTTACCCAATTGTCAAATGCTCCCCACGTCAAATTATTAACTGCATTCAGCAGGTCCATGCGGATATTAAACTTCCGCAGGGCACGGGTAAATATTTCCATCAATTGATAAATTAATATTTGCTATAGAATCTAATTTGTTATCTATTCTAATCATACCGCATTATTTGTTTCAATTAATCCTGTGAGCTTTTCAACCATGACTAGATGGCAGACGTTGAGGAAACATGCCGAAGACTTTCATATATGCAGATGAAAAGACAGATTTCTCATCTCTCCTTGCTTGACGTAATAGAATGGAAGGATTAGGTTCCGGCTGGTGAAGAGAGGGAAGTGAGGAAACGTTTTTCTAGTAGTTTCACATTTGAATTCGAATGAAACTTTAATGCTCTCCTAAAAGCCTTCAAATGAAAGTTTGTGCACTTCAGGAATATTACATAATTTTTTTTGCTGACTGTTAGTAGTAACTTTACTATTACTTGTCCTTTACTTTTCCGTTACTTGCCTTACTTAGCTGTGCGTTTTCAAATGTTCTTTTCTTTCGAAGAATTATAATTTAAAATTTTGACTCTAACTCGTGGTTAGTGAGATCTTAAAAGAGTCAGTGTTTCTCAAGTAACTGAATTCGAGCGAAAACAATTTCCTCATTAATTTCATATTAATCCAGTGTGTGTATTTGTGTGCTTGTGTTGGTGTTTATGTTCCTAATGTTTCGGCAAAAGAGGCTTATGCTCCCCATTAATGAAACTTCATCGCAACATTCCATTGGATTGCATCATTTAACTGACACGTACTTACCATCACAGCATATTACCCGACCACTACAAACGAACGCTTAATGCAAGCAAATAAAATCTGGATAAACTAAGCAAATTATTCAAAGCAATGTGAAAATTGTACAGACGTGTTATTTAGCATAACATTTCCGCAAGGAACAACAAAACAAAGCAACAAACCAAACCAAACCAAACCACTGGTTTTTTTTTGCTGCAATATACTCGTAAGCACACTTTCACGTATATATTCTTGCTTTTGTGCATAATATTTTATTGTTGTTGTTGTTGTTGTTGTTATTTCTTTTGTTGCTGCTGCTGGAGTGCAGAACAACCGCAAACCGCAAAAACACAAAATAAAATCGGTGTTTAAACCGAACGTGATTGCAATGAAGTTCATTTTATTTTAAAGGTTGCTTCCAAAAATGCAGAGATATAACAGCAACAACAACAACAACAACAACAACAATAACAATAATAATAGTTAAAGAAATCAAAAGAAAAATGAAAAACTTTGTTTACTAACTCTCAAGACAACGAGCAAAATCGAGTGTGTTCTTATAGTTTTAGATTGTGTTGCCTGCATATATACATGCATACATACATACATACATACATACATACGTGCATAATACATTTAAACATGCATTACGCTCGAAAGAAGTGTTCAGCGAGCGACCTTAAAACCAACTGTTGGATTAAGTTGTGAATCGTGATTTGGCGGCCAAGTGTTGCCGTTGGGCATCAGTACAATACCAAACCCCCTTATGCAATAAACGTAGAGTATTTAAAGATTGTTGTATGCTGATTTTCTGTTGAACTTTTTATTATTGCGGCTTAAAAGTGTTCAATTTCAGTAAATTTAAAACAGCAACAAAACACGCATCGTTACTTAGTACAGCGATCGAATTGAAAGGAGACAAGAGCGAGCAAACAGGCGGGCAGGTTAAATTAAATGTTCATTTTACGTTTACTAGGCTAAGCAAACGCGAAGCGAAGGCGAAGAGGGTGGAAATACGCGTGGCTTGGTTCTATAGCATATTGTTTCGATGTTATTGCATTTTGGACATTGCAATGGCGATATTTAGTCGATGATTACAATGTTTGTAAATTTTATTTCACCTTGTGGGCAATTTGTACAAAATACCAAAAAAAAAAAAGTGGAAGAAGAAGAAGAATTAACAACATCTTCAGTCTCAGCATCCAGCCATTCAGGCATATGGACGGACAGACAGTTAACCTATCCAACGTCATTCACAGGCCTTTTAAATATAATTATCATGAAAAAGCTGCCCAACGCGCGGCATGACACACTAGCATAACATAGCAGCACATCTGCTGCTAACATTACTTTTAAGGTTATTCAGTGAGCCATTCTATCTGTTTCGCTTTTCATACAATCTTTATTCTTATGAATGTTTCCTCAGAAGAACTATGGCTTTTGGCAAATTTTCTTTAGAACACATTACTAAGTGTCTTCACGCATACACACGCACGCGTGTACTCTTGGCACTTTTCCCCTAGTTAAGCAATTTATTATGGCTGGCTGCAAATTGATTTTTATCAAACTCTAATCGATCGGTAACTATATTTCCTCATTGTACGCATGTATGTGTACGTGTACATACATGTACAGCATTTCTATGGGTTTTCCTTTTGCATACTCCTTTCTCTTGTGCATACATATTACGTACATCCATACTCAAGTTCATTGATTTCTTTTCACTTTGACGTCCTGAATATCTATCTTAAATTAATTGCATCTTGTGTATGCATGTATGGCATGTATGTGAGGCATGGATTTGGATTTAGGAAATTATTTATGTTGGTTCACACGTTGTTTTACACATAATTTATTATTATCTTATAAATTTTCATTATCCCCTGTTACACTTCGCTATGCTAAAGTACTTAATAAATGTGCACAAAACACATGTGTTGAGAAATATATATATGTGCATATGAAATATATACCCGCATACACACACATATACACACACACACACATACACACACACATAGATACATTCATATAGGTATTTATAAATACATATTTAGTGCATACATTATTGCATGCATATGACCTTGAGGCTTGTTTTCATTTGTCGACCGCTAAGGTGTTTGAAATGTCTTTACAAAAATTGAAAAAAAAAAAAAAAATAAAAGACCGTTTATGCATGATTTTGTAATTTTTCAAATCATTAGTGCTTTGAATTTATGGCATCATACTGTTGTTGTTGCACTGTTGCCGCCATCACTACTACTTAACTTGTCAGTTTTACATATATATATATATATATATATATAAATATATATATAGATATTGGTAATTGTTTATTTAAACGTGTCCATGTTTGTACGAATCTATGCATAAAAATAATGTACATTTTTATATCTGTGAACTGCTTGTGCTGTTTGTGCTTTAACTGTGACGACATATCCGTGCAATAGAAGCGTAAAATAGTTTGTAGACAAGATCATTAATTTAGTATTTAATACTGTGAAATAATTGCCTTAGAGTGGAGTAATGAGTATCTGTTGTTCATAATTTGTGTAACATGCGCACTTAATAAGCTTTTCAAGTATTAAGTAAAATTTATTTTTAATCCTATATGTGTTCGAATGAAGCATGTGGAGCAATTTTAAAAATAAATAAGAAATGAAGGGGAAATTATACTTCCTCTCGTTGTTGTATACTATAGGGAATTGAAAAAAATAAAAAGAAGAACAAGGAATTTTTATTCTAAAAGTAAGCTCCAATCGCCTACATCAGCGCTTGACTTCGTTTTCTATAGATTTTAGGTAAAATGATTAGGATTGTAATGTAGCCTTCAGCTCGTTTAAGGAATTTTCTTCGAAGCTTTCAATTGATAAAAACTGCATCATCGCAACTTCATCGCAGTTGAAATTTTTTTTGCAGAGACGATGCTTCTGTTCCTTTCAAGATGCTTTATGAATCATTTATCAAGATTTAGGTCTTCATGGGTTTAATAAAAGAGATCGTAGTTAGTTAAGAAAAAGCTGTTGGTAAGAGCCTTGATAACTGACTGCTTAGGCTGTCCTTTTGATTCACCTGCGTAAAAAACTTCGGAATAGACGACTTGTTTTAGCGACAAAGCACATCATAACTCTTGAAAAGACGGCTTAATGATGGACAAATTAACAAGGCAAGCTTTGAAGTTTTATTCATCCATAGTCTTCATACATTCATAGAGTCTGGTCTTGGCTTTCCTTTGTTTTTGCACCCTACACCCACTTGTCTTACAAGGGTATATTAGCTTTGTGCAGATGTATGCAACTTCCAGAAGGACCCACCTATATTGTATTTATTATATCGATATATTTGTCTGTCCGTCTGTCTTGTTTTCTTGTATTTAAACTATAGGTCCTGATTTTTGAAATATTTCGATGAAGTTTGTTACATCGACAAGTTTTGGGCCAAACACGTTCCGCCCGGACCTCTTTTTGCCTTCTCCCCCTCCCCATATGACGATTTATTTTGAAAGCTCGTTATATGAATACCTATATTAGAAGAAGTAACGAAGGACTGCGTTCCACTGTAGTGTTTTCACTTGTTATATCCCAAAAATTGATACAATTTAAGCGGACTTTGTAGAGAGTACACGAATTGTATAGTAAGTATAAGTATATTAATAAATTCTATTCATTGAAATTGGTTGCTTCATAAAACGTACCTAACACGTTTAATTTTCCCGTGTCAAAACCACAAACGAGAGCATCTGTAAATGGCAAAAGGCCATAGATAATAACATCGAATAATTGGTAAATAAGATTAAATTTTATCAACAAATGGGAAAATTGGTTAACCGAAAAACAATGAAAAATAAATGCATTTTGACTCAACTTCCCGCGTTCTTTTAATGACACTTTCATTTTCGGAAGCATGAATATTCATGTGAACATGATTTCACAAACTCAATGAGCCCAACTTCTGTTTTCCACCCAATCTTTACCTTGCTTTTTACCCCGTTGGTAAGAAGGATAACTCGTCTTCTCTGTTTCTGTGTCTTAAACTTGTTTCAATCTTTTTGCATCCATCCAGTATTTTCTATCAAATATGTTATATAAACATAACCTAACTTTGCTAAATATATCATCCTGTCATTCATGGATTCAAGGTCCTTGATTTATAATGTTTTCAGGATACATAAGTTCTCGAAAGATGCAGAGAGTGCACCAGCTTTGATCGTAGGCCGGGTATTTAAGAAAAACTTACCATTTTTAGGGATGCCACCAAAATAACTGGAGAAAAGAAAGCTCTTAACACAGTTAGAGGAAATTAGTAGTAGTCATAAGCCAGGTGATGGATGGATATAATGAAACCGAATAAATATATATTTAAAAAGCAAATCACTGCAACACTTTTGAAAAATATTTGAAATAACAAAACACAAGAGCAGAGCAATTAGGCGTTATTTACGTATTTTTTTACGTTTAGTTCTAATGCGTATTTTACACTTTTTTAAAATTATGACAAACAAGGGCAGCTTTTTTAATATTAATGGCAACATGTTCGATTATTACAAAGCCATACAATGGGAAACGTTAAACGAGTTTTTAACAACATTTTATATCATGATTCGGTCATTGACAAAGTTTTACAAAATCACCGACGGCGAAACGTCATTGAGAACCGAAAGCCAAAAACCGAGACAAGAAATCCTTATTAATTTGGCTATTGATTTAATTAGCTTTTCTTCGTTTTGAAATTCGTTTCTTTTTTTTTATTTTATTTTGATTATTACAAGCAATTTGTTAAGATATTAAAATTTAAAATTTATTGCACACAAAGAAAAAATAAAAACATGAGCGCAACAATTTATTCGCCAAACACTAACGCAGACTTTAAAAAATTCCAACTACTTTTGTCTTTCTCCACGAGAAACGCATTTTTTGAGTATCTCGGTGCCACTTTGTAATGGTAATGTAATGCAATGTCTATAAGTGTGCGTGTGCATGTGAAAATCAGAGAAAATTTGCTGCTCATTTTCAGACGGCTCATTAAAAAATAGGAAGTTTATGGAAACCAAAATCGTTTTTGAGGTACCCGTCATATGGAACCTCTTAAAATAAAGAGAATATTATAAACATAAACAGTAGTAGTAGTAGTAGTATTAGTGGTGAAATATATTTTGTAAATTTTTCATTTTAAAACAGCATCCGTAAGTAAACATCTATGTAGAGCAATTTACCCCAAAGAGTAGAACACCCTGAAAAGAGTGTACTCTTCAAAGAGAAACTAAATCATGCGCAAAACAAAACATGGTTTGCTTCTTAGACTATCAGGGTCTTGTCTCTATCGGTTACGGTTACTGTAGAGAGAGAGACCTCTCTCCTGACAAAGTGATGGTCGTTTTTGTGAAGGAAATTTTATAATGTCCTGGCCTTACTTCACCTTAAATCAATAACCACTGTATTGCATTTATTGAGCACATCATACACACATACGCGCATACACACACACGCACACATGCACACACTCATAGTTATAACGCAAACTATAAATTTTTGCTACCAAAAGCATCATCAGCATCTTTCTATCTCCTGATAATTTGAAATCTGTCGACACTATCCGCAAATCTTAACGTACGTACGTACGTACGTACGTACAGGAGTATCTGATAAGGGAACTGCATGAACACACTTATCAATGCGTGTGCTTTCAATTTCTGCATAAAAGATAAAATTTCTTCTTTTCATGACAGTAATATGTAATGGATAATAAACAGTATTTATGTAAATTAAAAAATTGAAATTAAAAGATTTCATTAATTAAATAATAAATTGAAAAGAAAATATTTTCGAAAATTTATATCTTTGCTTTAGCTTATGTGTTGTTTGCTAAAAAAGGCGGTACTTCCTAAAATGAATAGAAATTTAAAAGCATAGCAACGTAAACACCCAACACGCCTGTTTGCCTTAGTTATAATATTAGACAACTTTTCTTTACATCCATAATCCCTTCAAAACTGCATTGCCGTAGCGAGTGTGTGCGTGTGTAAGCATGCATTTATGCCTTTGTTCATAGTAACGTTTAATAATTAAATTAAAATTCCTTAAACATGACAGTTTAAGCAAAATTGCCGACACTCTATTCACTTTTACTTGTACATGCGTATCTGTGTGTACGTTGATGACGTCCACATGGATGAGGGCGCTCTATATATATGCAAACAAAGACAGCGTTGTCAGCATGCTTGTCAGAAATGTTCTTTTTGAAGTGCTTTTAGAGAATAACAACAAAAAACTGTATTTTAAATATATTTTTTTCTTTTATTTTCTTTCCATGCCCAGATAGATGCATTCATTAAATATATATACATACACATACATACACACGATATGTTTTTTCTTACTTTCTTGAAACGTTTAATATTTACACAATAGCGTAGTGTAGGGTTTTTATTAATCGAAACAGCGAGGAAAAGCTTAAAGTGCTTGCGAATTTGGTTCCCTTAACATTCCAAATAGGATTTAGTTGTCTCTGCGCATGCCTAAATAATAATTCTTAGATATTAGCTTTGTTTGCTATACACTTAGTTTAATAACACAATCTCTCTCATAGTCTAAAGAGGATTTCAATTACGGAAAATTTCCAATAAGGGAGTCCATCAAGTCGATTCAAAAAGATTCTTATTTTCAAGCACTTACCGACGAATTTCATTTCTCATAGTTTGGTTCTCTCGGCAATGGTATATAAGATCTGGTATCGTCGTGTTGAAGCCATCACTTTTCGAAGATAACCAATTTTGACAAGATCGGCTCTCAAATGTTACCACAAAGTTTTTCCCTTTTCTAATTCCGGCAAGAGGTTTGCAAACATTATCACATACGAGTAATAGCCGTGTGCTGAACAACATCACAGAGTTGTCATAAGTCCAAATACATTTTTCCCTTGCGGGAACTTAACAGCCTTGTTTTATAATAAAAACGAAATCGGGGCGTTTGTTATGACGAAAATTGATGTTTGATCGAAAAGCTTTGACGAGTACACAAATTGTTTCCTTTTGACTTTTTGATTAGTGATCGATCGTAAACCCAAAATATACTCAGTCTTCTGACATATGCCTTTTGGTATAAAAACTTTAGGGATTTCATACGATGGCATCACTTTTTCTGAAATACGCTGATTAGCTTACTTAGATTTCAACTTGAAGTTATTTAAACACACGTCGGACGACAACCCCACGCATACCCTCAAAAGAAGCAAAGAACAAGGAAAGGCTTTACACTATTTAGAGGATAGGCGTTCTTTCGTGTAACGAGGGAAGTGATGTGCAGACTCATGATCTCCCAGCTGATACGCCCATAATTCAGAAAAAAGTTTTGCAATCATCAAGTCCTGATAGTTATGCGCAGATGATTAAGGGGCATTAAGGGCACGCTATGCTCGCACTTGTCACTTTTCTTGCTTTGAGATGTTCTTGCTAAAGTTGCAGCTAAAGTGGTGAGTTTGCTGATTGGTTTTACATTCGGATTTTCTTTTTTAATTTCGTTGCAATCTACGATACGATTTTTACTTCCCCTGTTAATAAGGAATTAGTTTTCACTTACCTCACTTCTCACATAAGATACGCTTGCATTGATTTATAGATCTCACTATGCTCTAATTGGATATCATTCGGATCGAATTAAACGGAGAGAAGCAAACGGCTTTACATATAGACACACACGAGTACTAAATTAAAAAGTAATGCGTGCATGAACATAATAAGCGCTGAGGAAAATACTTTTCTTATAATTTCGTAGAGTATAAAGTTATAATTTTAAATAATATATAACTTAGAGTAATAAAAAACTAAAATATATATCTGTTGCGTGGGTTGCATAGAAATCAGAATAATTTATATGAAAGAGAAAAAAGAATAATAAACGAAAGCATATATATATTCATAATACAAATAAACATAAATATTTGACATATTTCCAAAATCCATAAATCACTCAAGTTGTGACAGAATTTTTCGTTTCCCTCATAATTAGGAAACGAGACGCCATAGTAATGAAATTTTTTGGGGAAATAGAAATTTCTTTTCTGTTTCTCTCGCTTCTTTGTTTCCTTCCCAACGGTATTCTCATTTCATCAGCCTATTTGTAATTCGGTGATTTAACTTCATCAGGGTGAACGAACGAATTGTGTATCCTATGACATACGACATATTTTATTTCAATCTTAAACCGATTTTACGCATAGGTTTTTCTAAAAGTATGCCTAAGTAGCCAACTTTTTATTGCTTTCAACAGTGGGTTTTAAAATAGAATGCAAATAATGGGAGCATAAAGGGACACTTGAAGGAGGAGCGATTAGATAGAAAGATGACTATAAGCAAAATGTTTACCGGGAGAGTACACTGTACTCCTATGAAGTTTCATTCAAATAGATTCGTTTGGTAGATTTAGTAAATTCTACATTTGGCGGGACAAAGCAAACATGCTCAACGTTAATAACGTTACCTCATCTTTTTTGTGTTAATCATCACAATACTTTTACACATAATGGTAAAAAATATTTATTGTAAAATATACGCAATTAATTGACTTTTAGACCTATGTCGCGCTAAGAGAAACACACACGCTCTACAAAAGTGGCGAAGGTTGAAATTATTGAAAAGAATTTCCTCTTAAATAAAAAATAATAAACAATAAAATAAATTTCGGATTCAATTTTATATCATACCTTCAAACAAATATTTTGAAATATTTTTCCTTCAATTTCGGTCGTGATAAGTTTTCTAAACTTTTTGCATAAGTTGCACGTATGCATACCTCATCCCAATAGCATTGTGTTTGCAGAGCCTATTTTAATAAATGAGTCTTGACTGAGTGGTAAGAAAAATGCTACTACTACTACCACTACTGCTACTACTACTACCACTACTGCTACTACTACTACTGCAACTACGTTTGAAAAGAGAAATTTCGATCCGGTCGTGATCAAATTTTTTCCAACATCGTCGTTATCCTATACAAGACTAAAAAAAGGAAAAGAACTGAATTTTCAAAATCGTTAATGTTGGGAGTGCGCGGCCGACTCTTTCTATTTACAGAATAACAGTGAAAATTCGCATTGCGTATGTTCGGTGCTTTATGACTAGCGAAAAAAAAAAAAAATACGGAGAGCAATGCGTGCACTTTGAAAGGTTTAAGGCATTTTCAAATTCTTTTGCACATTTCTAGGCGATATTTTAATTTTTTTAAACGAGAGGATATTTACTTTAGATACTACGCAGTTGCCAGATAGACAAATTGACAGACGGACATGCTTAGGTGTATTTTATGTTTGCAACTGGGAAAGAATTTGTACACTTAATGGAGTTTTTGAAGCTCGCTTCGGTGCGTTATAAGAATTTTGCAAAAAAGAAATGAAATTACGGCTATAGCATCGCCTGTAAAATATACGTTGAAAGGTTTGTAGATTTACATGTTACCTGTAGATCATAAGTAATGAGCAATAAACTAATGTTCATTCCTTTTGAAAAACATAGATGTTCTCAGTTTACGTAGGCGTGTCCTTCAGCTGATTTGATTCATTTTCAACAAGTGCAAGATCTTCCAAAGTTTCTGCCAAAATTGACGTCAACAACTACATTTTTGCGGCCGGACGAATGCTTACAATAGACGGACAGGTGGACGACGATTCAAAATTTGACGCTGAGAATATAAATATACACTTTGTGAGTTCTCTGAAGCTTCCTTGTGGTCGTGGCAAACGTTTTGATGAAATGAACGCACTCCTCATCCTTCGGTGATGGGTATAAAAATGATGATTTTTTCTTAGGAAAAACGTTAACTGAGATTTTTCTAATTTCATGAAAATTGTTTCTTAAGTGTTTCTATTGTTGATTTTATATGTGTTGTCACTAACATAAAAGTGAAAAGAAAACAAGGGAAGCATTCCGTTGTTATTGAAAGAATTTTTAAACTTTTAGTTATTATGCTTTTATTTACGGCAGTAAAAGTGAATGAATGCTTTGCAAGCGCTCGTTTGAAGAAGAGTTTGTAAGAGATTTTAAATTTTTCATCAAAACGCAAACTCTCACACTGTAAAACATTTCCTATAACTAACTAACTCTTCGTTTTCTGACAACGATAAGAATACATTTTTATAAAGCTCAGATAAATAAATGGTTAGACAAGGTTGAAGGAAGATGGGAGAGAGAGAGACACAAAAACCAGTCAGTTAGACCGACTGTTGAAAATTTGAAGTTTTTGAGAAAATAAAAAGCAAACATTACATTGAGAAGAAGTGGAAAACTCTTTACCATTTACACGCGCAAATATCTTCGCAGACATGAAGAAATGCTCAGAGATGAAAGGGCTGTTAAAACTATTTTCAGTTTTCTGATCTAGGTTGCGTTACGATACATTACGTTACGGAACTGTCATTTCCGTTTTAGTCTATAAACGAACAAGCCAGACAGACATGCATACATACTACAGTTGAATGAATCTTCAAAAGCGTACATAACTACAACTTAGCAAAGAGCTGTGATAGATACATTAGAAGAGCCAGCGGGGAAGGGGAATCAGACATTAACGAACCCTTAGACAAAGACAAACACATTGACTAACAAATAAGCGCATTTATGCTCGAAACAACAATACAAAAGCTTTAGGAAACGCAGCGTTTTCATAGTGCTTCAGTACAATATATATACACATATATATATATAATACTTACCAGAAGACTTGACTTCAGACAACATACAAAAATGTACGCGTTTAACGTTTTCTTAACAAAATACATACATACATACATACGTACATACGTACATACTTATGTACAAATAAAGTTTTGTATGCCCTCAGTGTTATTGTATTATACATCTTATGTTATGTTCGATGTTCAGTCTTTTGTGTGTGTGTATATTTAGCTATATATATATATAGCGTATATTTAGTTATATATATATATTTGTATATGTAAGTATTTTCTTAAAACATTTTTAAAGAGAGAAACCATCGAAAATAGTCTTTTGTCTTAAGGAAATTTTATACAACGCCATGTGAACACACACATATTATATCACATCTACACTCACTATTCATATATAAACAAACAAACTTACGTACTTTTGAGAACATAAGCTTAACGCGGTACGTTACGAAAATCCATCCAGAAATATTATATCAAAATGTTGGATGGACTGACTTTGGATGCAAGTATCTATGATGATATCAATGAAGTAAGTCGCAGTTTCTAAAGAGATTTTAAATAAAATCTTGAGCTGAGCTCGAGTAACATTAGAGAAATGGCAAATATCGTTAATGCTAGAAGTATTCCTATAACGATCTCTTGTTTTAAGGGGTTTAACTTTTTTCTTGAACATCCTAACGAAATTTCAATCTCTCATCTTTTCATGCGTTCAAAGTTTTCATTGAGTTACTCGCAAGGGCGAAATCAAAACATACATATACATATATATATATACATATAAATATAAATATATGTAGGCAATAATATATTTGTATATATATGTTACGGTTACGACCGGGATATTTATATATTATTTTAGTAATTTATAAATTCTCGTGCATTCCTTCATATACATATGTACGTCTGCATGTTGAACGCATTTTAGTATTGCAAAGCAAAATGCCAAAGAACAAGACAAGCAGAACCGAGCTGTCCTGACACGGCAGCACTAAACATTTTTTTTTTTCTCTTCTCTGATATTTTGTTATTTTCCTCATTCCAATGTTCCTTTACATTTTTCTTTGTTTTTTCGTATTTCTGTTTGCTTCTTTACTTGCTAATGTCAAAAGTTTTGCTGAAAATCTTCTCAGGAAGGGTGAAAAACAAAGATGGACTAAGAAGGTAATAACTAGGCCACTCATCTTTTCGATGAATGTTTTTGTTAGTTAGACTGTCCTGCACTAATTCACTTGAGATTCAGTTGCGAGCGAAGCTAAATCAATTATATTTGCTTGACGATCTTCTGAAAGCAGTTTAAAGATATCATAATCAATGATTTTGAGATCTTGAATGAATGTGTACCCGAGAATCGCGACTACCAAGTGGGCGTTCGCAGGTTCTAAGCTCAGTGCCGTAGAGTTTTCAATGCAGGCGAACATATGATCTAAGCTACCTGGCAGCAGTCTACTTCGGTCGTAGCTATAGTGAGTGCTCAGTTGGTAAAAGCGTAACACTTACCGATTGGGCACATGCCCACCTCTCCCTACTTTTTCTTTTCGTTCTCCTTACTTCCTCACTTCGTTTCGTTCTCCTTACGTTTCCTCACTTATTTCTGACAATCACCGCGTTACACGAACAGAGGACGACCTAAGAGTGAATCACCAAAGCAAAAAAGAATGTGCAAAATCAAGATGGAATGGACCCGTATTTTAAACCCCCGAGGTTTTACAATACATAACTCTTTATATCGCACGTTAATACAAAATGGGGAAGACATATAAATTTTTTGGACTTCCCCCGCATAACGAGTTCCAGGATATTTGAATTACACCATTAGATCGGCTGAAAATTTTTATGCTTCCTTGCAAAGCAGAAGTTTCCAGTTTTGCAGTTACCATTATTCCGCTAACCCTCTGGAGTGGTTTCTAGGACCATCTACTAAATGATTTTTTTTTTTTTTTTACGTTAACCCTCTGAGTCATCTACTAAATGATTTAGAGAGAGAAGTTTACATGATTTCCACGACAGTGAGTTGTTTTCGAGATTGTGTCTAAAGCTGCATTGGTTTTCACTGGCCTTCCAGCATACTATTGGCCATTTGCCGTCTAGTCTCTTGTTCTCAATTGCTTAGACAAACATTTGGCGACCTCATGCCAATTAGTTGCGGATAAAAGATTTCAATAAAACCCTTATGCAATAAATCAATCAGTTATTGATTCTATGACAAATTTCTCACGCCTATGCGTAATGACTGTCGAACCTCAGCAATGAAAATTTGAAACAATAAAAACAACGACTAATGGAGTTAATAATAAAATTTTCGATAACGAAAGTATTCGGTTCACATTTAAGGCGAACTGTCTTCAGATATTTGACAGCTGACATCTTAACGCTTGTGTGGGGAAAATTTTGTTTCAATCTATGCAAAAGTTTGCGGCTGGTGCCTTACCAAATATGGAAACTCAAAGGCAGCAGTTTCGGCGCACTTTACTTCTATTACCAGCGTTTCGACGCTTTCGCATCACATTTTGAAAGGCCAGTAGAAGCTGATACAGACAGAATGGAGGCATTAATTGTAGCAAATGCCGAATCCTCGAGATTATTCAGAGTTTAAATTTACAGAATTCCACTGTTCCTGATAAAATATCTGCACGTTATAAAAAAAAATCAAATCTCTTCTTCTTGAATCACACAAAAAAGTTTTCCACCTGCAGTGGAGTATCTTACAGTACTACGAAAAGCGCAGTCTCCGCGAAATGGTGGCTAATGATAGTTCGGGACGGGAGGTGACTATATGTCAAGGCGTGGCCTAATACATAGAATTCAGGAATAGTAAGCTACGTCTGCCGCTAATTATTGGGTCATGGGCAACCATTTAAAGGTATTTCCTCGCATTCGAAATAAAACTAATCCGATATAAACTCTAAAGATGAGATCTACGACACACTTTTTCAAATAAATAACAGTTGGTCTTCTTCTTCTTCTTGTGTAAGAGAGAAATATTTTCAAGCCGATTAAGCCCCATTTTCTATTTTTGAATAAAACTGGATTTGCGTAGCTTGTGTTTTTGGCAAGTGATCGGTAAAACAAAAAGGCAGCAGAAGAAATTGGTCAACAATTTACGACTTTCGCTAACATGTGAATAGACATAATGGTGTCGGCGGCTACAATGGTGGTCTCAGCTATATTCCCGGAACATTGCCACGAATCATGTGTGTACAAATTGACATTAAATGCGGTCTACGGTACGCGTGTGTACGAAAATGAAGTAATTCTAAGAAACCAAAGGCAAAACCAGCCCCAAAACAAAAAATAAAAAAAATATAAAAATAAAAGGTTTATATATGCAAAAGAAAAGAAAGAAATACAAGCAAACGCATGAAGAATTATAAGAAGAAATTGAAATAGCCGACCTGAAGTCTTGCATGCATTAAGAACTTTGACATGTTCTCGCAAGCAATGCAAAGGATTATTTCTAAGAAATCTAAAAGAATTTTAAGCAATAACATCAAAATCCAGCGATGGTGGTATTAAAACTAAAACCGCAAACAAAAAAAACGGCATTTTTTCTTAATATAATTAAAAGTTGGTTTTGTTTTATTTATTTTTTTTTTTTTTTCTCGCACGGTTTTGTGATTTTGAGAAGGAAGTTCATATCAAAGCCTTGACATCACTCACAAAGCGTAAACGTGCTAACGAAACCTCTCCGATATAAACGAATGTTCTACAAACGAAAAAAAAACCTTAAAGCACTGACATCTTTAGTTTTTTTTTGTTTTAATTTCTTAACCAATTAGTGCAGAATGCTTGAAAAAGAAAATGCTTGTAACAATTATAACACGCTTTACGCGGCGCGAACCGTTGGGCATTATTTACACTCCAAACTACAACGCAAAACGAATCCAGTTAGCTGCTGTTGCTATTGTTGTTGTTGTTGTTGTTGGCGGCAATGATGGTGGTGGTGGCCACTCAACCGAACCCTGAGAAATATCTTTGTATAAATTTTAAGTATGTTTTCGCTTAAGTAAACAAAAAAAAAAGAAAAAAAAAAAAGAACCCCAGAGCAGAAGTAGGTGCAACTACATACGGGTAAACAAATGTTTTATAAATTAAAGTTATTTACATGTAGATACGTTTGGAGGAGCTACATGCGTATAAAGTAGAGTAAAAAATTGACTTTTGCATTGCACACCAACATACACTACCAATAAAAAGAGGCATAAATCTTTTGCTTATAAAAGCTTTTCCTAACTGAGTCGAATAAGCGGATATCTATTATTTTCTCTCCAAGTTAACCAGCGCATTACAATTAATCTTGACGAGGATAAGTCAGTCGAAGTTGCAGTTAATACGATAGTAATTTATACCATGCTTTACTTATCTTAATTCCAAGCAAGAATCTTTCTATTTATCTCTGGTATGCTGCTCCTCATTGGTGAAATAAAAATGGCAGGGATCTTGAACGATATTCCTTGAATTTGTTTATCGGAATTATTCCAATTATTCGCTTAGGTTTAGCTTGTAATGAAGTCGAAGAATATGAATTAAATCCCAAACTGATTCCTTTAAAAAATTCTTCATATTTTCGGTATCAATTAAGAAGACATTGTTGGGGTGATTAAAAAATCCGTAGGCGTACGCATCGGCTTGGTTTTAGGAGAAAAGAAAATGTCTTTCGGCAGTGGGTGCCCAGGGCGACTTTCTCAATGAACTTTATAGAGTAAGCCAAGCCTGAAATGCAGTATCATAAGAGGAAAAGAGAGTATTTTGGTTTGTTTACTTTCTTTCTTTTTTGGGTTCAGTTTTCGACAACAGTGTTATAAGCAATAGGACGCTGCTTTTATAATAAGCATTACTTGCAGTTTTTTCGTACATTCTTTTTAATTTCTTTTCTATAAGTATTCGTTTTTTTTAGGACCATATTTTCTATTTTAATAAAAAATTGCTGAAGCGTGTAACCATTTGTGGTTTAATATATTTTATAAAAATCTACTTCCGATGAGCTTGGCCAGCCTACACTCTGTTTGCTTTTATAATACAATTATAATTACTTTTAGGTTATTTCGTGAAAACGAGCTTGCACATCGCAGCTTTTCTTGTTAGAAGCAAGAAATTATTGTTAGGAAACATTACTTTAAGCAACTAATCATAACTTTAACCTCCTTCTGCTTTTCAATCATTCTTTGATTCCAGTTTATGATAAAACGTATTTTGTTAAATATTTTACTCGACTATGCCCCGCCCTATTGATATTTATTTGATAAGGAACATAATACGTAAGGCGAGTGTTGGACTCTGTGTCCACGTAGCGAGTTCTTCCTTCCGAGTTAAATAGTTTTGTATTGATTTGAATGCGGCCAATCAGTCAGGGAATGCCCCATATTCGTGTAACACGTTGCCGCCCCGAAAAAAAGTGGAGAAAGAAAAAATGGCAGGAAGATGGCCACAGTGACTGACTGACTGATGTGTGCCTCAGTCAGTAAGTAGTACGCCCTAATTGGACGAGCACTCACTAGTTACTAGCTACGACCAAAGTAAACTCTAGCACACTGAGATGTGAACCCTTGAATACTGACTTAGTAGTCGCGACTCTTGCCTTTTCGGCTTCTCTTGCGAATATAATAATAGGCGTATAATGCTCTCCTTGGATAGCATTATTATTCTGTTCCCCTTCCTTTCGTCCAGAGAAAAGTACACCGTCTTTTAGGCCCTTACCGTAGCGGTAACCCCTCAAACGAGTTATGTACAACCGGACCTGCTTACAGAAAGTGTAAGCAAAGATTAAAAAATAAGTAGTATCTGACAGACATTTTGGACTAAATTAAGTGAAACTCTTTTATTACTGGATCGATTACTTTTCACTTTTGAAAAGTTAAGCGTTTTGTGTTTTTTCTTTTATTTTTTATTTTTTTTTTTGTATGTATGTAACGCACAGCACATATAATTGCATATATGGGCTTATAACCTAAAAAAGTCTCATAATCGTAAGAGAAGGACGAGGATCCTGTTGCTCTTCATGGGATAATTTGCTTTTACATATATATCTGCACACATACATTTTTATACATATCTACAATTTTGATTTTTAGTTTCGCGCATTACGAAAGCTCTGGCGTTTCTCTACTCCTCACGAAACTGACATAGAAACACACAAGTGACTAAACTGTGAAATTCGAAGAAAAACGACTAAGACCAACAGCCAAAGAAAAAAAAAAANGCGTTTCTCTACTCCTCACGAAACTGACATAGAAACACACAAGTGACTAAACTGTGAAATTCGAAGAAAAACGACTAAGACCAACAGCCAAAGAAGAAAAAAAAAAGAAAAAAAAAAAAAGAAGAAAAAAATGAATAATGGCTGCTTCCCGACCTCCATAAAACACACATCCGTCGATTCACATTGATCAACCCATAAATATATGTATGCATACGCACACAATCACATGTTAATGTACGCTCACATCGATGAATTGAAACACAAAACCGGCAGACAGCAACATAGCAACAACAACAATAACAACTAAATAACCCAAAATAAGAGCACAAACTACAGGAATACCTTAAAGACACAACACAACGCGCTTACACACTCGCTCGCACACATCCATACATATAAACATATAAACATATAAACATGCATGCATATGTACAGCTAAATGCAAATAGTACAAAGAAGTAAAAAAAAAAAGAAAGACAGCCATTGCCGACGGCAAATTGTATTCAACCATTGTTGTACGCACAACAGCTGTCTGAACAATTTGAAGCGATTCTGGATCTGCGCGATGTTTAACAACGCAGGCACACAAATGTTGAATGTTTTTATACCATAACGGTGGTGTGTTTTATTATATGTGTATATATACATGTGTGTGTATGTGTGTGTGTGTGGATGTGTTTGTTTCTATAAAATACAGTTTTCATTCCAACAGAACAAGAAACTTAAAAAAAAAAACACTTATTGAACCAAAAAACGAAAGAGTGACTTTAGTTTAGTTATGCTCTGGTGTTTTTCGATATTGTCCTTGTTATTTATGTTAATTTCTGTGTGTGTGTGTGTGTGAAGTACTTGCCGTTCAATTATTATTCATACGCTGTCATTGTCGGTCGGTCATTGCAACAAGAAAGCGTGTGGTTGCAATCAGCTGTTTCCCGCCAACATATCTTCGCTTTCTCTTATATTTTCAAAGAGAGAATATTTTCGAAATTTTCTCACTGGAAACTAATCGTCTCTTAAGCTAAACTAAGAGATAATGACTGGAACGACTGTATTCACAAAACGATAAAATTCCAAGATAACTTACAAAACAAAGAGATAAATTTCTGAACGCTTATTAAATGCTCGAGCACTGGTGGATTTTCTAATGTAACCGAAAAATGCACACCCGTAACGTAACAAAACGCTACAAAGCACTAACAAACTGCAGTCGTTCTTCATGAGATGAACGAAATCAAAATTAACAGAATTTAAGCAACATATACATAAGATTTTTCATTAAGACCTACTCGCTGTTTCTTAATAAAATCGGAAACTTCGAAATGGCTGAGCTGACAAAAGTTGGTCGTTTGAATGTCATAACTTTGAAGGAAGTAAACGAAAACGGACCAAATACTAGAGGAGTGAGGAATAATGACTGAGGAAAACACACCTGACATACCTAACAAATAGTGAGATCAAATTGGACTCACACTTGGCACAGTAGAAGAAAGTGAAGTCAAGTTAAAGCCATATGTCTGTAGCTTTATTTATGCTTTGTAGTAAGATAAGTCTTGTCATTCCTACATAAAAGGCTTATCTGGAGTGTAAGGAATTTATAGCGCACAACACCGAGATAATCGAGGAAAACTGTTAACGTCCCCTTGATTTTTGAGGGACTTTGGTGTGGTTTTTTCGATCTTGGCTGACGTTTTGTACGATATTCGTTCGACCGATCGGTTGTTTGCGGGTCGTGTGCATAGATCTAAATCTCGTCCCACGTAATAATGTGTTGTATAGGCGATCAATAATCAGAAATCATCTCCTCACACACTTTATAAAGATCGGAAGAAATACTTTTGTGTCGTACAAAATCAAATGGAGCTGAAACACTAATGACGTCTATGATGTGATGTTACGAAAGTGTTCCAGCGCCTATGCATTTGGATAAAAAAATATATTTCTGATACTCGATATACCCACTTAATAAACTTAAACATTGCTCTTCCCGTTTGCCCGTAGTATCATATCAGCCGCCGGAAGACGGCTGTGAATCCGAAATTTTTAAATCGCTGTACTAACAACCTTCCATGTAAAACATACGAATATGCTTGGGAAACATATTACAAACAATAAATTCTTAACGGACTCTTAAAGACCTGAAGAGATGTCATTAATCACAAGAAAACCCAAAGCATTTTTTTCCTTTACGGTTTTCGTACCAATGTATTAACTTTTTGTGTTATAATTAACTTGAGGCTCAACAATTGATGACAAGAAAACACAGTCCTAAACTCTCTATGACTAGTGGCCCCTCATAATATTAGAATACGGTCGCTAATCATACTTGTCCGTTGCCTTGTTGGAAGCGTATTTTAATAAATACATTTTTCAAGAAGAAGATGAAGGAAAGTTTTTTGACTGTCGATATGTATTTAAAAATTCTGCGTTAACATTATACCGTACAACACTTGTGGTGCAAAGGTATGCGGATGTAGGGAACGTAGACTCACTTTTTATTACCGATCGAGCGATTCAGAATGATTTTCTAAAATTGTAGGTTCGTCCATCTGTACGTCTGTCTTGTCTTCTACAAGCTGCAACTCTTTAGATATTTTGGTGAAAGTTAATCCGCTGACGTATTTCGGCTCAAGGATAAATGGCAGTCAAAATGGTTCGGATCGAACCACTTTTTATTTTAAAAACTCATTGTACTTGTAGGGTGGTGTAAGGTATGTAAGTAGGATACGGTTCTCTCTAGTGTTTTTATTTTTTTCACTTATGTTTTCACTCCATATCATTCAATGTCTTATGTAATTTCAAAGTGGAATCCGAAAGCGAAGAAAATGCTACTTATTCGAGTAAAACAACATTTTGTTCTGTGATACACTTGCTGTCACTGATCTGCATGATGATCTGTAAATGAATTTTTCCAGACTTGATGCCCTCTTTCATAATAAAAAAAAATCGCGTCTTTTTAAAGGTGAACCTTTCATATTGAAAAAGAAGAAGAAAGTAGTAGTTAGCGCTAAAAAAATTGATCGAATTTAATGCATTGTTTTCAAAATTTAAACTTTTCCGGCCCGCTTTGAAACTATAGAATATTGAAGAGTTGGACTTTTTTTTCTCATTTATTGCCATTTAGTTGAAAATATGATTAGATAAATAAATGTTTTCGTATATAAGAGCCCTTCAGCCGGTAAGCGTGTGCGTCTTAAGAAGTTTTAAATGCTTGGCAAGAGTTTAAGTTTAGAGAAAATGCAAATTTAATACATTCACCGGCAATGAATTAATGTCACCTAAACATATTATTTTCGAAATAACGTAAGTAAATAGCATTCGAACATATTAAATACAATGTAAGAACTTGACTAACATTAACATAAGGCGCGATTTCGTCGGTTGAACTTATCTGTTGTTCTTATTCTTCCCCTTTTTAAACAAGTAAACAAGTATTTAAGGTAAAATATTGATGAACATACTTAAGAGCCAAGAACAATTGTAACAGTTGTGAAAAGAAGAAGATTCAAGCTAACGCTAACTAACTAAGCCACAGAGAAGACAACTAACTAAAGCTAAATGCAGACACCTTAGAAGCATTGCAAAGATAAAAAGAATGCTGGATTAGGTTTTAGTAAAGCACAATTGTGTGCAATGCAATGCAATAGCTAAAGAGCTAAGGAGCTAAGGAGCTAAGCAGCTAAGCAGCTAAAGAGCAGCTTTTGAAGCTTAAAGAAATGCGAAAATGCGGTAAAGGAAAATCTTAAGAACGCCAGTTACCCAATCATAGAAGCACATACAGACATACCATACAATTGGAGCCTTAAAAGGCCAATTAATACCGACATACACAGTTGTACGCTTACTTACATACAATGATACAATAGAATAAGAAGACCATTATTGTGGTGGTATCGGGCACGAAAAACACAAAAAAAGAAAAGAAAAAGGGTTTTACACCAAAGTAGAGCGCGCACAAATGTTTCTTTTCGAGATACAATTTCGAGAGTGCTTAGCATGTTACTATAAAATGTCTTGTTTAGCAAAATTTGAAACGGAAACAAGCAACATTTTGTAATGCTCTTGTCGTGTTGTTGTTTTACTTATTTTAGTTTGTGCTGCTTTCTCGTATTTTTTCTCAAATTAAACTAAAGTGCGTTATAGATTGTTCTGCGGTAAATATTGTTGTTTTTTAGTTTTTTTTTTTTTCTACTTGTATACGTATTGTTTAAAGTCAGTTGAATATATACATATACATACATATATATATATATATGTATATATATGTTGTTTGTGCTTTTTAGAGAGATGAATTTTGCGTTTAACATTGAAAATGGAAAGATAATGTGTGCGCGCATGCGTACTTTTTACTGCTCTTGCGGTCACGCACATTTGTTTAACTGTTGAACTAAGCAAAGCGATGTTTTTATCGTTTATTTTGGGTTTGTTTTTTGCTTTTTGCTTTTTTTTTTTTTTTCGTTTCTCTTTTAAGAAAATTAACAAGGCTCAAAAACACAACATAAAATCATGCAAATTCGTTGTCAATATTTAAAGAGTAGCAAAAAAAAAAAAATTAAAAATAAAAAATAAATAAAAAGAAAAGCATTGAACACAATTCTGAAAGCGCATCTCTCAGGTGAACGAAGAAAACGCAACATTTATAAGATAAATAAGTTGCCACAAGAACCGTATGTCTGTTATTGAGCAACAGAATAATAAGGCTGGCAGACTAACTAACTAACTAACTAACTAGCTGACTGAATGACTGGTTGACTAGTTGGCTGCCTGGCTGGTTAACTGGCCGGCCAATTTTATACGATACCGACGATTTGAGATTTTCGCTTTAGGTTGCATTGCCATGGCAGACAAGCGATAAAACTATAGCGACACCGTTAAGCCTTTGAAAAAGAAACAAAAAAAAAATAAGAAAAAAGAATAATCTTTGCATTCAAATTTGCAAAGCACCAGCATAAAGATAGATAGAATTACTTATATGTGCAAGTTTGTTGTATATCGGCCTCTACCTCAATATCCAATGTCTCACTGTCTGAGATATTTCTATCCACAACAACCGCTACGAAAGCATGAATGAATGCCATGCAAAGTATTGCAAAAGCGAAATGTTGTTGCATTTGTCTGCACTACTACTCTCTGCTCGTCTGTCCATCTGTCTCTATGTCTGCCGGCCTGAATGGATGTCTAGAGTATCTTTCTTGCCTTCATGTCGTCGATATACATGCACACACAAAGGATCGCAAAGTGAAGGCAACAGGTTGCCCTGCATCTACCATTTCATTGCCTTTCAAAATCACTTTTGAATCATTTTCATATTTAAATTTATTCATTTGTTGTATATCGCTTTTATGCGTGCATTAGTTAAATGCATATATGCGTAAAGACAAAAGAAAAATTCTCTGTAAAAAGCTTAACTTTTCACTTAGACATTGAATAACGTTTAAAGGTAAAAAAAGCAATAAATTTACGCGATTGCTTTAGAATATTGGACTAAAACCGATAGAAATCGAAAATAGTTCAAGCTTAAGCACTTCGCTTAATTATAATAACAAAGTAAAGCTTAAACTTGCTTAGCTTGCACGATTGCATTCGCTAGGAGGTCTGAAAATGCGGTAACACCGACGTAACCACTTCGGCTCTTATCTTCTCGACTAAGCGGCAGTATGTTTATTTTGTATAAACCGTTTAAAAATCAAAGCATATCTTCGTTAGTTACTCGAAAGAATCATGTAAGCGAATGACGATGAAATCTATTTTAGAAGTCAATCGACTAATTGATTAGCTTCTATAGGGTCGGTGACAGGAAAAAAAGGAGAAAGATAGGCAGGCGAAGACGTAGTCTAGCAGGTGTGTGTATTATGCCTTTACCGACTGCGCACTCACTCTAGCTACGATCAAAGCAAACCTTACCGCACTTGAGGGTTAAACGCGCGACCACTGGCTTGATACAAGATAATGTATTGCGCATACCTTAGATAAGACATTCTGGGTTCGTGTAAGGAGCTCTAATAGTTCAGATAATAAATTACATACTCCTTCGCAAATAAATAATTTCTAAGTAATTAATTGAAATTCTACTAATAACTAATGCAAGTAGCTATTGAAGGAGAATTACGTAAACCCAACGGCCCACATGCTAAACGATATCTTGAAGGTATACTTTAGAGCAAAATCACAGTCACAATCACATTCACAAACGTTTACTTTTACTGAGATATGTTTCCGTGGGTAACCGGTTTATTTGCTGAAGTAACGTTTGTGGTATGTGAAAATAAATCGACTAATTGATTAGCAGCTAACACGATTTTTATCTCTTTGAAAACTTAATTATTCTTTAAAACGTCGCGGGTAGGTACTATATATATATATATATATATATATATATATATAGTATATATATAGTATATATATAAAATGAAGG
>KK502615.1:357545-392496 GCA_000688735.1 Glossina austeni
TGTGTAAGCTCCCTCATATTATGTAAGATCATAAAAGTTTCTCGATTTTTTTTTCTATTTAATTTGAAAGATGTATTAGTTCAGATGGACGTGGTAAAGCTGAGACATATGAATATATATATATATATATATATGTATATATTTTCTTCTTATTTTTGAGATGTCTCTTTGAGAAGTTGGGTGTTTTGACCGTCCCGCATACATATATATATATATATATATATATTCATATGTCTCAGCTTTACCACGTCCATCTGAACTAATACATCTTTCAAATTAAATAGAAAAAAAAATCGAGAAACTTTTATGATCTTACATAATATGAGTGAGCTTACACAGCATTAAATATTTATTGGTTTGTTTTTCAAAAACTTTCATTAAATCAAACTGGTTTCCTTTTATCTCTCTGCTCTTACCTGCCCGTCGCGGGATCTAGCGATTGGGAGATTGAATAATAACAATAAGGTCTGCGCGGCCCTTAGATGTTTTAGACAACACGCTTAGATGTGAAACAACAAACAATGAGTACTTCCTAGGCCGAGAGGTTCGGATAAACCACTGAACCGCACTAAACCGCTGACCCATTTTCATGCTTGGGACTGTGAACTGGAACTGGTCGCATAAACTTGGAACTCCCAGTAAATGTGAGTGATTAACTCGCCTTGATTAGGTCCCCACTTTTTGTACACATCGCCCGTCGTTACTACCGCTTGAACTATTTAGAGAGGCTTCTGAGCGGCCTGATTACTGTAACGCATTTTATGACTTACTAATGTTTCGTGTTCGAATGAATAAAGGATACGAATGGTTAAGGAAATCTTATTTAACTGAAATCGTCTTGCAGAGCTGAGAAGCTTGCTCTCTATTTTGTTGTCGTTCCAAACTACATTAAACATGGATTGAGATTTTTATTGCGCCTAAACTTTTTTGAAGAGGTCTCTTCAAGCAAAGTCATTTTCGAGCAGCAGCTAAGTAGCGTACCACATGTTGCTTGCTCACGAATTAAAAACTTCCTAGGCATACCCTGCCAAATATTTTTTTTCTTACGATTCTCAAACGGTAGCAGAACCATAACACAAAATTCATTCCATCAGTCCTGTGGAAGTAATGAGTCCATGCATGTGGCGAGTGTCGGCACCTGCTTCATCGGCCTTATGGTCATGGAAATTTCATGAAGAAGCGAGCATATTGTAGATTGCAGCCTAATGATTATTATAAAAAAATTAGTCCCGTTTCTGATTCGTTGCTTCTACTGACAAATTGTCATCACTGCATATATTATGAGCTCATTTTTAATTCGTTCTTGAGATAGATAAGCGAAAGAGCTTTATGAGAAAGTAGCACGCGTCGATTTACAAATTTAACAAATTTGGCAATTAAGTAGACCAACCCCAGAACACTCCCCTAAGGCACGATTTTCGTTAAAAAAAAAAAAAAAAAAAAACTACAATAACTTGATATCAGGAAACGGATACATTTGTATACACATTCAATGATAACATGAAAACTCCTGGCTAGTGAGGAATAAGCTTTTATTTATTTATTTATTTATTTATTTTTTTTTTTTTTTTTTGTTGTTAACTCACGCACTATACCCAAAAATGAATGCTCTGCACGCACTTGTAATCGTATGAATTCCAGGCAGGCAGGCAAACAGCCAGTCAGCTAGTCCGCCAGTCAGTCTTTCAGTCATACACACCTTATCCTGATTTGCCATGAGCACAAGGATTTGGGGTTTTCGTTTTTCTTTTGCTGCTTAATTACCAAACCAAACCGCACATAAGTGAGTTGAACATGCATTTGTGTTCAGGTACATAACCGAATATCAAAACCCTATACAAACCCAAATTAAAATCCAGGCAAGCTTTAGTGAAATCCCCGAAGTAAGTGTCATTTTGTAAGTTTGTTGTTGCTGTTGTTGTTGTTGTTGTTATTGTTATTATTATTTTTTTTTTGTTTTCTTTCCCATGAGTGTATGCTGTGTGCGTGTGTTTACAAAAATAAACTGGCGCCCAGGCCTACTCTGGTAAATTTGAAACCCTGACCAAAGCACTCACAACACAGTGGGCCAGTTTATCCAGACCATGTGTTGTTGTTATTATTATTATTTTTTTTTTCCTACTTTTTCTGTTTCTACTACTGATGTTACTGCAATATTTCATTCATGACCATATATATGTTGAAGCACATATACACGCAAATGTATATATATCGAGATATACATATATTCAAGTATGTGTATATGTGCGTATATGTATGTGTGACTATGATTAATTACTTTTGCATAAATTTACATATAAAATTTTGTAACAATGTGCCAGACTCATGTACACTTCCAGACACATACGCATACATGCATGCAAAAGGTTCACCGTACATTTATGTAGACCTTGTGTGTTACTTCTGTGATTGTGTGCCATTTACCAGTGAAGATAATGGTGGAAATGATGGCAACGATTTTGGGTATGGATGGCGGCAGTGTTAGAGGGTAGGTTGCAGATGTTGATGTAAGCGACGTGACTATGGGGTGAAAATGCATAATTATACAAACTGGGTATTCTGCAGACAACATAGACAAGGACATGGACGCGAATAATATCAGCAAAAAAAAAAAAAAGAAGGGAAGAAGGAAGGCAAAGAGGCAAAGACTTGGGGGTTAATTTCATCAACTGTTAACATCATGATATGCAAACTCGACGTGGATACACATACGCGTATCTATAAATACATACGGAAGGAACCCTCTGAACTTTTGTTTGACAAATTTTATTGTGAATTAAATAAATGCATTGCTTTTCCCAGCAATTACCATAATTTATGTAATAACTTAAGTTAGTCAATCCATACGTAACATTTGATAGAATATAAATGCAAAAATTCATCAGTTGCCTACTATGAGTAGAACGAGTAAGTTCGTATGAGCCGAATATGAATTAAATAACTCATGGGTTGACTCGAACGGCAGGGCAGGTAATAAACGCAAAATGCGACTTGCGATAATTAAAGCGGTGCCCACCATTTCATTACAGAGGTTTCACAGAATTGGGGACCGATCAGGAATATTTCCGGATTAATAAAAATTTCCGGGTAATTTACAAATTTATATTTTCTGCCATAAGCCATAAGCTGCTACCAAAAAACTTTTTAAATCTTTTTTTTCCAGTTTTATTTGCTCGTTGTAGGTTAACACATCCTCTTAATTTTCAAATTTAATTAAACTAAGCTTACTTTTTTAACTTTTTTATTGGGAGCGTTCCCGCAATAGAAACTACATACAGACGGGTGGATGGATGGGTGAATGGATGGATGGGCGGACAGTAAAATGGATACTGAATCTGACGCTCATACAAGAGAAACTACGGGGAGACAGATGGACGGATGAAATGAATTCTAAATCTAGTCCACATAAACTGAACGGTTCACTTTGTAAATAGTAAGTGGATGTTACAAACGTAATGACAATACTTGTGTATCTTCAATGATGTAGTGATGGACAATACGAATGAAAATATTTTCCTAATTACAAATTTCACTTTTGGGGATAATTTCAATCCTAAATCCGAATGTTGTAAGCTAAACGCAGCAGAAATGGGTAACTAAGACATAATAAATGGAACCGGACCGGAGCTGTCTTAACTAAAAAGCTCAAAATTTAATTTTGCTTCACTTTGTTATATGTTGTATGAAAGGAGCTGGAAAAAAGAGAAAAAGAGTTATAGCATCTTCATAAAAAACTTTGAAGATGTGCAAGGTATCTGCACAACATTTAAAACAAATGGTTATCGAATCAATCTGAGAACGATTGTTATAAAGGCCGTCGAAAGATAATTTGATTTAACAGAGGTGTGAAAAATTTCCAGCTTTCACCAATCAAATCAAAGACAAATGTGGTTTTTTCTAACATGCTTCATGTCGTATAAAACAAGTCCTGCTGGAGCGTGTTCTTAGATTTTCGTCCATTTATTTGAAAAGGTTGCAAATCTTAGCGCAATCGTTGTGATTGTGTCAGACAGACATTCAAATTTTCCTGAACTTCTTGATCAAATATATTGCTTCTATTCTAGTACAGGTGCTTAGAGAAGAATTATGTACGAAAAAAGCACAACACTTTAAAACCCAAGTACATCGCAACTTGGCTACGAGTAGAACAACATTTCTTATATTTTTTGCGTTATTTGCGCTTCAATGGTTTTAATATAAAATTTTCATTTTCTTTAATTTGTAATTAAAAAGGCACACACGACATAAAAAACCAATCATAGCATAAAATTTTATAAAATAAAAAAAATAAAAAAAAGAAGAAAGAATTACTATCCCGTACATACTTGTTGACACCATCAAACTTTTGGAATTTCTCATACCATATAAAAGCGATCCAATGCATTGAAGCTCATCGTCTGCCATGATTAAATAAACATTTGCTTTCACTCACTACTGCCATACGTACATATATTGGCGCGGCAATAAGAATTATTTTTTCATGAATCAGTAACCACCCCACGCGTGCGCATATATAATTGAACTGCACAGTACGGCAACTGCTTGCTTCATGCTTATGCAACAGCAGCAAAAAAAAAGAAAATAAAAGCACAAAAATCGTAGACCTCTTCACTGACCCGACTACTGGCATTAACTGCATCTATACACTCACACCCACAAACGTCAACATATCCCAAGCGGAGAGTTATTTGGCTACAGGCCACATATAGCTATTGCATTGTGTGTATTCGCGTAGTCAGCCTGCATATAAGGTAACCAGCAACCAGCAACCACACGTTCACAGCCATAGGAGAATACAATAACAATAAAAACACCAAGTGTAACAGTAATTGCAACAGAACGAAGAGATTTTTATCGGCGATTCTCACTGATTTCATGGAAAATAAATCGCTCATTTTCGTTTAATTGGAAAATTATGGCTTTTTATGTGAGAAAGCTTTGATTTTTATATCTACGTTCGCGAAAAAGCGGATATATACTTAATTTTTCATTCGCTTGGTAACACTGATAGAGATCGAAATTTTGCAAAAATGATGCACACTTCTTAGTAAAGCCCATTCTCTATTATCGTCTGTCTGTCCATCCACCTCTTTCATGAAGCACTTTTTATATTCGCGTAAACCGAGATGGGAACTTGAAATGCTGGGACTTCTGGGACTGGGATGGGAACTTCTCGCTGATTTCTGTTGATAATATTTAAAAGTAGGTTAGATCTGCTTACAAGATATATAACAAATGAGTGAGTGATCGACAAGAATAGGAAAGGATATTGGAGGATATTAAAGAATAAGAGAAGTAGTTCACTTATATACTTCATAGGATTTGAAATATTTATTCGAAAATCTTCTGACCCTAGACAATCCAACAAGTCAAAAATATAATGGATTTCCCATTTGGTAGGTGGTACCGCGAACGCTGTTTCACTCTTTAAGTATAATATTTTATTACATACTTGGCATGTGTGTTGAACAATAGAGTTGAATATGTAGAATGCATTAACAAGTGGATTAGTGTTCGGATAGGATTCTATACCAATTTCTGTACTCTTAGGACATGTGCATAACGATCTTGAGATTCATAAGGCTTATTAAGCTATGTCTGATGCAAGTGTTTCCGCCTTCATAAATTTACATAAAATTTTTTAAAGCTATATCTGGAAGGTACTAGGTGTTATTAGGTCGGGTTGGGTTGAAAAATATTAGGTGTTTGTAAAAATTTTCCGCAATAAATGCCTTTTTCACGTGAAAAAGTGTTCAACATTTGGTCAATATTTTCTGATAATTGCTTAAAAAGTTTTCTCTCAATTTTTAATTTTTTCTCTTGATCGGATATCGGATGTTAACGATCATATAATTTGTTATTCTATTTAAAAATTTAAAATGATTTGCTTGATACATTCTTAAGCAACCAAACATCTCTCTCAGCTCTCAAATTCTAAGTTTCTAAAAAGATCAGGAAATACGTCACTATCTCTTGCCGCTGTCAGCAAGTGCTCTACACTAGTTACGTTCAGCGATTGCGAATCGTATATTGCGAAACCAAGATGCTTGTTTTCTGCCTACACCATGACTTTCTTCGATTTTTCCTCGTAGTGCAAGCTGCAGCAAATAGTTTCCTTTGTTTCGCGTTATGTAATGAATGGTTTACGTTTTCAAGGAGCAAGAGAGGAGCGACAGTTCTTATAGAAAGTGGAAATACTAGTGAGAAATGTTTTCCCGGAAAATTTAGGTAAACAGAGAACGAACCCTAAGATAAGCTTAGTTAAGTATAACTAGCACTGCTTGCACTAAAAATATAATTAAAACGTTATGTTTGTAAAAGCGTTATTGCATGAGACGTCTTTGTAATAAACAAAATTCGAAAATTATTATTTGAACCGTGCCTGTTATCCCCAGTGCAATGACGCGAAATTGTTTCAAAATAAACCCAACTCTGTTTTTACACGGTAAATTCATTCCTTGCGAGTCCGTGTAAAAAAAAGCGTGTAAAAAAATTTATACAAGTTATGATAAATTTGGGGATATGTTCCACAACTTTAAAAAATCTGTTCCACAAGCTTAAAAAATCGTGTAAGTTTGAAAATGTCGGGAAAACCGCACAAAAAAGTAGTAATGAAATCCGTATCATATTTTATAAAGCAAGAAAATATTCACTTTTATTATAGAAATGAGTTAACACAATGAGTGCACAGTTCAGTCCATAAGTCCAACATGAAAAATTTGAATTGAAATTAAGAATAAAAATCAATTTCCTAACTCTAGTTAATACATGCGGCTAACATATGTGTGCGCATAAACCGACTGAATTCTGATCAGGGTATTCGCTCCATTGTATTTCGTTGCTGTGCGTGCATAAGTACCTGTGAGCCACTGTCAAAATTAGAATTTAGAAAAAAATGTTCTTTTTTTGATTCGCAAAAACATTTGTGTACAAAAAGTGTATTTGTCCCATTGGTGAACCGTGTTATTCCCAAATTATGTAAACAACGACCGTGTAAAAAAGAGTTGGGTGTATATACTCCCACAACAAATCGAACTACGTTCAGTTGGTTGCAACTTTTAATCTATAGGAGCGGAACATATTACGGGTATGTGCAGGAAAAACTATTTGTATTGTATGCATGTTGGTTATTAGCTGTAGTTTACAAAAGTTTACACTTGTTTATGTTTAAAAAGTGTTTTTTAAATATTATGAATAACATTGAAAATCGAAATGCATTAAGTAAGTGCTGGCGGAGAACAATAATAATTGTTTTCAAAAAAAAAAAAAAAAAAAAATCCCATTCAAAGATATTTTAAAAGCAGATAATTCCAAGCAGAAATATAAAGCAAACGTATACGAAGAACTCATTTATTTGCAATAATTTAATATGCATTCGACTGTGAAAACGGCAGCAACGACAGCACGCAGTCAAAGGTCATATAAAAATTAAAATAAATGCAAATATGCGTTCATTCGCAAATAAATAAATATGTATGTATGTATGTATGTATGTATGTATGTATGTATGTATGTAAATAATTTCATTTCGTATATATATGAACGGGAATACGTGCGTCCGATACACACATACCGGCATAGAGTAGTGTATAAAATGGTAAATGCAATGAGTTCGTGTTTACCAGCGTTTTTACATTTTTCACATTTGCATTTGCGGCTTTTACCGAAAACAAAAATATAACAAAAACAATAACGACAACAACAAGAGAAACACTCACTTATGCACATGTACATACATAAATATATATATATATCCATATAAAATTGGGAGGAAATGTGAAAATTTATGAAAAATTAACTTTTAAATTGTTAATTGAGTGTTTATTGCTTGTAAAAAAATTGCAAAAATCAGTAGATTTTATTATTATATGTTAACATGCCATAAATTAAAATTTAAAACGAATGCCAAGCGAATGCAACAAAATTTATGACAATCAAAGTCGCGCATGGAGATAAACGAACTAACAAAAAAAAAAAAAAAAAAAAAATTTCTATTTATTTTGCGTTTTTACTCCTTTTTTATTAAATTTAATTTTTTTTTTTTCCCTCTACATCAAAACTTACAAAAACCTAAACGTAAAAAGCTAAACAATGTTTCTTTTTTTTGTTTTTTTTTGTTTTTGTAATTTTTGTACATTTTATTTATTTTGCTTTGATTTGTTTTTTTTTTTTTTTATTTGTCTGTCAATCTAAATTGCTTCGGCACCACATGTCATTCATTTGTGGCAATTTGCATATGAGCTTAAATCATTCTTTAAAATACTCACACAACACTCCAAACAAGAACTGAATGTATTTCTCACATAAATTCACACTTTTACGGAAATTTGCATGCAATCTAATCTATTATATATGAAACTCATATAGCAGCATGAGTTATATACCGATAATGATAATAATAGCAACAACGATCATAACAGAAAATAACAGAAAAAAACAACAAAACAACAAAAACAAAACACAAATAACACAACTACGGTTACAATCATTGGCATTCATTGGCATATGATTTATAAACTAACAAAACGCTTATGGAGTATGTGTACGCGAAAAATAGCTCGAGCACCAACACAGTCGTGGCGGTGGTGGTGGTGGTGGTGGTGGTGGTGTCAGGCATATCAGGAAAACCGCTTTTTTCTGATTTTGCTGACTAAACAATTTTAACGTTTCTGTTTGTGTTTGTGTTTGTGTTTGCGTTACATTTCCATTTTATCTGAACAGTAACGGCCTCAAACCTTTTGCATGCTAGAGGGGATTTTTGCAAAGCATCCACACAAGCAAAAAAAAATTTTTATAAATTTACTAACTTGTAGGAATTAGAGAAGTTTACAGACGTCTGTCCCCTTGTGCAAAACAGCTTATGTTTTGCTACAAGGAGTTGGGTGAATGCCATTGGAAAGCATTCTTTATAAGTGCATCCATGGCTGGAAAATGTAGTATTTAGACTGACTATGTAAGCTAGGCTTTGTAGAAATTTGTATTTTGTTGCTCTGCGTCATAAGCAGATCTGATAAGAAGAGAGCGAATGTATTCCTAACCAATGAACAATTTTGGATTGATGGAACCACTTAGGTTCTTCCGTCTCTTCATTTATGGGTTGACATTTCAAAAATGCTGGCTGGGCAATAATTCTCTTATTTAATAGTAAGAATTCTCTTAGTTAAAAATTCTCTTAGCTTGACGTGTAGCATGTCTAAGAATAAAAGCAAAGGATTTATACCAGATGTCTCTCGTAACGTAAAGATGAATCCGGTTGAAAATTCATAATAACCTTAATATGGGCTCTTGAAAACTGAGATTATCAACAATTATTTTGCATCTGCATATTCTCCAACTGCCCGTCGTCCTATGTCCTCTTTGCTGTCCTTTTGATTTCTTCATCCATAGCTACAGACGACAGAGTTTAAGTATAACCGTTCAGATGTTATCTCTAGAGCTAACTAGGATGCGCTTAATAGGAAGACAATAAGGACCAGCATGCGATGCATTTCTTTACAGATAACTCTCTTGTTTGTTATCATATTCAGGTTTTTAACATCCGGTAACAGAAGAGAAATAATGAAACTTGGTGCAGATTTCACTGCAAACAGTTCCGGAGAAATTTGATCGCACGAAGTGTCCGCCTCTGTCGGGTTTAAATAATTACATAAACAGAAAGTTAAACATAACTAGCTTTCGTCTTTAGGCTCTGAACGTAATGAAATATTTAAATATTTTATTTAGAGACCTTGTGATGCGATGAATTGACTAAGGAAACCTCGAAACTTTTCTGCTATTTCAGGGGGGAGGTCTGCTTTGTGTCATTCCTAATAATTTACATCGGCTCATAGCGCATATACTTAGAAGTTTCTTCGAGTCGCTTATAAATTGTTTAGGAATGATTTTTAAAAAATATTATCGTGCACTTAATTGCAAATCGTGAACGCCTTTTTAAACACACTCAACGCGATAAGATGGGTGTGCTTTTTTTTTGTAGTGTCAATTTATTGTCAAATTTTTGTTCTCCTTTTTAATGACTTTACCTACGCGGCCAATCAAGCCGTGTTCTCACTGGTCTCTCAAATATCCACATGTGTGGCCCCAGGACGTGTTACTTAAAGAAAGTTTGCCTTCAAGTATAAAAAAAACGATAAGTTTTTCGATTCGTCTACTACTAGCACACATTGCTGTCTTCCCTACAGACTATATATATATATAATATTTATCTCCTTAAAAAGGCTTTCACTACTTATAGCCCCTATAGCAAAATTAAAAGATAAAATTAAATAAATACGAAGGAACAGATACACTGAACCTCTGAGCCTCTGAAACTCCTCTAAAATCCCGAACTTGTAAACAGAAAAATGCAAATGATATTCAAATCAAGCAAAAGTAACTACTTAAGCAACTTTTTCCAAACCCCATTCACTTTACGACACGAATTTGCCCTACTACCACAATATTTTGCTCCTATTGGTTTCTCACAACAAACATAAGTGAAGGAGAATAACCAGTTCTGGCAAACACTTTACCAGGATTTATGATCATATTTCGTTTTCACCTTTTATGTATGTATTCGTTTTTTCTTGTCGGCAAATTGCACCTATCATCTGTAATTTTCATAACGATTTATTTACATATGTGGAAAGTTAAAAAATCGAAGAAAAAAAAAATTTTGGCAAACTATGGCAAATAAAACATGATGAAATACTACGAGCAACAAACAATTGTTCAAATTTAAAATGTCTTAACGGAACGGCGAAGAGGAAGAAGTCTTTAACTTACTTATCAACTTATTTACATATTCTGCAGGCTTACGAACGAATATTGCACATAAGAAGAATTGCTGTACACTGGTGTTATATGCACATATATCTGTGTGTGTGTGTGTGTGTGTGTGCAAATGTGTGAAAGGATATGTTGTTAAATATTACGCTTTAGATTGAGTTTTAAATCAAAAGGTGACTAACTACAAACTTCCCGTTTACGTTATTAAAATGCGACCACTATAACAATATCGATCAAGACAAGTCCGTTTGTCATAAATTAATATAATGTCATAATTTCTTAGCGCGTTAGTTCATATTGTATATATGTGCATATGTAGAGGTATTATTAATATTGTAGATAATTTAGCCGTAGAAAAAAAATTTTAAGGCTAAAGTCTTAAAGCGTGCAAGGCATGGAAGGCTATCGGTTTTATTGAAAAGTCTACCGCATTTAAGATTTAAACCCACGAAAATTGAGTTCTTAGTCAAGATCTTTTGTTCACTCGGGCACTCAGGAGGACACAGGTACACTTACAACTGATACCATTCGTATAGAGTGTGGAATCTTTTTGTAAAATAGTGAAATCTTATACTCCATTAAATAAGTGGCGCCAAAAGGTTTATCAAAAGTAGCAGTCATTCAATTACAAGTTGTTAAGAGAGGAACAAGGAATCAAACGCCGTATCACCTGATGCGGTTATCTTCAGCAGATACTTGGTATAAGTTGTTGTATATCTTAAACAAAGCAGGGGGATGCGATAACAAAATTTCCCTCTAATTGAATTTCTGTCATAACTTAAAAAACGAAACGTAACGGAATTCCTTAGGGATTTCTGTCTCTTTGAGATGATAACTCTAAGCTAAAGTCGTCGAATCAACTGTCAGTTAATTGGTCTTTAAACAGTTTTTTTCCTTCACCCTACACCATTTATGGTAGAACGGTATATAAACTTTGTGCGGTCGTATGCAACACTCAGAGGTAGACTTCATTACTTCAGAACCACTTTCTAAACGATATAGGCTTGCGGATCTGTCGGTTCCATTTTGTATTCAATTTGCAATTTTTGAGATATTTTGGGAAAATTTGGTACACCGACATGTTTTGGCCAAAGGACGAAAGCTATTGAAAATGGTACCGATCGGATCACTTTTCATTTAATATCTTACATTGAAAAGTCGTTATTGGTATTAAGCGAAGCGGTGCAATGTATTTAATAATGGCCCATGGCCCACTGTACTGCTTCCAATTGTTTTTTTTTTTTTTTTGCATCGGGAAAGCTAATCCCAATCACTTTAAAGTTCGATTATTTTTTTTACAAAATCTAAGAGAGAACTCAAATAAAATAATTTATTAAACGGCGAGCTAAACAAACTTTTCTTTTGTTATGTTTTTTTGATTTTTCTACAGCAAATACTAACGCAAACCGGCACTATAATCAAGGACTTTGGTGGTCAATCCTACAGACATAAATACAAACATATATGTTGTATAGTTTTATATGAATGAAAAGAATGTATATATATATATATAGTTGCATATATATATATATATATATGTATATGTATATGTGTATATATGCGGTTAAATATTTTTACATATTTACGTTTAATGCTTATTTACTTACGGATATTTATTTATAAAAGCAGGCACATTCTAGCGCTGATGTTTTTGTACGTATATAGAAAATGATAAATAGCGTGGCAACATAAAAAACGGCCAAAACAGCAGGCGGCAATAAAATACGCAAAAAAGTAAAAAAAAAAAACAAGTTCAAAATAGAAGCAAGTAAAGACATTATGTTCGTTTAAGGTGAACTTTGGATACCATCGCCTAAGCTATGCATTCCAATTTATTTAAACATCGCCATCTGTGTAAACTTACTGATAGAGAGAGAGAGAGAGAGAGAGGGTAGGCTATTTTCGTCCACTTTATATGTTCACGGATAAAAGCTGACTTCAAGTGTCTGGTGTAATTCTTTAGATTTATTTGCAAATTTTTCTTATATCAATTTCACGCATTTACGAGTATTTGTGGACAAATAAGTAGACGTGAACAGAGCTCGATGCAAACTTTGTGAGCATACGTTACAAGTGAACTGATAGATTTAATATATTCTCGTTTTCCCGTCTTGTGTTGTTAGTATAAAAATATGTTTCAAAACACTTGCCCAGAAAGTTATACGTAATACAGACAAAGCGAAACTTTGTGTGTTCGCATTCACATATACAGATATGTTTGCTAGAATTGTGAATTTCTTTTTGTTTGAGAATACTTTTGGCATGAAAAGCAAAATGAACATTTTTATTCTGGATCGAGAAATATATTAATTTTCTCTCTTCATTGGTAACGCCCAGCAAACTAAGAAATCGGATGAAAACTTAAACTTTGGCATAACCCATACAAAGCATAGGCAAATATAAAAATTTGAATCAATGCATTAATAAAAAAAAAAAAAGCTTCCCACCTCTCTTTGTCATTTTCGAAGCTGTGCTTATATATAAATAACGGTAACGGCAGACAGAGTGCCTACCAGAATTTGCTGATCTTTCCTCCTCGCTGAACTTGGGAAAAGTGCTATACCTCGACACGATCCTAATCGAAAGAAGCAGTCAGGCAATTTTTCTATCTTCACTTCAGGTGAAGGTTGTCCGAGATTCGCTTTAATGCGAGTAAAGTTTATATTGCTTGTTTACATATATATTTATGTATATAATCTCTGTGATTTTGTTTCTACCAAAACTAACTTGAATTTTACACAAAAAATCCTTTCGATTGTTGAGTATCACACAACATTACGCATACAGACTATAGTATATATACACGCATATATATATATATATATATACCAAAGTAAGTATGCTTGTATTAGTATATATAAGTAATATAAAATAATATATAAAAGGGAAAAATAAACATCGTACACAAGCATGATATACTTATATAAAATGAAGCATTTGTATATATGTTATGGAGGTAGCCTGTGGTAAGAGAGCAAACAAACTGTCACACCCAGTGACCTTAATTTTAACCATGAAATCATTATTTCGTTATATACATCGTGTATATAAACTTACTTACGTAATGAGCAGAGAGAGAGAGAGACAGAGAGACTATGCGTTAATTTAATGCCGCATAATTACTTTGATTTATGTATAAATTTTGGAAACAAATTTTTTTTTTTTTTTTTGGCTATAAACTTTTCCTAAGTTGCTGTCTCTATAAGTTCTTCTAGCAGAGATTTTACAATAGTTCCTTAAGTGATATTCACTTTGTTCACAAATTTTGATAACATAAATAAAATGTTGAAAGGGAATTAAGTAACATTTTTGTTATAAGTCGAGAAAAAGCATAGATAATAGATGTAAGCTCTGAGTTGTCAGCTCTGAGTTGTAAGCTCTATTTAACAACTGTTCGTCAAGTCTTTTGTACATTAGCAATAGGTCCAATTTAATTAAACATAGAAGAGTATGATATAAACTTTAAATGTGAGAGGAAGGAAGAAATTGATTTGTATCAGCAGCAAGAAGAGTTTTAAGTTAACACAAGCTATTGTTCATTGTGTGCAATAGTGTGTTTAGTTATGAATGAAAAAGACAATCTTTTCTCTCGAGTTCTTTTCATCAACGTTGTCTTTTCCAAGAGCTATATAATCAGCTATGCAGCGCTTCTATAATATTTCGAGAAATTCTGAAAATTTCAATTTAATTTAATTTTTCAAAATGAGGCGTGATATGAAGAGTGATCGAAAAACTGCGCCCATCCGAACCATTTCCGATAGTGTTCGTTCTCAAGCCAAAGAACGTCAGTATACCAAACTTGATCAATACATCATAACAATTTCAACCTGTAGGTTAAACAATGGACAGATGGACACACAAGCTTAGATCGACTAAAAAAGTAATTCTCAAACGATCGGCATAATAAAATATGGGTCTATCTAAAGTCCCTTTGGATGTTGCATACATCTGAACAAACATAATATATCCTTGTACCATAGGTGGTGTAGGGTGTACAAACTACGAATACTAAAACGTGTCAATTGGCGAAGAATTCTTTTCCCTTTTAATTGAAAATTTTTTGAATTTCTGATAGAAATTCACGTTTTTATTATGTTATATGTAAAAAAAAATAAAATAAATTCTTACAACAACTGAAATTCGTTCGTGAGTTTTTATCTTAAAAATGTTATCCGTTTGCTTGCAACGCATGAATGATTTCACATAAGACCCTTAACCGAGTTCTCGTTTCTTATCACGGAATTTAACGTACTGGATAACTGTATAAATTACAATAAAAATATATATGTATATGAAAACAATAATGAAATAAACGATCTTGGCCGAACCCTTTGATTCCCTACAATCACATTTGAAATTTATTAAATAATTCTTACAAGCCACCAAAAACATATGAAGAGTTTGTCTAAGCAAAACTTGAAGCTGACGAATAATTTGAACAAGCAAAGCTAACAAAATCATAAAAACTATTGTAAATTAAAAATTTATTTATTTATTTACTTATGTTTTTTTTCGAACATTTTTAAGGCTTAGAGATGGAAAGGTGACCTTATAAAGAAAAAAATATACGAAAAAAAAAACGTTCCTATGATAATTTATATGCACCCATCTTCGTACATCGCCATGCATAAATACATACATACATGTGCGTGGTATGCGGTAATAACCACTCTATACGTAACTCCTTTACTTTTTTTTTTCATTTTATTTTCTCTCTCAACACACATCTGTTTATTACATTCAATGTTGAAAGCAAGTAAGAGAAAATTCAAATTGTCTGCCGCAGTGACTGCCACGTCTGCCACTCATATGATAAGAATTAAGGATGTAATTCGCATTTCGATTTGCGTATAGAACTTTATCTGCATATATACATATAATATATATATATATATATATATATATATATATATATTATTTTTTTCTTTTTATTAAGTAAGAAAAAAAGAGAAACGAAATGATAATAAAGAAGACTTCGCGACTCCTTCCTTTTTGCGTAGAACTGCCACACGTTTCAGTGTGTATTCGTTGATATTTTCATTTGTATATGTAGGCCGTGGTTGCTTGCTGATTATTATATTCGCCACCACTACCGCCAATATTGCTGCCATTGACGACTACTGCTTACAAAACCACTTTTGTTGTTTTACGTGTGATGCCTTTATAACGGCAGGGTTGCGCGCGCTTGATTGGATTTCATGGCGAATGCTTGTGTCGTGGCTGAGAGGCAGTGGAGAACAATTTCGTTTCGTTATTCTGATTTATATTTTGTAATTTTATATCCTTCAGTTTGTCCTTTGATTGGTTGGCTAAATTATGATAAATGTGTTGTCAAAAAAAAAAAAAAAATTATTTTTATTTTATCAGATCTAAAATTTTAAATTCATATAAGAAAGAATGTACGGAGTCACCCATTTTGAAACACTGAACAGACACAATGGCCGGGCTCTTGGAAGAGGCCCTACACAAATCCAAGTTAAATCGCGATGGCGATGGGCAGACCTTGTAATATACTAGTGGCAGTTGCCTGCCATGTCGGGAGGGGTTGGAAGGACCAGCATTATTTTAGAGAGAGGGAAAGAGAGTCGCAAATACCTTTGACAACTTTTCAAATAAATTTTCTTAACTTTCTTATAAGCATTGAGAATAGATTTCCCAGATGCCAAGGCAGACAGTTAATAAAGGTGTAACACTCACCGCCACTAGGCTGCAGTCGCTCCCTATCATTTTTTCCTCCCTCAAACCATTCTGACCGCCATAGTACTGCTACGCTTACACGGGACACCCCCTAAGTGATTGGTAAAAAATAAAAACGATGGGCGCTCTAATAGTTTTCCTTAAGAACAGTTTCTCCAATTTCTCCAGCAGTTTCCTTTAAGTGCAAAATCTTCAATTTCTTTTTTTTTTTACTAAATTGCAAACGGGTGAGAAAAGAGAGTATAGAGTTTCGATTTGTGAGGACCGTATTACAGCATAAGTCAAATCGCATTTACCGCAACACACTACTATGTATAACTATGTAAACCAGTAACAAGAGCTATACTTATGAAAAATTTTTATAGTAGCAACAGAGTTCCCGCTTCTTCAATCGTGGAAGAAGAGCAAAGAAAACGATTCTAGTGCTCTTTCTTCTAGTTGTATGTTATTTTGTCTGTTTGCAAATGTTTAAAATTTTTATTACTCAAGTAAACGAATGCGTATTACGTACGACACTCCAGACAGAAGGATGTATTAAGTTTGTTGGGATTTATAAAAGACCCAGAAGAACTAAAGATGGACCTATGTTCTATTATGCAAATCGATTCAGAAACTGATTGTCTATCTGTCTGTCCATGTGTTTTTGTGTTCGCAATTTTTGAAATATTATCATAAAATTTAATGCCCGAAGATATACTGGCAAAAGACGAACGCTGTTGACAAATGGTTCAGATCCGATCACTTTTTCGTCCCCTTTCCATGTAGAAAGAGGCGTGACTATTTTAGGCTAAGTGGCATGGGTACTTAAATGCCAGCATGGTTTGACTTTTATAACACTCTTTCTTGTTTTGTTAATAATATACTGTAGCGATATTCCGCTCAAAATAAAAATCAAAGGCAGATAGTTTTGATATGTAGTGGAAGGCATCAGAACCATGGTACTAATAATTATCAATTAAATAAATATTTTCGAAATATGCACCAATAAAAGACTTTTCTGTAATTCTTACACTTCCTTAAATGCACACACATATGAATGAGAATATATGTATAAAAATTTGCATATATCGGCTCATCGAAATAGCAAACATTTTTTTTTTTGTGTTTTTTTTTTCAAAAAAGGATTGAAAACGACAAATTGTTTGACAATCAAATGTCTGGTATCGGTCTAATGCTATTTCGTATTGAAAACCCACAAGACATGCAAGCAAAATTATAATAATTATGTTACGTGGGTGCATCCAAGAGTACAACAACAATTGCAACCATAACAATTGTCGCCTTTTGTTTATAAAATAAACATTAAAAAACTCAAATACTGCTAGTGTTGCATAAATTTGCACAAAACAAATGAAGAAACCAGTCAGTGGGTGATTCAACTTGAAGCAGCTACAGACAAACGCCGCGAACGTGTTTAACATATTAACAAGACAAGCACACACACACATATCTCTTCTATATGCGTATATATCTACATACATAAAAGCGCACATAGAACATTGCCACAAAAATAATTTAATGGCGGATGCATAATCTTCAGAACATACGAAAAGAAAACAAAAGCAAAAATCAAAAAGAAACGAAGAAGCAAAAAAAAAAAATTAATTTTATACAAAAAAAAAAAAAATGAAAATAAATAAATACCAAAATGCCTAAAGTAAATGAAGAAATCAATTTGTACAAGCGAATTATGAATATATGTTTATATTAAATATTCTAACTTGTGTCGCTTACTTGAATTGTTTGTTGTGTAAGTCACAAATGACACATAACAAATTTTGCACGTAATCATTGCGGACAGAGAACCAACTTGAAGATAGTAGGTGTGTAGGTGTGCGTGTGTGTGTGTGTATGTGTGTGTGTGTGTAGCTTGGTAAAATAAATGGTCTTACCCAGGCAGACAACAAGTGTGTCAATAAAGCTCCGGCATAGTCATGTAGATTTTTTTTTTCTTCTTATGCCCGCTATCGGAGGCCGAGGTCATATTAATACTTCTATTCAGTTTGCAACGGCGAGGAATGTGACCCGAGGTCCGCTATCAAAATTATTATTAGGTTTGCAGAAGCCAGGAATGCGAATTGATAGCCGTTATCGGAGCTTGAGGTCATATCAACATTTCTATTGAGTTTGCACCGGCTAGGAATGCGAAACGACTTCAGCATAAGATTTAATTAAACCTTGCTACCGTGCGTCCGTTTTTCTGCCAACATGAACGGACAAAATTAGATTAAATTTTAAGCATTCAGTAATTGTTGTTGCGGCAAAAGAAAATTTCCATATATATGCCAGTAAATATTCAAGACGAGTGTTGCAAGCGCGAGTGTGAGAATAAAAGGTGTCTCGCACGAACTAAGCTTAAGGATCTTGTTGTGCTGCATACGAAGATTCTGCTGAGTTTAACGAAGTTGGATGAAATGCACTAATGCTAAGTGCTAGCATCGATGCATTAATTCCATCGCCAAACTAATCTCGATAGGTATATAAAATTCGTTGTGAATTATATGCACATACAATTTTCTATTCTGTTTGTTGAATTTTATGAGGATTTAAATGATTCTAATAACTGAAATCCGTTTCTGTACAGGTTTCTCCTGTCAACCGCGCAAAACCGTGACTTAAATGCACAATAATTGTAAGCGACGGTGTCAAGGTAGACTCATGTGCTCATAAAATTGCATTTAACGTTTTTTCATTTTAATAAGAGTGTGCTTGCAAAGAGTTAATCGTTTTCAGTTGGCGAGTTTATTCCCTCACATATTGTATGTGTAACACTGATTACATTCGCTTGGTATATGTTGCATGTTATACGTGCAATTCCTGTTGATTTTATAAGAAATAATTTTGCCTTACGACATACGTACGTATGTACATTTAACCAACATTAGCAAATAGTCATTTGTTTAATGCCTTTTGTGGTTTAATATTTTGTTATGTTCAATAAGGTTTAACGTTCGTAGTTGACAAAGTACTGCGTTATCTTTCGTTACATAGCAACATACATAATACATGTCCGGCTGGACGTGTGGGGGAGTTAATGAAACTATAAACATGATGAGAATGTTTCGAACGCCTTATTAGGAAATCGTTTGTTTATTAATAATAACATCATGCGGACGGTGGCTCGAGTGCAAGGGCTTAAAAGGGAGATTTATGCGCTACGACTAAACTTGTCTGCTTGTCGTAGCGCAAAGAGGTCGTAATGCAGCTCAACCCCTGACAATAGCAGTGGCAAGAGTAAGTTAAGTTAAGGTGAGTTCTTTGGGGAGATATTGGACAACATTGAAGAAAGTTTTATTAGAGTTTAAAATGCCACGAAAGAGGCGAAAGAAGGCTCCAACCTCTTTGCTTTTCAGTTCAAAGACATGTAAAAAGAAAGTAATGCGCCTCAGTCCGCCACTTTGCATTCTCCAAAGAAGCCAACCTCTTTGTTCAGAGAGCATAACTAAGAACGTGAGCTTACGACGGCTTCAACACGAGCGGAATGGGACAGAATCGTTCATTGTACCGACAAACACTTTTCTTTAAGGAAACAAATTAGGGAACCATTGCCAACTAAGTACACTAAATACGCTAGACTACTTTCGACAACTTTCCAAAATAAGCTGCTGTAAGGGAAGTTGTCGAAAAAGTGGTCCGATCTGAACTATTTTCGGTAGGATTCATCCTTAGCTCAAGTCACGTCGGTACCCCAAATTGCATGAAAAATTTTGAATGATTAAGTTAAACGAAAAGGTGTGTGGGCAGATGTCAGAGGTACAGACGGACAAACCGGATAGATAAGCATGCAAGTATAGAATCGCTTTCAGAATCAATATCTGAATCGATCGGTGTAATAAAAAGTACTTCCAGTTGTTGTATCTATCCGCACAAAAACTAAATGTATCCTTGAACCACGAATGGTGCAGGATGTAGAAAGGAAATCTTATTATGGTAGATAATTGCAAAATTGGCTTAGACGGATGTCGATAATTTAAGGCTTTCTTCCTTCCTTTCTAAGGGGGGAAAGAAAACCATAGAAACTTCAATTACGGCGACGAGTTTTTGTCTGTTGGAATCATCAAGAGCGGCGACCTCTTTCAAAGCTTTTTTTTTTTTAGGAAAAGGCCTAACAACTTGCGCAGCACATTGAACCGTTCGTAAGTTAACGCGATTCATTCGAAAATTTAAATCTGGGGTAAATTATAAATTTCACGCAGGTTTAAAAAAAAATTGAGCCTAGTATTGCATCCAGACCGAAATTCAGGATGCCCAGTAAGCTCGATTGCAATTTGAGTAAATTATTCGACAACAATTTTACGATCGGAAGAATTTTAATTTGATAGAAAGAAAAATGCGCCTTCTGTTGACAGCTGCAAACTGATTACCCGTCGACAGTTGACGGCTCTCGACAGCCATAAACTTCGCCCCAACATGTTCTCACAGCCCTAATTTAGCAAGTGAAGTCTCTAGTGTGTGTGCGATAGAAAAGTTGTTCAATATCCCTGCTTCGTGGCCACGTATTATACGCCCGTAGATAAAATGTTGTTCAGTCGCGAGCAGGATCTCGAAATTGGCCCGTTTTATGTTCAAGCAGAAAGCGCAAAAATGAATTTTACCTCGTCGTGAATTGCTTGGATGGCAAAATGTGTAAACGTAGCTTTTATTGAGACTTTAGTGAATTTTCTTTCGTTTTCATTAATTTATTTCTTGCAATATTTCTTGCAATTGTTATTTAAAATGTATGCTCACGTTAGCCTATTTTGTGTCATTTTGTGCCAACTTTGACATGTGTGGCAATAAAATTTTTTCCCTACATTTCTTTCACGATTCTAGTCTGGTTTGACTTTGAAGTATATATTATATGTACTTGTGTAGGTATATGGACTTTTGCATTTTTTTTGATTGTCAATCAAGCACAAATATATAATGTTTTGTTGTTTGTTGTTGTTTTTTTTTTTTTTGGTTTCTTTGCATGTTATTTTGCCAACACATAAATATGTTGCGATAACGATAACCTTTTGTATTGTTTTCGTAAGAAGTATAAACAAGAAAGAAGCAAAAAAACGGTATTAGTCTGTTGCTGTGATACATGTTTTCCACTCTTTAAAACATGAATATTTAGGTGATGGTAGCCCGCTACGGCACACACCGCCAGTCTATAAAATTAGAGCATCACTAATTGCACAAATATGCGTTTTTCGGGACTTTTGAAAAAAGAAAAAAAAAAAACCCAAAAATTGAAAACGATTCATATTTTGTCATAGCATGTCATAAAATATTATAAACATATATAACTTAAATATTATATTTACATAACTTGCTTCTCTTCATAAACATCATAAACAAATGTGTAACACATTTGGTTGGCTACCGTGAAAATTTATTGTTTTACAAACCCAGAGCTGAATGTAAATTTAGTTGTATGTAAAAAAAAAATTTCGCATATGCGGATATTCAAATGTCATTTTATATATGCAAATGTGTTATGTAAGATTTTGTGTTTTTGTGCATCAGATGCTCTCAAGTAAATCCATCGATTTTATGCCATCTTTTATTTTCTTAAATGTTGTTCTTTGGAAATAAAATATATTTTTAAGAATTATTTTTTCTTTTCTTTTTTAGATTTATTGTCATCTTGTCGGCATGAGTTATTGACTATCGGTTGTATATAAATCAAAAAAAAAAAAAAAAAAAATAGAAAAAAAAGAAAAAGATTTTTTCTCTATTGTAATGTTTTGCGTGTTATTCGGTTCGTATGCTGGCGTACGTGCATAAGTTTGTGAACGTGTGTATGTGTTTTTGTGCGAAAACATTAGAAATTGATATTGATTTATGGCTCATAAGGCAAAAACAATCAATGGCACCAACAACGTTGTCATAACATCAACAAAGAACAGAAACTTTCCTATAGCTGGGAATATAGAAATCGATCGATCGCGTCGTATTATCTTATTACGTAACCGCATTAAATGAAAATTGAATTTGTGCTTTGGTAAGTGATTTTTATTTTTATTAATATCAATAATTTTGAAAATTATATATAAATCACACTAAAAGTATTAGGCTCACATTCTGCACTTGTGCATTATATGTAACGCGTTATTATTATGCAAAGAATAGGAGTAAACGAAGGACATAATGACGGCTTCGCTATTAGTTGGGTAATAGTAAAGCAAGTTCAAAATTTCTATTGCATAAGAAAAAGTAATATTTTTGATCATCTAGTCAATGTTAAAAATTGTTTTCTAACTGAATAATAGATTATATTAAAGGTTAGAGGGTCGCAGGTTGTAACGGATAAGTGACTGTCATGCACTGTCTACAGACGATTGCACTAAAGAAATATACGCTTAGGAATCCTTATGGAGACAGACGGGCGATCGGCCCTGGTCTATCCTACATTTTGCTCCTCCTTGCGGTCTCCTTCGACCCACAATTTCGTGCTGGAGACACCAGGAAATTTTAACAGGCATATTCATCAAAGTAATAGTACCTTCTTTAATATAAACTTTCCTTCAAAATGTAAACCATATTTTCGGACAGTCATTCTGGAAAAATTTAAAGCAAGAGTTCACTCATTGATGTCTATTTCCTGTAAAATGTAAAATTTACTCTCGACGCAACTCCTTTTTTTAAAGACATTTATTAATCTTGCGCAAAGTATTTTGGTTTTGAAAATAATTAATTTTCACTGATTTTACCTTTGACTTTCAAACCAACAAAAACAAACTTATCTATACCCAAACTTTCAGAACAAATGCACTCATCAGATATAATTTATAAAGCAAGCGGTTTCAGCACAAGCAACTTATTTACACACCTAACATCAATTGAAACTTTTTTTGACCTCTCGGGCTGAAGTATATTTAACTTATTTAATAATAAAATTTACCGTTTATTATTTATCAAATTAATAGTCCGCTAATGATAACTGGCTATAGGCTCTTAATCCAACTGAAAAAACTATCAAAATAAATGTATTATCAAAGTATCTTCAATTTATTTTCAAATTCTATAGAGATGCTCTCCTTAACTTAGTTTGAACTCTGGAAACATAAAGCGACCGAACTAAGAGCTCTTGCATTATTATGCATAATAATGAAATCTTTTAACCCCAACAAAGTGCTTTGATGTATTAAATGACATCTTCACCTCTCGAGCCTTGGACTTTCTAAGCCTTCTACCATGTCTTTCAAATAACTTATTTATTGACTTTGCCGATACTTTACTCTTTCATAACCTTTCAAGAGGGCTACTTGAATCCATTTGTAGGATTTGTATCACTGACATTCTACAAAAACTTTAAAGTTTTCCCACTACTTAAAAGCCAATCGCTTGCGCTCAATATTGCTTTAAAACGACCATCAGGTAGGTGACGTATAGACATAGTATTACAATTCCATCCAAGATACATGATTTAGGAAATTAATCGAACGTCCAGTTCGTTGCCAGTTCGTAGTTGACGTTGACACAGTCATTAGCAGTAGAATGTGCAGAAAGTGCAGTCCAGTTGGAATATAAAGCCCCTGTCCCCATTATGGATGCCCTGGGAAATAGACCAGGCCTTTCGTCTTCTTTCTAACATTCAGAAATACGCAGCAGCATAGATGTCACACAACTTTTTGATCAAAAATTTAATTAAAACGTTTAACAAGAGCATTAAGAAGAGCAGAATATAAACTGACAGCAGAATTAAATTTGTTGATGTGCACCCAGCAAGTGGATAAGCACGGCGATGATCGCTGAGAAACGAGAGAGCGTGTAGGTAGAGATAAGCTTATGTGCGGTCAGTAGTTATAGCTTCGACGAATTATGATCTACCGCGTAGAGATATGAACCCGCGAACTTACTAACTGGCACCTGACATTAATTGCTCGAAAATTTTATAACTTTAGTTTATTTTAGTTTAGTGGTTAGTTTTGAAATTTATTACGGAAAGAAATAAATGCTTTGAAGTCCTCTTCGCAGTCGAGCGGGACAAACAACTAACGTTGTGTTGTTGCATTAATCGGTTTTAAATGATTACTTCTTCTATTCTCTAGTTTGTGTATGGGAGTGAGACAACCGATTATAGAAGAAGGGGTAATAGAAAACAAAAAAAAAAAAGAAAAAAAAAAACGTAAGCAGATTTTGGTGGCATTTTGGGGTAAAATCAAACATATGTGCACACACGCATATACGGCAAAGCAAAAAGTTAACCCTTTTTGTGGGTTCTGCTAGCTTTTCGTAAGCACAACAAAATAATATGTTGCCCGCTTAAAGCACACATCCATACACATATGATTATATATATATTTAAAGCCAACAGGCAAATGATCGTTTGCGGTATTAGTGGTGATTCAACCGCGAACTAATGCTATTAATGGGACTGCGTATTGGAGTGTATGTGTGCGTGTGTGTGTTTGTTTGCGCACATATATCAATGCGTGTATGTGTATATGCCTTCTACATTGTTTAGTTGATTCGCGTTTCTTTCCTTTGGCTTTTTTTTTTTGTTTCTTTTTCTTTTTTTTATTACATAATTTGATGTTGCCCGAGCTGCCCTTACACTCTAATCTTCTTTTCAGTGTGCAAAGCAGACGCTTCGTTACGCTTGGCATCAAGATTAATTTTAGACAAAAATATAAAAGTGAAAAAAAAAAAAAAAAAAAAATAAGAGAAAGAGAGAAAGAAAAGAAAGAAATAAGTCAAAATGATTAATGCTTTAATTTGATTGTGGTTGTGTTGAATTCACATTTTATGTATGTATTTAGTTTTGTTTTTTTTTTTCTCATTCTTTTTGTCTTATTTATCAGTGTGAAAAAAAAGAACACACATCACACACACACACACACACATATATATATATATATATATATATATATATATGTATGTATGTATGCATATATACCTCTTTTGCGTTCAGACAAAAACAAAAATATTTCGTAGGTTTAAATTTCATTTCTTCTTACTTACACTCATCCATCCGAAGGCAGCCGTATAGAGCTATTGAAGTTGTTTTGAGTTTTTTGTTTTCTTGTTTTTGTTGCTTCTTAATCTTAAATTTTTTCCATCTTCCAAAAATTTTTAAGAGGGTAATGTATCATCTTCTTATAGTACTTATTCATATTGGACATGACATGTGTGTGCGTATATTTGTATATGGTTTATATGTAAGCAGGCATATATATCTATCTATGCTCTCTCATATAGCACAGATAGAATTATCCACACAATCAGACATACATATATATATATATATATATTTATATGTGTGTGAACATTTATACATAGCTATGACTGAGCCATGCATCCCTGAAATTATATTCACTGTTAAACAGACTCATCATAATGCTCGCTCACACACACACACACGCGCATTTAAACTATATTCGACAAGAGGGAAAAAAAACATGGCCGCCCAGACTTATGGCTGTACGGTTGTGAGATATGGCGTTTGTCATCTGGTCTCTGCCTAATTTTCTTAACAAAGAAAAAAAAAGCAAAAAATTTAATTTCATTTTTAATTGAAATTAAATAGAAAATGAAATTTTGAAAAAAAATCCGTCCGGCGAGCAGCAAGCAACAACATTTTAAATTATTTTCCATTTAATTGACGCTAATACTTGTTTTCAAAAAGCATGAATGTTTTTGTGTTATTTGAATTTTCAGCTTTGCGGAGCCGAAGATAGGGGAAAGCGTTCAAGAGGAGGGATAGAAAGTGTCTAGAAATAGATTGCTTTGGTGCCAAGATTTATGGCTGATCAAGAATTTCCCGTTTAACATTTTTGTTCATTTTTCTCTGACTTTTTTTTTTTTTCTTTTTAATTTGATACAATTTTTAGTTTACGACAAAATGCAACTTTTTTTCTTTCGTTCTTTTCCTCTTTTTATTTGTCTAAGTTCCTTGTTTTTTTTTGGCTCCAGTTGCTCCAAGTGAGAAGAAGAAAAATGAATGTGTCTCTCGGGTTTACATTTTTATAAAAAACATATATAAAATATATATATATATATATATATATATATATAAAATATATATATGTATATATATGTGTATGTGTATATTATGTATATCTCTTATGGAAATATAGTGGCAGTGCAACATTTTTAAGTCGTAAATATTCCATTTTTCTACTAGCTCTACTTGCGAGTTTCATGAGGCGCATGATGATGGATTGGGACATGTTTTCTCTTCTTTTTTCTCGATTTTTTTTTTTTTTTTTGCTTTCTTTCTTTATTCATTTCATTTATGTGCGCGCGTTTATGATGCTTATATGCAGTATACCTGTAGCATTTTGCTTGAGAGATGGCTTCGCCTGACTACTGATTTGATTGATTGTTTGTACAGGTAATCAAGCGAAAATTTTCTAGACTCAATTTTGTTGTAAAAGCGTAATTGCAGAATGCATTTACATGTATGTACGGGAGGCCTCCGAAACTGAAAGAGGCAAAAGAAAACTAAAGAATTTGCATATTGATTGGTGTAACTCATTAGCATTTGAGGAATGTACGTAATCTTGAGTTTTTAGGCAGTGAAAGCGTGATACATACACGAATTCCTTATGACTTCATAAGACTACACTGTCTTATAGATGCAAGAATATTCTTCTCTCTGAAAATAATTAATCCGTACAAAAATTTAAATGGCTTTCCAGTGCGATAATTTTGACTGGCATCTGAAGAGCATGCAGCGTTTTCTGTGTTTAATTGCTTCCTAAGACATCTTTTCTTCTTTCTTGATTCTTCCGAGCTCTTGTTCTTCAGAGTTCAGGATATTTTACATACGCCTTTCTTTAATTTTATCACAGGGGAATCGCTCAGTTTCTAGGTAACCAGAATTTCTTGGCATTTAAGGATAACTCACGAATAGATTTTATTTACTTATTTACTTATTAGGGGAAAATCGTGTCACCTGAGAAAACCGAGAGTTTAGAAAATAACTCTGCACTCAACTAAAGTGCGAAGTACATTAGTTGCCGGGAGAAATTTATTTCGAATTCAATTCATTTTTAGCTCCCAGTTGACTTTTCCGTGCAGGGGACAAAAACGGATGAAAGTTTTTGAAGAAAAAAGGAAGAGAAAAGGATTATGTTACTGTCCGTTATATATGGGGTCGAATGTGTTTTTATCGAAAACTCCCGATATCGTGGCCTTTAGCATTGTCACAATGCATCAATTATTGCCGGTAGCATTCTTTAATGATGACTTAATTTGGTGGAAACATACCACAAGATATCTTGCTGGGAACAAATTCTAAGTTTTTGCTTTCCGAAAAAGTGATCCTGTGACCATCTTAGCTAATGTTGCACTCGCGTTTCAATAGCTGATTTCTACATTTGAACTAACAATTTGCTTAGATCTATATTTTATTTATTAATTTAAACTCATTTGTATAAATTTATATATATATTAATATAATATAATATAAATTTATATATATATATATATGTATTCACATTCATATATATTCATATAAATATATATGTATGCATATATGTATATGCGTATATACATGGATCTACTGGGTTCTTCTGGGTGTAATAAACTCCTCGACGAGTGATAACGGTAAAGAACGAACGATGGATGGGCGCAGCAATGTTATCTTAGTGTAAATATCTTGTAACTATTTATGATAATATAAAATTAATGACATAATATATATATAAAATCGATCGCGATATAAAATCAGGACAATTTCATTACGCGGCGTAGTATAAAAGTGCAAATGGAAAGTGGAAAAATGTAGAGATATAGCATAGAGATTTTCTTATCCAAACTTTTTGTAATTGCTACGATAGTTGGATGCCCGTTGGCTACAAATCTCTCACACAAGTTTTTCACACAAGTAAAGCATCTGATGGATTTCCGCTGAATTTTATCTGCGTTACAGTTTTTACGGTTCTTTCTGTTGTCCTCTTTTCCAAATTGGGAAAACTAAGGTTCTGTTATGTTTCTGACCCTGCCGAAGGTAAATTAGGCACTTTTCCTAAGTTCTATGCAGTAACTGAAGCAAAAAGACGACAGGAAAAGTCATCGGTAAGCGCAAATCAATAAAATTAAGAGATTAATGTACAACAAATTTACAAGGAAAGCAATAAATCAGGTGACAGTAAAATTAAATGATTTTTTTATGTTATTCACGCTGTAGTGAATAAACACATTTTCTGCCAATATATGTATAAAGATCTAAACAAAAAAAAAAAACACCTTTAAAACAAAAATAACAGAAACGTAGTTCGACAAATGTAATGCAAAAAAAAAGTGAAAATCCGGTATTCAACACATCCTCTGTCGAAAGAAAAAAAAAACTTAGTCTGAAAAGCTTTTCGAAGTAATAATAACGACGATGATGATGATGATGGTGGTGTGGCAATGTGTGCCGCATATTTAGAGAATTGAAAACATCTTCATTGTGCTTTTGCTCTGTGGTCCTTAAGCAGCGATTTGCAAAAATTACCCACATCTGAACATATAACTAAGCTCACGCACACAACTGTAGCTAAAGGAATACACTGTAGTTGTCTTGTCGCTTTGCTCATTTTGGATTAATTTGTTTTATATCGATATGTGGAAGAGAAATAAATAAAAAAAAAAAGACTCTCAACTTGTTTTAAATGAAAAAAAAAAAAGAAGAAGAAAACTTGCATGGAACTTAAGTCGAAACTTCGATATCCTCTATTGGCCGCATCGGACGGAAAGATGTAAAAAGTGTCTCTAATACGATCCCTGCAGCCTGTATATATATGTATATGCTAAAAATATATACAAAATTTTGATCTTCGTAGGACGAAAAAATCAATAGCTCAGCATAATTAAAATCGTTACCGACAATCTTAGGACGTCTAAGACTTTTAAACCCTATTTTGTTACTAAAAGAAACTTGAGATTTTTTTCTTTTTTTAACGATTTAATTCTACTGCTTCTATTTATCAGTCAATAAGCATGTGACCATGTCTATGTATGTGTGTATATGTATGTGTGTGTGTGCGTGTGTATGATTATATTCTGCTATATTAAGTATATCATTTTATATTGAGCCATTTTTTTTTTTTTTTAAGTGTCGCTGGCAAAAGTGAACTTGACTGGTGCTGAGAAGTTGTGGCTGAAGACTTGGAAGACTTGTCTTTATTGTTGTTATTATTATCATTATTATTCTTGTTGTTATTGTTATTGTTGTTTTTGTTGTTTTTAGTGTTCTTGTGATTTTATTTTACTAGTAAAGACAATGAATGATATATGAAGTATTTCATGGTATGACATTAACAGTACACAGAACATGTTGTTCGCGTTATTTATTGAGTTTTCAGATACTTTAAAAGTATTAACGTAGATACAAATTATTATGATTAAAAGATTTATTGAGGGAGGAGATTTTCGAAATGTCAGTTCAAATAAAGTAAACACACGAGCAAACAAAACTTGAATTTGAATACACACACACACACACACACACACGTAAACACATGATTTCGATTATTTATACTCTCATAGTTATTTAACATATATATATATATGTAATGATTGATCCAACATCATTAGGAAATTTACTAAAATTTATGTTTTCATTGAATTCTTTAAAGTTTCTTTGCAATCGGTAACAACCGAGAGCGTACTACGCGCACTACAAACGTGCTGTAAGTTTTATACAGGAAATTAGTATGGTTTTCTGAATTGTCTCCGAAGTTGTAAATCATAATTTTTTTGAAAACAATGACCTCAAAAGAAACTACATGCTCTTCGAACAGATTTCGTTCATGGTCATAATTTCCTCCTTTATGTATGTATATATGTATTATACACGCATGCAACAACCAAAGACTTGGCCCTCATTTCTTATGTATATAGGCGTATATATGTATATATTTGTATGTATACCTGTTTTTGGTTTCTACGATTGTTAACAACGTAAAAAGAGAAAAAAAAAAGGAAAAGCAAAGGCAAAAAATCCACCTGAAAAATAAGTCATAAATCTTTAAAATAGTTTAATATACACTTATACATATGCACAATCAACCATACATGTACGAAGTTATGCACAGTTTGTGGCATCTCAAGTCAGGCTATGGATATAATCTTTTTTTTTTTTTTTTTCAATTTTAGGTTTTTCTCTCAAGTCAAAAAGTCATGTTTTAGTTTGACGATAACACGACGAATTTAAGCATAGTTTCAAAGTTAATTGTCCCTAACGAAGGACGCATATTAATTTTTATTACCAAGCCAAATATGAAAAAAAAACAAAACAAAAAAATTTTGTGATTACATAACAGCACAAAACAACTACTGCTGTTGTTGGTGTCTAAAGTCACAGTTGAACACAGTTGTCCTTTGGGTTGTGGTAATAGTGCAAACGTTAATGCTTGCTTGGTAAATACAGGTGGAAAGAATTACCTTCAAGGAAAGTGCAAGTGTTTCATACATATAACGATTTTACTCATTTCATTTCAAGGTCACTGAAAAAGTACCAGATTTTGCTCAGTTGTTATTTGATAATATTCATCATTTTCCCAAGGTCTCGATCGTAGATAATGGCCTGGCTTATTTCTAAAATTTCTTACAGCTTTCTCTAGTCATTAGACAGGTCTCGTAAAAACTGTACCTTTTCAAAATATTAAATTCGCACTTACTGTCTAAAAAGTCCTTAAAGTGAAAACGGAACTTAATTGAACTAAAGTAGGTGTAAGCAGAAAAGATGTTAATGGGACGAAGAGCATTATTCGTAATTTTTTTCCGATTCTCTTGAAAATTCAGCTGTAGCTTCGAAAGAACACAAAGTCAATTCTTTGAGTAGATTAAAATTTTCCGATATCGTGGCCAATTTTTGAGCGACCATTACATTAGAAAAATTCAAATTGAAGCAATTCTTCTTAAATATCTTAAAAGAATAAATTAAATCCGCCTCAGTAGTCTACTATATGAGAATATCGTCTACGAAGTCACTAGAGTTTACTTTGGTCGTGGTTACAGTGGGCTATCTGTCGCTACTTATCGATCCGGTCAAACTTATCAATTGGGCTCATATCCACTTCCCCATTTCTTTCTCGTCCCTCAATTCTTTCTGACCGTCACCGCCTTCGACGAATAGAGCACAACCCACGAGTGATTCGTCTTGAAAATTGCGGCGCCAGTTTATTTTTAAGAAATTCTTATGTACTTTAAAAGTTAAAAAAAAAAAGGAACTGTTTATGTACTTTAAAAGTTGCGCTTGCAAAAGTATATAAATAAATTTTTTGCCTTTTTAAACCCTACACAATTTGTCGTAAAAGAGTATATGAAGTTCGTACGGATGCATACAATACGCAGAAGGACTTGAGATACATCCATCTTTTATTATATCGATCGATCTAAGCTTGTCTATGTCTCTGTCCGTCTTGTTTTCCTCTGCTCAATCTACAGGCTGCACTTTTGTAAATACTTTGATGAAGTTTGGTATACGGATGTGTTTCGGCTCGAACGAAGTGCGTACGAAAATGGTTCTCGTTGCATCACTTCACACTCTAAGCTTGTCTGTTTATCCGTCCGTCTTGTTTTCTTGCGTGTAACTTGCTTTTGCTTTTTTGCTTTTTTAGGGACCGTCCACCTTGTTTTCTTGCGTTTAGCTTGCTTTTGCTTTTTTGCTTTTTTAGAGACCGTCCGTCTTGTTTTCTTGCGTTTAACTTGCTTTTGCATTTTTGCTTTTTTTAGAGATTTTGACGAAGCTTGTCTGTTTATCCGTTCGTCTTGTTTTCTTGCGTTTAGCTTGCTTTTGTTTTTTTAGAGACTTTGGCGAAATTTTAGGACACTGACGTGTTTTGGGCCAAGGACGAATGCTATTGGAAAAGATTGCGGTTGGACCACTCGTTTGGTAATTCCCCGTGTAACACTTTGTTTTGAAGAGTCGATACTTGAATAACTGTACGATGGTGGGCTGCGGCTCGCTATAGTTTTTTCCTGGTTTTAAATAAGTTCACAAAAGCGATTTATTTTTAGTGATGTTAGTCCTTTAGTTAGTTACTTTTAAATCTGGCCTTCAACATTTTGGATGACAAGGGGGCCCCTTTTCAAAATTGACCCTTAATTATCAAACAAGAATGTAGACGCAAACTATTCCCACCTAAGCCTTACGGATAATTTTCTGATTTGTCAAGACTTGACAAAGTTGAGTATATCCGCATTCTTTGTAAGCATGCTGCCTCCTAAACTGTATGGCATAATGTTTTTCGAATTGAAGTCTTTGTCTTCATATCTCCATTAAAATTATGTTATTTTTCTTTTCAATTAAATATAATGATGAATGACTACGATGTTAAGTAAACTCAAAAACATGCGATTATTGTAAACTGAGAAACGTTCGAAGTTAATTGATTTTTAATGACATTCTCGAAATTGAATCAGGTACATACACATTGCAATTACTGTGAATTAACTGACTCTATGAATATTAATCAGAATTCATCAAAGAGAATTGATTATGAGATGAGTATCTCAGTATCTTAGTTTGGTTTAAGCCGTCTTTAATGGGCGTATGTTCGTTCTATAACCTAACAGCAGACGCGCAAACCATAAACCGGTGGTTATAAATCCTAAAAACTCACAACGCAGAAATACATCTATAAAGGTAACAAAAGACATTCAAACTTAATATACTTAGATTATCTATCGGAAGTAAAATTTGCGTTCACATGCTGTAATAAGACTAAAAATATATAACTGATAGCACATCATAAGGCGGTCAAGCATATTTAATTTCGATTGTAAAGATTTTCAATTGTTAGTTCCCTTGAATTATTTTCATTGGATTGGTAAGCGTGAAAAGACTCGATTCTTTTCCAGGCGAAGTGTAAAAAGCTAGTAAGCCACATATACTAATAAGAGAGAGAGAGACAGACAATGGGGGAGAGAACAAAAAAGCGCAAGAGAGACAGATAGATAGAGGGGGAGAAACAGACGGCAGCGGCAGCGGTCTTGGCAGGACTATCACGCATCGAATTACTGTTGAAGGAGTAGTTACGTATCTAAGCAGCAAAAAGGAAAGAACTACTGGCGAAGGAAATAGGAGCGATGTATGCAGACTTAAGAGAGAGAATGGCAGCAGCAATGCGGAAACAATTCGAAAGGAAGATGGATCTACACCCCCATTCCAAAGAGCAATGGGAAGAGAGCATGGGAAAGAAACACGGACAAATTAATTTCTGCCTAATCCAACTTTTCATTGGTCATGGAAATTTATTTCACTTATTTGTGCTGTTTCAACTTACGAGGAGATAACGCATGCCATCTGCGCCAAGGCGTAAACGACTATACGCGCGCAGCACATTGTTTTCGTCTGTCCGGCTTGGGCTTGTTTAAGTAATAGGCTTTTGAGATCTCTGAAAGTAGAAATTGGGCTAGAGTACCTGCTAGGGGTCTTGTCAATGGAAAAAAGGCAACACAAGAACCCCAATCTCAGGCGACGAATGGGGAGATTGGAGAATATAATTAGGATCAAGGAGTCATAAGCGGCAATCTGGAAGTAATGCGAAAGCTGTTCCGAGATTGCCTTGATCCTAGTGTAGGGCCACCAGGTGGTAGTACTCCACCGCTACGCCCATAAAAAAAAAAGAGGAAGGGAGAGTTTGGTAAAGAGGGAAAGGGAAAGGCACGGACAGGCAGACAGCGAGAGAACGAGAGAGCGAAACTTTCCAGATTACTGTCTTAATATTTTCAAAGAATGTCAATAGCAGCCAGATTACAATAGATTGATATAATAAGCCCCTATTCGAGAGACGGACTAACGTTCAAGACAAAATATGTACGTATTTAATAGGATTGTCATTCTTCCAATTCTGCAAGAGAGGGCAAGATAATCTTCCACATTTCATATAATTTTGGGTTTTTTCTTCTTGTGAATGCATTTCCAGGAAGACTTTATTCGTTTTGATATTCAGATGAAGGAATCTTTCCTAATTTGGGCGTCAGATATATACACGTACACACACTCGTCCTTATGGATATTCTAGAATATTACGTTCTTAAAGGATATTTTGCCTAAGCTTACAGCTTTGTTGTCGTATACATTTTATATTCAATTTAAACTGAAAAATTTTATGATCTTCCACTAATATATTTTTATTTATGGGCTTTAAATTATTTAGAAAATTCGTATCCGAATTAAAAGTTTAAATAACGTATACAATAACAGCAAACTGGATGTTCTATATAAAAATGGAATATATTTTTTTACATCAATAATAATATTTAAGAAAGAAAAAAAAACAACATGAAATAATTCTTGAAATTTTCTGCTTATGTGCTGGAATAGATGAGCAACTTTATATACTGACTAATATAGGTAAATGTTTATATGTAGGTATGCATTCACAAATTTTGGTAGTTTTTCATAGAATTGAAGACTTTTTTTATTTATTTTTGTTTTTTTGGATATTCTTGTACGTATGCATGCATACCATTGCACACGTATATGGTAGTGTCGTGTTCCTGAATATACACATAAATATATATATATATATATATGTATATATGTATATATGTATATATATGTATACACACATAC
>KK502615.1:392648-419610 GCA_000688735.1 Glossina austeni
TATATATATATATATATATATATATATATATATATATATGTATATATATGCATGTATATATATATATATATGCTTATGTGCTTATGTGCACGTGCATATACATAAATGCATATAAATATATATGTTTATACTGCAGTTACATTCGTTTGTCGCGTATCTCTTTGCAATAAATCATTGTCACCCTCTTGTGTCACTGTGAGCGCCTCCTGCTGGGCTGCAGCAGAAGCAACCGAGAAACCTAAAAACTGAACAGCTGAACAGAATTTTCAAGTGTATTCTCCATTGGCGTAAAAATACACAGCCATCGTTCGTTTACTGAACTCAGTCCACTCAAAACGAAAAACTTACCAAACTTACTGCTGAAAAAGAAATGAAAAACAAAAATGAGAAATAAACGGGAACACAGCACAATGAAAAAATCTACTCTTCTGCCTAACAAGAACGTCCAAAAACGCTTTGCGGCGCATAAACAGTCAGCATAGCTTAGAACTTAACAAAACGGTGAATAATGGTGTGAATAAGATGCGGTTGAATTAAGAGAGAATGTTGCAATGTCCACGAATGCTATGGAATCCTTAGATATTTTTTTGCTTTCTTTACCCACAACGCTCACATACATCAAAATCACAGGACACAACGAAATTGCCATCGAAGTAAATACGGATAGATTACGAGAAGTAAGCAAAGCAAAACCAAAAATGCTTATGAACAAAATCGAAGAGTGAGCGCACTTTAAGTTATAGAAAATATTAGATACCGAGTACCGAGTACCGAGACGCAATTATTTCATAGAATTGTGAACTTTGGAAAGTTTCTCATGCAAAACTTTTACGTTTGCACTGGCGAGTGCGATGACAAGTGAGTGCCTTTGTCAGAGTAACCATTAGTAGCTAAGCTGAGCAGCGGCGATTTCATTATTTTTTTCCTCATACATACACACACACACAGTTTTGCACCATCCATCATGACCTGGTACCAAGAGCAACGGCAGCTGCTATTGATTTGCAAAATGACTTTAAAAATTCTAATTTTTCTTAGGATAGCTTTTGTTATACTATTTTTGTATCGTTCTTGTTACAGATAACAAACAATGGAATGTTTTTTTCAATTTTGCATAAGAAAAAGATATGAATGGGAAAAAAATGGGAAACTAGGTCGAAATTCAGACAAATATGTTTGCAGCGTGTGTAGCCAATAACTCTGCACTGTCCCTTCGCATTTCTTAATAATTTTAATACTCAAAATATATTTGTGGGTTTCGGGCTTACGAATTCAACTTGAGAAACCGTCATAGAAACGTTACAAGTTTTAGCTAAAGAATTAAAATCTTAAGACCATCCTGATGAGTTTTTAGCTTCAGTCATTTTTATAATAATTAAATTTCTTTTTATCAATAGGATGTTCTTTAGTCCTTCTTTTGTTCGTTTATCAGCATGGAAAGCCGTAACTTGACCGATTACAATGCAATTTTGAAACCAAACATTATCTGTCCGCGAAAACAGAGGAATTTATTATTTTCATCAACTTCACGGCACTTTTCCAAATCGGACAGAGACTCTTGGAATTGTGAAGTTCACCTGAAATCATATCTGTGTCTATGGCAAATTTCTCTCTTGAGCCCGTAGTTGGGCTCAAAATGCTCTGTCAAGCATAAGTAAGCAAAGTTAACTTTAAATTAGTGTCCGCTCTCTTTTCAAATAAACACTTGACGCGATACGTTTTCTTTGATAGATGACAAAAAGCTTGACTAAAATTGTAGGATGAAATCTGCCGGTGTATTTCGAATGTAAAATTTCGCTTACACGTCTAATGAAGTGAAATGCAAAATTTTGTTGGCATTTTTTTCAAATATTTTCTTGCTTGCCTCAGCATTAATATTTCATAAATATTATCTACAAATAAATAGATTTATATACAGATAGTATTTTTGTATAAAAAGTTGATTATACGCAGATAGAATAAATTAATTTTGCAGAAAAGCTTTTATTTATTTATTTATTTATTTATTTTTTTTTGTTTGTTTACTTTATTTCCTTGAGTTGTCTCGTATACAAAAAAGCTCAAGACTTCTAAATTAAAAGTGTAGGTGTGTTATAGAAGAACCAACACCATGTAGTTTAGTAATCACAAATAATCCCGTTATTACAGTCTAAATTACGACGCACGCCCAGGAATACAGATGGACAGAAAATATTGACTGAAATGCGACATCGAAAAACCGTAAAATAATCAAATGGCGTTGCGGTTAGTTACACTCTAATGCGCTGTTTATAAGCGTTTAAACGCACTAGCGCTGGCAGTCGTTTGCAAATTTTATGGTTGGGTATTCCATAGCTTGGTAGCATATATAAAGAAGAGTCATTCAGGCAAAAGAATATATAGAAAATAAAATGAGAGAAATCTTTTTTCTTTTTATACCCCTCAACAGATGACTACAGCTCTGGCCTTTTTTTCAAGTGCGTGTATCCGTGTATTACAAAGTGGTCTAATATAGCGACATTTTAAGTTGAGATGAAAAGTTGAGAATTTTCGGATATATTTTCGGCTTTAAAAGAATTTTTTTTTCTTTCCGAGAGCTACTGTGTCGGCATTTTGTCTTTAAAAATTTTATATTAAAAATCTGTTCAGTAGCTGTCTCGGGTTTCATTCCGCAGACTGATCGTTCGTAAATCAATTCGAGAGAGTGACCGCTAGTGTCGTTCCCACAAGGAAACATTACAGCTTAAACCGTTCGAATATATTTTTATACCTACCACTGTAAGATGGGCGTATACTCATTTTGTTTTTCTTTTTTTTTTCATCATATAAGTAACACCCAAACGGAAGCTTCAGAGACCATGTAAAATACATATATTCTTGATCAGTGCGAAATTCCGAACTGATTTAGCTATGTCTGTCCGTCTGTGCGTCTGTGCGGTGTTTATTATTGGCACTCCCCTGGTCGCGGAGATTGGTAGCACAATACCGCGGTGAAACCTAAACTGAATGCGACTCCGTTTTTTCAAAAAAATGTTCGCGGGTTCTTGCGCGGGTCTTTCCTCATTATTCACAAATTGTAAAAGATAGAAGGCTGAAATTTTTCACGTTTACTTTACGAAACACTATACTCTGTAGGAGCAGAAACCCTCACTTCACTTTTTTTAGGGTTTATGGTTATTTATCATAAAGCAAACAAGGCAGAATCTTCAAAAGTATTTTGTACGTTCCTCAAATAAAGATAAAGTATCTGCCTAAAAATGGGTTAATTCTAAAATTGTGTGATTGTTGTAAGCACCGACCCTCGCCGAATATAACTTTCTTTCTTGTTTATATTAAATACGAAAATACTGCAACGATTGAAAATTTAATTAAGAATATTACGCATAACGCGCCCGTCGCTACTACCCATTAAATTGATTAGTGAGGTTTGCGGACATACGAGATGTTCTAAGTCATTTTATATATGACAAATTTTTCGCAAATATTGTCTGGGCTTGTTTACTGAGAGAAGCTAAAAATTATTGAGCTCTCCGGGAATAAAAATCCGTAGGATGATTTTGATTATTTAAATTTCCTCATTTGAGACTCTACAGAATCTCTGTATCACAGCGCATATATTATTAAACTTTGCATATATTTTGCTTCATATTCTATAAACTAACGAATAAAATCTTTAATTTAAAATAAACCGTTGATTAACTCGAACATATAACGAACGAAATATTAACATACAATGATATGCAAACTTTTCGTTTATGTATAAATGTGAGTGCAAATATCTTAAAATGAATGCCGGAATATTGGCGGTAAGCATACAAAGGGTGACCACGTACAAGTAATTAAGTGTAAATATATACACAATTATATAAATATACATATACATTACACACAATTATATAAATATACATATGAATGCATAGGCGATGTATATACGTATTGGGGGCTTATGGTGTGTCTATATGCCGAATAAATTTTATATTACTTAGTGTATAAGAGGAGTTTATTAAAAAAACATTGAGCAATATGTGGACATATATGCACTCAATACTGTATTACTGCTTGTATTCATTACTGTATCACTCTTTGTGAAGAAAAAAGAAAAAATTTTCATCTTCATATCGGTCCTTGTATTTTAGATTTGTTAAAACTCATGGAAATATGTGCGTTTAAAAAACAAGATGATTTTTTATTCGTCAAAATCTATTTTGTTTCCTTCAAAGTGATCCTCCATAGCGCTTTTCCCACACCTCGAAGCAATTCTGGTATGCGGTTTTTGAAATGGCCATGAACTCCTTCAGCACTGCGATCTTTACCTACTTAAATGTGCGTGCGTCTGTTCTTTCATGGGTCTTTTCAGTTTTGCGAGCAGTAAAAAGTCACATGGGGCCGAATACAATGAATACGATGGCTGAGGCACTATTGCGGTGCTGTTTTTGCCCAACAAATTATGGACCAACCATGAATCAAAGTTTAGCAATCTGGGAAAAACTTCACTGCCATACGTTTCATGCCCCAAACCTCTGCGTAGGCCAACCGACTCAGCAACTTCTCTAATAGTGATTCGACGATTTTCTAGAACAATTTTCTTCACTGCTTCAACGTTTCCATTGGTTGTTGACCGTTTTTCTCGGCTTTCTCTGGAGACCTTATGCTGTATATAATTATTTTTTTTGCTCAAAAAATGTCACGGTCAACAATTTAAGTGAATGGAAGTGCTTAGTTTTATTTTACATACGAAATTTAATACAGATTCCTTGATCCACTTTTTTCGATAGCAAAAAATCGTCAAATACCCCAAAACACGTCTAACCATTATTTATGTCTGTGAAAGAAAAAGTAAAAATGCGAAATGCGTGATGATGTGAACATATGTTGGCGACATGTGCGCCAAAACAAACAAAAAAAAAAAATTGGAAAGTCCAATATATGCAGACCACGAAATTTGAAAGTCACCTTCTTTTTGAACAGATCTCTTACACTTTTGATAGGCGTGGACTGTTAAATAAATTTAGCCGCGGCTTTTTTTACACCCCTCTGTCTGTCTGATTTATCTTCGTAGCAACATGTGGCTCTTCACTTCTGTGTGATCGCTCTGGAAATCACTCTGAATCTGAAGCGATACCCGCCCATACAACGTTCTAAGAGCTGCATATCTTCTCAGTGTTGTGTTTGCAAAAAAGTTTTTATATACAAAACTATCTAATTCCACAAAACATTTCTCGATCATTATGTGTATCAATAGCCGTCCATCTCTCCGTCGCTTGAAGTCACCACCACAACGTCAAAACCTTGCTTAGAAAAAAAACATTTGAATAGAGCCTTCAACCTCCACATTTTCATAAAGTCAAATAAATATAAAAATGAATGGTACCTGATCAATACCTACTTCCCATTGTTGCTCCCTCAATCTTATGTACAGCATGCTGTTAGGACTTACGTGACTATTCCTTAAGTGCATTGGTTATATAATGTTCGTCTTCTGATGTCTTTTGTCAATCGGGTCGTATCGGGTGTATTATGTTCTAAATGCTTTTTATTACAGAATTAGCTTGTATAGAAGTAGTCTATAAAGTGGCGAGCCCATTAAGAAAAGCGGGCTTAAATTAGTTCTAAACGCCACTTTATACACAATAATCTTTAATAAAACAAAATTGAAAGGAAAAAGAAAAAAATGTCAGAACATGAAAAGCGAGAGGCCTTACTTCGAAAACTGTGATCGTAGAGAAACAGAATAGAAACCCATCTACCTTCTACCATATCACTTTACGCTCGCAGCATTGCGTTTGTTGCTAAGATTTTCATCTCTCTCTTAGATATCAAAAGATTCTGTTGAAAGTAAATGCAATTTTTTTTCTCTTCTTCTTCTTCTTCTTCGTAATATAAAAGTAAATAAATCAGTTTGATTAGATAACCAATTCTCTATAATATTAATGCGTATTAAATAAAAGAGGATATAATGATAAATCTTTGTGATAATAAATTCAATTTTACAAATGTTCTCCACTTGTTTCTATTGAGTAAAAACTAAACTAAATCGAACTATAGAGACTTAAAGAGTAACACAAACCAGCAACAAAACTACATTCATACATAGCATAAAACTCACATGCGCAGCAAACAATTGCAATGTTGAAAACGGAAGTAAATATATAAATATATATATATATATATATGCTTTCTTATATGCATATACATATATACATATCTATATATATATATATACTTCATCTGCATCAGCACTTATAGGGATTATTTTCATAGGCGCGCACACACACGCATATACTCATATACTATATATGCGTTTTTCTGCACAAATATGTATATCTGTATAAATATAGTCATGAACCTAGAGGAGAAATGTATCATAACTCAAAAAGCAAGTAAAACCAAGTTCAAAGCAACCATAACTTTTCAAATTCTGCATATATTGTACGTACAATGAAATTATTACATTTTAGTTAAGTCTACTGCACACACATACACATGCACACACACACACACACATGCACACACACACACATGCACACACACACACATGCACACACACATACACTTATAAGCATAAATGCGATTCGTTCAATTGTTGTTGTATCTGTGTGTGTATTTGATTACATTTTCTGTCTGTATTTAGTATCATCTCTACATACTTTGGTACATTGGTGTATGAATGTATGTATATAAGCGAGTATTTGCAGTAAAATTTATGTAAATGTTTAATAAGCCTGTCATCAACATCAACATCATAAATGTATTTCAGTTCTTTTTTATTTATTTTAGAGAGTAATCATATGATATATAGCATAAATATGCATATATACAATTCAAACCCTTACCTACACTCACACTCACACACACACACACATACACGAATTGATGAATGCTTTTTCCATTAATAATTTATACACTTCAATGCGAGGTGTGAAAGTAAATTAAATTGAAGTTTATCGTAAGGATAATAAAGCACACGATTAATAAAGTAATCATTGCACCCTACACTCTGCGCTTAAATATATAGCAAGTATTAGTTAGACCGAATATTGTTTAATTATCGCGTGGTGTATATGTAAAAAGCTCAGACACGTTAAAAACTTGGCCCAGTTAAGAAGCTGACGTTTAGTTTTAGCGTCGGTTTATAAATTCATCTATTCGTCCATTCGTACTTGTAGGCTTAAGTACTTCTCTAGTCATTACTGCAGTTCAGTCTGCTCAAAGCATTTATATAGTAACTCCTAATGCATTTTTGACGGAAAGCCAGTGTTCTTGGTCTTCGAAATTCTTCATTTACTCAAATTTTATTTAAGTTTTGCAAATAAAATTTTATCTAAGCCAGATCAGTGAATGCCGTCGTTACACATCTATTGGAAAGGCCGGAAATTCTTGCCATATTGCATTCAGTTTCCATTTACAGAGTGAAACTTCCTATCATTTCATTACAAAATGTTATGCGTAACACTTAAAAAAATTTACTATTTACCAGCTACTCGACTATATCTTTATAAATTATTTCAATTCCATTAAATTTTTAACGGGTATCTACAGGTTTTCATCTTATCTTATCATTTGCAGAACACGGTTATAGTGGCGTCGGTCTTCTGAAAAATGGTTTCGTTCGTTTTTATAGTCAATAAACTTTTAATAGTTAGAGTAATAGGTGAGGACCAAGGGCTTTGGGATTTCTCTATAATTCTTAGACCGAGCATTCTATCAATGTTTGCAAACAGAAGAAGAAAAAACGGCAGGTGATACGGAGAAATGCCTCTCTTAATAGGTTTCTTTCTATCTGCGTTAATGGTATGCGAAATTAGAGAAGTCCTACCCAATCCTTCCATTGCGTAAGAGTGAGTAGCACTTATCACGCCTCTGAATTTATTGGCTTGCAACTCCTTCAAATTGTGACACAAGAAATGATTTTGTTACACCTGCTAAGCGGGGGGATATGTTTATACTTTCACAAAAGAGATCGACGATCCGAACAAAGTCAATTCCTAGATATAAATAGATTACGTGGCGTTGGCCTGCGATTTTACCATCATCTACGATACTGTGGCGTATTATCAATTTCTTCAAAAGTGAATCCATTTCATTTCATTCCACCAGCTACTCACGAATGGGAATTCGGTCCACAAAGTTTTTGATTTTTCAAATATCAATTTTCTTCTTGTGTACAGCCTTTTGCAAATGATTCAAAACTGTTTCAGGTCGAAAGCGACGTGCGACGTAGGAGATGTGCCGGCCTTCCTAAATTTTTTTTTTTTTTTTTTTTTTATCTCTCTACCGAGCTTCTTATCGACTTTGTCAACCACCAATTGTTGACCTGAACGCGGCGCGCTCTTACCATTGAAATTTTCGGAGCGGAAAACAGCAAGCAGTCTGCTTGCAANGATGTGCCGGCCTTCCTAAATTTTTTTTTTTTTTTTTTTTTTTTAAGAATTCCAGCGAGGTTCTCATCGACTTTGTCAACCACCAATTGTTGACCTGAACGCGGCGCGCTCTTACCATTGAAATTTTCGGAGCGGAAAACAGCAAGCAGTCTGCTTGCAAATGTTTTTAAAAGAACATATTCGCCAAGAACGGCATGATTTGTTTTACAATCTGGCGAAGAGTTGCAGGGTCGGTAGATTTCCTTAAGATTTTCGATGTTTTAGGAAAGAATTTCATGACGACTTCATTATCAGACAGTTTTAAAGATTTCTAAAAGAAATACGTTTGAATCAGTGGACTAATGAGCGGATAGAACTAACTTATGCTGAGAGCGAACGGTTCCTCCTTGGTCACATATACTTAAGGGATTTTACTCATTTCTCTCTATTCTCAGAAAGCTACAGTCAAACTTTTAACTAAGACCGGAATCGGTGAGAGCGTCTAAGGATTTCTCGTCATTGTAAGCAATGAAAAGAACAGAAGAAGATGTGGCTGCTGAGGTCCTGATCCTTTTCCTCCATCAATTTTCAAAGGCATTGCAAAAGATAGGACAACAACAGATTCCGTGAAAGGAAGCGCAATAAAGCATTTAATTATTACTTAACATACATCTCATCAAGACGGCATTAAAGACATAAATCATTGATTTTGAGGTTTAACTTTTTTTAAATTGTTTTTGTAGCGTTTTAATTGCTGCACTTACTTGTTAATCCTTTGGGCTTCTCTTACTTCCTCTACGTTTTATTACTTTGTGCTCTTTTGTTAAATTTCACTACTTTTCGTTATTATTTTATGTAACTATTGCGATACACTACTCACTGCATGTGATTATTACTTACTCCCCTTTTGATTCTCTTTTCGTTTTCTTTCTTCTTTTTATTATTATTGCTTTACGGATTGAACACCACTTGCACACCCAAAACAACACTCATACTTTATCGTTCTTCCTTGCTTTCGCAATTTACAGCAACAGTGGGATCAGTTAAATGAAATTATAGAACATTTTGTTATCATTCCTTTAAAGGAGTAAAGAAAATGACGTAAAATTTTCCCGGATACTCATTAATAGAAAACCTACGTTGTTTAATGATCATATTTTTTCTTCTTTCTTTTCTCTCTTTTTTTTGTTTTTTTTTTGCTTCTTTGCTTCTCAAGGATATTTTTAATAAAAAGAATATATATTTTGTATAAATTTATTGCTATTATCTGACTAGACTGATGAACATTTTTCGAAATATTTTACCCTTAGAGCAGGAGCTGTACAGTAACTAATTGAATGAATTTATTACGAAAAAGTTTGTGTGTGTATATGTGTGCGTGTGATGTTTTGAATTATTTGAGAGTTTTATACAACTTTGCTTTCTTTTCACCGAGTTCATATATGCTTGTAATAATTTTGGCATAATCTTTCATACGTACGTAAATAGTTTTCGTAGCTTGTGAGAAAATGTTTTAAAAAACATTTTATTTTATACGGAATTTGAAAATTCTTGGCACATAATTTTCTCAAAATTAATCATTTTTATTACACTACACGTATGCATATATATGTATATATATATATATATATAAATATATATAGATATCTATATATGTATATATATATATGTATTGCACAATTTTCTTTTACATTACATTATCCACTCACAAAATGAAGTTGTTTGAAGTTTTAATTCGATTCCAAATGAATTCTTTGCTGTATAATAAAAAGATTGTCAAGATATTTAGTGATAAACACCCCGCGCGCTTTATTTTATTTATTTTTATTATTTTTTTTCATTCATTTGCTCTTTTTTTCTTTGCTTTTTTCATTTTCTATAACCACAACACACGCGAGGTATTAATGCATTTAACGAATTAACCGCCTCCGCTCTAGTTTACATTATGAACGTAAAGACTAACGAAATTATGTTTTATGATTGTATTTTTTTTTTTTTTTTTTTTTTTTCTCAATTATTGCAGTGACTGATGTGATTTGGCTGCTACTGCTGCCTTACACCACCTTGTCATTAAGTTGTTAAGGTCGGTTGTTTGCTTTGACTTATGAGTCTGATTAGTCTGAGGAAATTTCTTTAACCAGCAGCTAGCCAGTTAATCAGCTAACTAGCCAACCAGCCAGCCAGCCAGTCAGCCACCGTTTACGGGTTGGGCAAACGGGGTTTAATATTATCAGAGAAGGCCTCCCACTGTTTTTTTTTTTTTCTTTTTTTTTTGTAGTGTAAATGTCGGAGTTCTAAAATATTCAAAACACTATCACTTACAGATGTAGATAAACAGATAAACAGACTAACGTACGTAACTGTAAAATAAATAAGAGGTGGAAAACTAGAATAATTACCCTCCACGAACAATTCTCTATCTATAGTCTACCATGGTCTCTTCGAATTTTTAGTTTATTTCCGTATGCATAGATGTATTTTCTCATACATATATGTATGTAATCCACTGGTTTAAATTAACATATATATATAATAAATATATATATATATATATATATATATAGATATATATATATACATAAATATGTTATATGTATGTGTGTATATCTGTAGTTGTTTGTGGTAACAATGAAGCAACATTAGTATTTTTATTTATTTATATATTTTCTTTATTATTATTTTTATTATTATTATTATTATGATTTTTATTGCTATTAAATTGTATGTTGATTTGATGTTGATTTCTTTACGACTTCTATCGAACTAAACCCATAAAGTATACAATTCGTAGCGTATACATGTTAAAAAATCCGAGCAAACAACTGCTAGCAAAGCAAGCAAGCAGGCAGGCAAGCAAGCAAGCAAGCAAAGCGTACGAGGCGCGCGCGTTCAACTCCTTCGATTGATGCATACACATGTATGTATGTACGTACATACATATGTATATATGTATGCATATATGTATTATATATACGTATATATATATATATATATATATATATAATCATGAATACGTACATATACGTATTTTAATCCAGATAGAGACCAACAAAAACGGTAGTACGCTCGCTCAAGTGCTCTACTACGTTCACAGAGAGATGGTCGATCCTATATGGTACACGTACGCGTACATTGAAACGGACGGTATCGTATCGCATATGTGGACACGTCAACAGTGGCAGAACTGAAGCAACTGAAACCACAGTAATAAAGCAAACAGTCAGTAAGCCTGCCAAGCGGTTAGTTTTATAAAAGCCAGAGCACAATACAATTGAAAAGAAACCCAAAAATGTTACAACAACAATAATAATTACAGTCACAAAACCAAACCAAAAAAAAAAAAAAAACGCATAAAAAAGGGGAAAATAATATAAGGAATATAAAACGCAAACGCACACATACACTAATACATAAGAGTCACAGAAATATATATATATATATACATACGTACCCAACTACGTACACTACAATAAAAACTTACTTACATACATGACAAAATACCAAAAGCCATACATTATGTTTTGTTGCATGAAATGGCAGCCAAGCCTCAGTCAGCGCAATAGAAACGTTTTGCTGCTGCTTTATCGCATGTGCCTCACAAGAGCACATAAACAATCTTATAAGATACTCTTAAACGAAACTATGCACATATGTGTGACAAAATTAACCACCGTCAACCCTATAAAGCAACCGAATGAATATGTATTATGATGTGCCCCGTAAAAAATGCTTACATTCTCAGTATACACTTTTTTCCAATATATTTCTGTACTCATTGTCGTCATCATCATCATCATTATCATGATTATCATCATCATCGCCACCCATCCACCACCCAAGCTGATTCGTTCGGTATAGAAAATCTGATACATTTTAGTTTGAATCAAAAACTCTCACGCGTTTATTTATGTAGCGTCACTGCTTCATGCAAAACTTGCAGCAACTGACGACGCCAACGTAACGTCTCGTAAATTTTCTCTAGTACAACATTTTGAGTGACCACGTGTAGCGCCGAAGCAATAAAATATTTTCTCGTCTACACTGTAAAATTTATTGTGTGAACTTTTTTTTTCAACATTTGCTTTTTTTTTTTCTTTCTTTCTTTTCCTTTATTTTGTTTAATTTGATTTCCTTTTTACACTGTTTCTTTTCTTCTTTTTTATTACTTTTTGTATTTTTGTTTAGAGTATTTTTTCCTTGAATTTTGAGTTAAACATGAAAGGAAAATGAAAAAAACCACACGACTAAACTGTGAGTAAAGTGTTTCTTGTGTGCCCGTATTTGGGACTCTTGAGTATTTTCTGCAATTTATGTGAGACATTGTATGCGTGCGTGTCTTTAGTTAGTTTGTTGCTAAATTTCTTCTTGCTTTATATTCATTCTTCCCTAAGAAGAAGTTTCTTTTTTCTTTCTAGTCGTAAATAGGCGCTTGGAAGAGCCAAAGTAAGCTAATCTGGCTGATTTAAACCATTGCTAAAGATAAGCCCGACATTTTTTAGGGGGACAGATAAATATTTTTATATATATTCACAAAAATCAAACCCGATTTAGGCGAAAATGCAAAGGCCCTGAGATAAATATTATATTTACTTATAAGAAGAAGAAGAAGAAGAAGAAAGAGAAGAAGAGAAGAAGAGATTCAAAAGGAATGGGAAAGACAGTAATTCCGCTTTTAATGATTTATTTGTGCTCATCCATCGGCCTAGGGGACGAAACTCTGTTATTTGACTTTTCGACACACACAAGTCGGTTTAGTTCACCCAGAACGGATCAGACGCTGGAAGAAGGTGGAGATATTCGTAAACTTTGGGAAGCATTGATCGGAAGCAATCGTTTATTCTTTGGCTAAGTGAGAGGCCAAAATGAACCAACGAAAAAACCAACTTTAACGTCATTGTAGCGATGCGTATGCAAGATTAGGCCTACGTTATGTGTAAATTTTCTTTGAGCGAAAATACTTTCTTGTAATCTGGCAACTCTTTAAGTACAGACCACTGTCTTCAAATGAAGATGAATTCGTTTAGCAAAAGCATTAAAAAAGAAGAAAACGATAAACTAACTCATAAACTAAAGGAGACAACAAAAGCTTCTAAGAATTGTTCACTGTACACACACACACACATTCAAATGGAAATCACAACCACAATAGTAAATTGTTGTTGTGTGTGTTTACGTATAAGTATTATGCACAAGTGCTCAGTCGTTTTTGGAAAAATTTTATACAGCAGCCCGTACAGCTTCCTTCTCTGGCATCTGGCTGCTGGTAATTTGTGAGGAAGAAGAAGAGAAAAGAGAGTCAGTAAGTTAACGTTAGGAAACATGTGGTTTAAAAAATTCCTTTGTGAGTTTTTCACTTCGTTAGCTTCATGTTTTATGACTCCTTGAGGCGTTTTAGCTTCCGTTGATATTGACATTAACTGTGCGTAGTCGTTCATCTGACCAAAGCAAGAAATACATGTTTTAACATAGCTTTACTTAAAAGTGAGTAAAGAATGCAACGCATTTGCTAGATATTTTCATTGCAATTATCGCGTAGCATAGAGTTAATAATAAACATCTGTATAATCGAAAGAATGACTGACTGACTCTTAACAACAAATCAATCAAAAAACAATATGCCGCCTCCTTAATGATTTATCTGTCAGTGACGTCTGCTTCTTGGCAAACAGAAATATGATGTATTCACCACTTGTAGAACGAATTATCGACCATGTTTACCGACGGCATAGCAATCATGGCGTAAAATCTAAAATACGCACACAACCGCACACTCCCCCCCACCGAAAGAGTAGAGTAACAAAATTTAGAGAAGAGAAATATATTTTGTGCACACAATACACGGTATACACAAGCCGGACTGTTGTGAGTTATGTTGATTCCATAAACTCCTATGGATTTCATATTCTTTTCTCTCATTCTCATAAGAGTGCATACCACGTGTAATGTGAATTATAACAACAATTTCGCTACTTGAGAGCGCGACTAACTAAATATGTGTGCGTTGCTAGACGTGCATGTACGGACGGCAGTGACTACGACTGACTGTCTACAACCCTACCCATTTCCAATTGGCAAGATATTAGGCCGTAAACAGGGAGGAGCCGAACTCATAAAGCATTTTCATAGCAATTTTTTTCTTTGTTTTTGTTTTTGTTTTTGTTTTTTTATTTTGTATGATGGCAGTTGCTGTGCAGTGGCAGCGCCTGTAGCAACTACAACTACTAGCAGTCAGTACTTATGGTAATAGATAGATAAGAGTGGCAGAGTAGCAGCGAGCGTAAATGAGCTGAGCACTGATAGTAAAGACGACGATGTCTGCGAGAGTATTTCATAAAGATGAATGACTGTGTGCGAAAGGGAGCAATGCATGCGATTATTAATGTGTGCGAATGAATGCGAATGATGACGAGGATGCGTTAAGTGTGACGAATTACGTTATTACTTTGTGAGCCATGTTGTTTTGCTGTTGTTGTTGTTTTGTATTTATTTCTTTTTCTTTTCGTTGCTTTGTCGTGCGTTTTGTGTTCTGTTATGCATGATATTTGGTTTTTGTTAAAAGTGTACGGTTCTTGCATAAATTTTAACTAAACATGTTGTGTTACGTTCGCTAAAAGAGAAGTTGTTGAGCTGCCGACGTAAACAATGTTGTTTTCTGATTTTCTGCAAATTGCAAATCATATTTTGTAACCTTTTTCGAATTAATTTTTTATCATTATTATTATTATCATCATTATTATTTTTGTTGTTGAACCTGTTTGTTGGATTCCAAAATTTTTCTTCTATTCTGGCAGTTCATTTACAAACAATGAGCAAAATAAAATGTGCTTATCGCAGCTACACTTCCTAGATATTCAGGTGCATAAGTATTCAGTCGATGATGGTTGTATGTGGAAAAGAAAGCTTCCAAACATTTGGGCCGAAAAATAGGTACAAAGTGTATTTTTGAATTCTTCATCATATAAATTGCAAAAGATAGCCTCCAGCGAGCATGTGGCCAACCTGTTCAAAATTAATCCCTGGAATCCCACTTGAGCTAGTTCTTGAGGTAAAACGTTGAGGTCTTCCATGTTGCCTTAGCAGGCTCTTAAGCTTGACATTGAAAGAGGTACGTCCTCTTTACAGTTGTGAAAAGTTATTTGCAAAGTTTTGCTGTAAAGTTGGACTGTGAAGATAAAACGTATTTCCTGAGAAGGAAATGCAATATAAATTAATTAATTATACTAATATTGGATAGGGCGAGCACATCATTGTAGCCGTGAACGAGAATGGCTAGGCCATCAGCTTCGAAATCAGGGAAAACCGTGCAAATTAATTGTCGTGTCACACGACTTTGTCACAAGTGCTTTAGGCCTCTAAAAAAAGCATTGAAGCTAGGAGCAGTACTACTCGTCGATGTTTATTAGGCTCCGATCTACTAGGGAGAATAGCTCAGAACGTCTCTTGCCTAGAAAAATTGGTTTAGGGAAGAGGAAAAACTCCGCTGTAGTCCATAAGAATTGTGGCAAACGAGATGGTGAAGAAAAGTGTAGAAATATGCTTTGGAATGAAGAAATAAAAATAAATTCCGTTGGAAATCATGCGGAAAGAAGTGTACTTCCACCAAAAGAATAAGAATTTCACATTAGATATATTAGAACACAAAAATTAAGAAATTTACCATGAAAATGTGACGTTAAGATAGCACGCTTTATTTCTATGCTCGCAATGGAGGCTCCAAGCCTTTTGAAATTCTTTACAACACTTATGCATACGTCTAAAATTTAAATAATCATTTGGAGCAATTAATATGACTGTGGAACTGGATTTGACAAGTGAAAAGTTAGGGTTCATAATGATCTCGCATTTCATAGCATATAAGCTTTAGGGGTTATCTCGTTGACTCGAAAAATTCATTTATGTTTCGATATTTTTTTCGACAAAACTCTTTCTAATATAATAAATCATTATCGTATTGGAGAGATAATGATTATACTCACAAACTCATTCCTTTGCGCCTATATTTGATTTATTCGTTTAACAACATCGATAACAAAAAAAAAAAGCAACTCCGTTGTATTGAGTAAAATAAAACTCGTGTTTTTTCTTATTATCATAACAAACTTCAATCTGTTATCAAATTTATAAAAAGGCACCCACTTTCTAAATTTTAAGTTCAGAAGAAAGAGTGTATTTAAGCTAACTAAAGCACTGTATTTGATGGCAGGCGACAAGGATCTAAGATGTTCCGGAGATGGCAGCAAACACGTCGACATCCAAGTTGACACCTTGTTGTTCTCATAAATGAAATGCATTTTGCAAATTTGCCGTGAAGCTTCTCAACCTGGCAAAGTGTGCCTATAGTCGATGGTTAAACATATATTACAGCCATTTTAGAATCGAGCAGCAGTAGCCTTCCATTCGTTCGTTCTAATTTTGTTCATTGATACTTTGAAAATCTGCCATAATGCAGCTGTTGGTTTTATTTATCGACTGAATCAATAGTATTGACTGATTGTTTACATGCATGAGTTCACATATATGTTTTTAGGTTACTTAACCACAAACACAAAACGATTTATACAAATTTATGGACATAAACATTGTTAAGTGTAACTTTGACAAGAGTACATGAATGATTTCCATAGTTTGTTAACTCGCAGTAATTTGCATTACAATCAAAATTTATTGATTAACATTAAAATGAAAGAAAAAAAAAAGAAAAAAAAAAAAAACGAGAAACAAAAAAAGATTTCTCTGCTTGTTTTCAAACAACGAATAATTTCAAATTTATTTATACCTACATGTGTTGTACACGAAAAAAAAAAAAGAAAAAAGGAACAGATCCATGCACTTTATTTATTTATTTATTCATTTATTTTTTTCTTTAACAAATGTTTGTCGCGTTTAAAATTGTCCCGCATATGTAAGAATTTTTGTCTCTTTTAGGACAAATACGTAAATACGTCCGTACGCAAGCGGTCACACACATCATCCTTGTGTTCCTCCTTTTTTGGTCGTGCAAGCTCTCTCTCTCCCTTTCTCCCTCTCTCTCTCTCTCTCTCTCTCTCTCTGTCTCTCTCACCATTATCGTAATGTAATCGTAGTGCAATTCAAAGTTTCACGTCGTAAATTTTATTTTCAACTTCATCGATCACTTTTGTAAGCTTGACTGCAAGTTGTGACTTATTTTTCCATGTGATTGTTTCACGCATACATTCTCACGGCAATCCATCCAGCAACCATTTGCTGCACAAACATTCGCATAAATGCGCATAAAATAAATGTGCGCCACACCGTGCCGAGAAAGGCACGCGTTTCATGTTATTTTCCTTTCATTTGTGTTCCCTTAGTTTTGTCTCCTTGTTAGCAGCGATATTGATATATCCAACTTTAGCAATTGGCTTGCTTTGCCGGTATTCGAACGTATGTTTATAGTTATGGGGACGGAAATCATATCCACAAGAATGCCATACCACTTGTGCGTATTTGTATTTACATTTTGGCAAGAAAGGTAAGAGAAACGTTCAATGCTGTTGGCTTTATGAACCATATCGTGGAATGTCTGCTAAACTGATATCGATCGTATTAAATTTTCAGAATGTGCGAATACTATATAAATACAAATAGCGTTCGACTAAATCACGTTATTTTTTTGAGAAGATATGTACAGGAGGATAGACTTAAAGTTGAACAGTTAGCCGTTATGCAGTCGAAACAAAAGAATTGCAAATTTTTAATCAACCAAAAAAAAAAAAAAATAGAAGAGTGGGCAGCGAGGGGTCTCTAATGTAATGATTCTATATTACTATCTATTATATGTGTGGTCCAAGAGATCTATAAAACATTTATTTAAACATTTTGTGTCTTTGCTCTGCTCTGATAGCCGAAATTGATGTCATGATAGTCTTCTCGTTACTGGAGATCAATAGCAAGTAGTTCTTCGGCATCCTTATATTACTTATCGTCGCTAAATAACTTTAGCTTTTGATCGAAAAAACTTTAAATCTGATTTTCTAGGTTTCTTTCGAATCGTGCTTGGCTTTCTTTTTTGCAGCAGAGTTAGATAGATAAAGAGTTAGAGATAAAAAACATAATCTAACCGCGATAGGTTAAGCGGCAAAGTTAGAGGAGACAGATCTCTGTCTATTCCGTTGTTTGATGGCAATACCTCATGATGTGCTATGTGAGCCTAATTCGACTAAGCACACGCACACAAATAATCTTCCTGGTCAGGATAATGAAATTTCACTTCCCTTCGTTTGTAATTGGTACGAGAAAAAGTGTAAACAAGAGTGTACCGAATGTTTGCACTTATCAGCGGTTAGTTAGTCGCGTTATAGTAATAGAAAACTATTTCTGGCTAGTGTTTTATTGTCGTCTAAAGCCGCCAATAAGAGGAAATATTATTTTATTATAAACATATTGCAACATATGCTCATAGAAAACATGTACAGGTGATTGTGTAGACAAAGAAGAATATAAAGGTAAAAATACTCATGTACTTGTGCTGTTGATAATATATTTGAATTTTGTGTTACTTTACTTCAATCTACAGACCTCTGAGGCAAGAAGGAAATTTTAGAGAGAAGAGAGAGAGACATGCGGAGAAAAAAAAAAATACAAATTTTTTTATTAAATATGATGATAAATCGTTGAACGAGGTGAAGGAATGGAAAAGAAGATATTCATAAGTTTCGTTCTGCTGACGCTGGAAAATACAGCATCTTCATTTTTATTTCTTTTTGACTGGTCAGACCATAAATCTTCTTATATTGGACTTTTTAGGCGATATCAATGAAATTGTATCTCTTTATCCGCATTATTATAATAAATGTTTAAATATACACATTCGTACATACATATATATATATATATATATATATACACATGAATACATAAATATTCGCATATAAATATATACAAGCTTTGTCGCTTGCTTTGCTTTTGGCTTAAAAAGACCGTCCGCATATCTTTGATATTATTTTGTGCTGTACTAAGTACATTCCGTAGAATTTCTCGTCGTAGTGCTAAAGTCGCGCTAGCTCAAAGTATTTCAGCTTTGCGGTATATATATAAACAGATGTATACACGTATATGTGTGTATGTGCAAATGTTGCTTTATATATGCTTTCATGTTCAAACCTACATATGGCTGGAGTATGTGTATACATCATTTTTACACATCTACGGATATTGTTCAGCATTATGAGATATTTATACATATATATATATATATATATATATACTTTTTTTTTATATTCAGGTAACATATTATCTCTTCAAGTATAAAAGAATGATAACTTGTTGTTGAGAAATTTAAAAACTTGCGAAAGTTATCTTTAAGCTAAAGAAGCATTTCTTATAATTTTTTCTAGCCTAAGTTTTTAATAGTGAATATTGCGTCAATGGTAATAAACAAATAACAACATTATAGTGAGCGATGGTCCACCATTAAGTACCATTTCATACAGCTACTGCTTCAATAGTGTCTTGTAAGGATCTCTCCTTTGGGCCCAAACACGTCAGTATGCAAAATTTCATTAAAATACTTTTGAAATTGGGACCAAAAAAATCATGGGCAGACGGACAGATGGACAGCCAACAAAAAAAAAGGTGAATCAATCTCAAATATTTCTGGGCCTTGTATGCATCCCCACAAACATTATATCCCTTTGAGTCGTAAGTGGTGTAGGGTACAAAAATTGGCGTATTGAGCTAATGTTTAGAATTCAGACTTTTTGACACTGACGTTTCACATCATTTTCGTTATAGTCTCCACGCTGGGGAATAAGTGAAGAGACGGTTATCCAAGTGGAAGCTGAGGGAGATCAAAGTGGAAGTTCAAGTTTATGATTCCACTAATTTTGTACAACTGTACTTGGCTATGGATATTAATGCTCTACGTTGTGAAGAAAGTACGGTCTTCTTATTTTATATGAAATCATATAATTTTCTCAGAAGGTAAACGCAAACTCTTTGCCAGTTTAATTGAAATTAATTCCGGTTTTTTTTTTAAAGAAACTGATTTTCCCGATCGTATCTTTTTCTCGCAACTTCTCGTACCAACATTTAAGACTCGTAATCAATGACAAAAAAAAAAAAATGCAAAAGCACTTTTGAGTACCTAGTATAACCATAGCTCTATAGGTAAAATATTAAGTCGTTCATTTTTTTCTTTTTTCTCATTCTATTAAGTCTTTTTATCTGGATGACAAAGAAAGAAAAAAAAAAGCGAAAAAAGAAATAGGGTAACAAGACCGTAATACAACAACGACACTATTGAATTGTAGGTTGGGAAAATAGCAACTGACGACACCCAAAATCACAAATTATAAAGATAAGAGCATACAATGGAATTTATTTCTATTTTGGCATTTCGGGTATTCTTGCTGCTTGATTGCTACGTATATGCGTTAACATGGAGTCTTATATAAAGCGTCCTCTTGTGTGCTCCCTCTTTTTCTAATATAATTTCCTTTAACATATAATTTTTTGTGGTGTTTTTCACCCTAAAATTATTGTGTTTTTTGTATTTGATAATAAGAAAATCTACTAAATTTTATATTCCATTTGCACCAACATCGGCTCAGAAATCGATTGCGTCAATATCGCATTCGAAACACTCAAAAGTAGACATCACAGTCATATATTTTGTAACAATTAAACGGAGGCTTCGAAAATATGCGATTTGTCGGACGTAAAAGCACGCTTTGCAAATCTATATAAAAGATGACATCAGGCATCAGACTGAATGAAAAACTAACGGCCATCTTTTAGTTTTTTACGTGACCATTTTTTTACATTGAAATACAAAAGTGGAGGAACAAGTTCCAAGTTCGGATAAAAAATAAAAATTGATTTAGTTATTTAGCTAAGTTTGCGACAACTAAACAGAAATTCGCTTGAAAATCTAGGTACAGCTGGACTAGTGAAATTTAGCTCAGATTCCAGTAACTTAAAATTACGTTCAGTTACTGCAGCAAACATATTTATTTATGGTATATCCTGGAATGTAAAAAGTGTCATCAGATTGTAGGAAAATGGCATTTCTTGCAATTCCGTTAGCTTGTATAAAGCACTCTATAAGGAGTAGAGCGTAAAGGCTACGCATTCAACTTCGTCTTTGTATATTCTTTTCTTCGGCATGCATTTTAAGTAGCACCGACAAACCTTTGCTATTATTTAATTCATGTCAAATACTTAACACATGCACAAACTCATATGTGGACGGTAGACACGCACCGGAAGTTAATATCTGCCATGTGTTCTCTTAAGTTTTGTTGTTATTTTGCGTGCATTAACTTGCCGTTGGCCGATGTTTAATTTGAAACGTGTGTGTTTTTTTGCCACATCGTATATTACATACTCTTGTAAACCCCCCTCCCCCCCGGCCTCGTCCCATAACTACAACAACAACAACAGCTAACTAAATGCCGTAAACATTTGTGTTGTTGTTGTTCGAAACTTTCGTTTGCTTGTTCGCCATTAAGGCGTTAACTTTAACGTTTGCTTATATTCTTATTTTATTTCTCGCATTTTGTTACAACACACGCAATTTTCTATTAATTTTACAATAATTTACCCGAAATATTTACGCCTACTAACCAGACTTTTCTCCTTCTTTTTTCCTCGGTCGGTGGTCACGGGTGGTGATATTATAGTGAAGCTTTTGTTTTTCCATATTTTTAAACAGGAACCAATAAAATCTAATTTCACTTACATGCAAAATATATTGAGTGACAACAGAATCTCTAAAAAAAATATCAGAAACAAAAGGGGAGAGAGTTGAAAGAATAAAATTTGATTGTCGACTGCATTATGTGTCGAAGCGATTTCGACACGTGTTATTAGCACTTATAAAGTCTTATGCAAGTCATATACGAAGACTTATATAATGACCCCATGACACAAGGATAATTGTACAATCAAGCTAACATGCTATCTTAGATCCACATGAGTAGTCGAGTAAGTAAGAATCGCGATGCTGTTCACTCTGGTCGTAGTTATAGTGAAAGCTCAGCCGCTAAAGACATAACATTTCCCTATTGGACACAAGCCGCTAGGACGTATCCCCTTTCATTCTTTTTCTTTCTCTTTTCCTCACCTCTTTATGGCCCTCACCGTTGTTACACGAATAGGAGACGTGCGCTAAGTAATGCGTCGGAGACGTCTTTCGCCCGATTTGGATCATTTTGAATGCCAAAAGCAGTTGGCAGTTTAGGCGTTTCGTTTGCAGCGAGGGGAACGTTTAGAAGAGACGTTGCACATACGGACAGACGGACATGCTTAAGTCGATTCAGAATTTGATGCTAATTGAGAAAATATATATTTTGTGGGGTCGCTTCCGTGCGTCCATTCCGTGCGTTCCAAACGTTTTGACAAAATGAATACAACCATCCTCGGTAATGGGCTCAAAATTGTGATCATAGAATTTTTCCGAATACATTTGAACTTAATTTTACTTTACTTTTCACTTGTTTTAAGACATTTTAATTTTTTATTATTCAAGAATTCTGTGAAATGCTATTAATTCATGGGCACGAGATAAATGCTATTTGTCGGATACGTGCTTCTGCTGCCCTACCGTGTTTGTATAGTGTTTGTGCGACTTTCTCTTGTTCTAATTATTTTTGTGCTAAAAACAGTGTTTTTTTGTGTATAGGTGTGTAATTATTAGCCAAATGCACCGGCTTAGCCATATAAACGCACATAGATGTATCTATCTGTGTTTGTCTACGTTTTATAGCATTATTTTATGATCCGAAACAAATGAGGTAATAATAGCAATAATGGTGCATTTGTGGCTTAATATTTTGGACAAGGTCAGGCCAGCAAGCAATCGACTAAAGGAGAAAATATGTGTAAAGTTCACGTGTAGAAGATCAAGGTTTGTGGGTTTTCATAAGTATAATGCAAGTGCATTTGGTAACAATGTCTGTATTATTTGAGCAACAACAGCAACAACAATCACACTAACACTAATATATAATAATGATGACGGATAATTTAAAAGGTCAATGAGTTTCTGTTTTCTTTTTCCCGAGCGAGCTACGCAGATAAAGATAAAAGACAATTAAATATTTTGAAAAAATTACCGACACCTGCACACACACACACACACACTGACACAAACACACACAGAAAAACGAAAATTAATTATTACACTCATCAGTGCATTAATTTTTTTTTATCCCAGTGGTTAGAAATGCAAACTAGGGACTCTTTGCTTCACATAGCGTACCGTTCAAAAACAAAGACAAGCTTACAATTGTTTTTTTTTTTTTTTTTTTTGCTGTAAAAGAGATATTTATTTTCTCTCTCTTTCTTTTTTATCCATTTATATCGAAGATTTCTATCTGCATTGTGATGTAATAGAGCATTAAAGTTATAACAATAAAACAGAGTTTTACTAGAAAATTTACTTGAGCGTGTTCCGTAAAGGTCCAAAATCATCGTATATTTGAATTGCAAACTATTTCCGCTTTGTCAATTGAATAAAATTACAATAAATTCTAATAAAAAGTTGATTGTCGTCTATTTTTCTAAGTTCATCTGTGAAAATATCCTCATAGCATTATTTTATATATGTGTGTATGTATGCATGTTATATATGTACACATATGTATATCGTTAATTTTCTATTCAAATGAACAGGATTATAAGCACCGCTGTTATTTATTCGACTGGTGAAAGAAAGTAAACGAAAGAAAAAACGTTTTTCAATTTTCCTTAATCCTGAGGATGCATTAAAAGTGAAATCTAACATTAAGGAATCATATGTATTTTCTTTCTGTTTCTTAATTGAAATATTTAAGTAGGCATCGGAGTACTCATAAGAAAGAGTTTACATTAAGGTGAAGCTCGAAGACCATTTTACCGCACTTCCTTGCCTGTCTACTTAGCTTTCGCTTTATCAGTTGTAGCCGCTGATGGAAGTATAGATCGTTAACAGACTGGAACGGTGACAGCATATAAGTATAAGTATGTATAGTAGATTGAAAACAAGAAAAATCGCGATATGTTAATATGCTATCTCTTTCTTTCAATTTCTTTGAAAGTTAACCCTATTCGCCTTTCAGTATTTATAGCTGTATTATGTCAGGAAAAAAATTCCTGGCATTTTTTATCTAAAATTCGATAATATTTGTGTTATATATGAAATTGACGAGATGTGCGCCGCTTTGACCCAGAAGCTTTTATTATTTTTCTGGTGAAACCATTCTGTTATCATTCCTAATTTTCTGGGATTCTTGAGCGAAATCTGAAATCTTTAGTGATTCTTACGAATCTCTTCTGATATCAACTTTACGCTTTGCGTATAAATAGCCTGGTAACTAAGAATCGCGACGACCAAGTCAGACAGTCGCGGGTTCAAATCTGAAATATGACAGGGTCAGAGCTATAGTGATTGCTTAATCGATAAAGACATAACACTTATCGATTGGGCTGGACTGTAGCCACCGTCTGCCTACATTTTCCTCTTTCCTCAGTTCCTTCTGACCGTCACGGTATTATATGAATAGCATACACCCCTGAGTAATTGCTTCATATTAATATATATATATATATACATATATATTATATAAATAAAGCGAAGGATAATTGAGGGCGTAGAGTCCACATTATATGATCGTCGCAACAAAACTTACCAGCCATGCACAGTTTTACCATCGAACATTATCGAAAACTCTGAAAGACATAAAGTGTAAAAGACTAATGACTTTAAGAAAGATTTTCAGATTTTTTATACTACTGAGAGCAAAACAAATGATAACCGAACGGGGTAGATGATGAGTGCATCGAAACTTCCCAGCCATGTACAATTTTACCATCAATCGTCATCTAAAAGTCGGAAGGTCGTAAAGTATAAAAAGGGTAAAGACCATTGAAAAGAATTTTAGTGTTACTAAAATTGAAAGAAAGTGAAAGCAAAAGAGCAGTAAAGGAATACCTCCCTTGCTACAGCGAAACAAAGTGAAATAAAAATTCAATAAACTATAGCCAGTAGTTTTATAAAACTCGCACCAATAGAAAAAAGCCAGACACGCTGAAACCATTAACCACACGATTTCAAATTCAAAATTGTGTTCAAGAACTCTCTTGCTCCTCCAAACATAAGAAATGAAATAATTCCCTTCATCATAACGCTGACCACAGCATCATGTGGAAGCTTGCACATAAAACAACGTTTGATTAGTAAACCAAGCCAGAACAAGACCACAGGGAATTTGTTTTAACACAACGGCAACATTTTTTAAAATATGTTTTTATTCATATAAACACAACTAGTGTGGCGTCCATTGGATGAAATAAAGTAAAACTATGTAGTGTTTTAACTTTTCATAAATGGAGGAAACCACTGTAAAATTTTCAGAAAATCAATTTTTTCATTGGCTTCAATGAATTCCTTAAATAGTCGAGAATACTCGCCAAACATGTAAAAATTCAAATTTTCAAAAACTTCTTGGGCTTCTCTTGCTACAGAGAAATTGATAGAATTTTTGAAATCATATTTGGACTAGTCCTGCAGTGTGTCACAGAGCCTCCCTAGTTAAAGATGTTGCGATAGAACGGCTGGGCTGTTGTCACTTTTTTGTTATTTTTAAAATAACATTTTTTTTATTTTTTAAATATGTTCGAAATGAATTCTTTAAATATTTTTATTCAATTACCTTTCCGTCTGTCTGCCTGTCTGTGTAAACTCCTCCTGGTCACAAAAAAAACTGCTAACGGCTTCAAATTTGGTAAAAGCTTGGCTGGAAGCTCTTGCACGCAGCAAAAAAATTTGCGGTCTTTTGTTTTGTTGCTCTTACAGTATGTATGCCAGAAGGCCAAAATTTGCTGTATTTCCTTCAGGGAGAAGTCTACCGCTTGCATTATACATAAATGGAAAAATTTAGGCTATGCTCACACTCAGTTATAAATGATCAAAATTTTATGCCTGTTAACCCTAAATTAGATACGATGTGTTGGATTAATTTTTTCCTCACAACCCCATCGATAGGGGTATAAAAAAAGAAATACAGAAACACTGTTGTTCGTCTGCGAATATCACTCACATTTTCAGTTTTTCTAATTTTTTCTTTTTTTCGTTTCTTTTCAATTGAATTTTCTTACTTGAAATCTTTTATTGAGTCGTAGAGAACAAACGGGCGAATAGGTAACATTAGCAGGTTTCGGAAATTCAAGCCGATAGATATGTAGTAGCGATGCGTTTATAGTAATAAGTCTCTGTTAGGATGTTCGAGAAGTCATTTCGTTTTTTCCCAACAGTGAATTTAATTGCATTTTTGCACAGCCATGTTCACATTTAAGGCACACATACATTCTTCATACAGTCTATAACTGACATCGTAGTGCTTGTGTGGGCCAAATTTTGTTTAATTCTGCGTAAAAGATTTCCTTTGGTGCCGTATCAAATATTGAAGGCAGGAAGCAGCATTTTTAGCGTACTTTACTTCTATTACTAGCGGAAAGGTAAAAATGATGTTCAAGTAAGAAAAAATTATGTAATGCGTATGAAAGCGATGAATGCACAGAACCAGTGCCAGTGTCGAAGCAAAATTTCGTTTTTTCGCTTTCGCATCACGTTCTGGAAGGCTTGTAGGAGCTGATAAAGCCAAATTAATGCATTAATTGAAGCC
>KK502615.1:419901-435047 GCA_000688735.1 Glossina austeni
TATATATGTGTGCATGTATAACAACTGTTATTTGACGCTGCGGTAGGTCTCTTCTTTTCGGTAATAATAGATTTAAAAAAAAAAAAAAAAAAAAAAAAAAAAACATGAAGCACATATGGAAATTCCATCACATTTTTGTAATTTGTTTAGGTTTTAATGACAAAACAAAAATACTCAACGTATCTAAGTTGAAGAGCACAGTTGGCTTAAATAAAATTAGAAATAGTGTACGCGCATATGAAATTCGCGATTTGTGTTTACGTGACTGCGCGTTGGTAAAACAGGCGCAATTTTAAAAAAAAGCTTACACACACATATACATGATTAGTAATTTAATTTAGCCGTTCGTTGTGTATGTATTATGTGTGGCTACGTGTTTATAAATGCCAAGAAAATCGACACTAACAACGACAGTAATAACAACAACAACAAAAACAACAAGAGCAGCAGTACTAACAGAAAAATTAATTTAACGCATGCATTATGACTGCAAATAACACTCATTTCGATTGTGCGTCCATAAAAAAGCGGTGTCGGTGTTAAACGTGCTTACAAACATACATATGTAAAACTTGATTGTTCACGCAGTTCCTATCTATCAAGTACATCTACATATGTACAAAAGTCTAAACGGTACGTATGGACATTCGCGGTTATTTGGAAATGCATGTCATTGTGATCTCTTTGCCTTTGTTTTTCTGCCTTTCCTTTTTTTTTTTCTTCTGTACTATTATTGTTGGAGTTGTTGTTGTTGCTGTTGTTGATTTCTGTTGTAATAAGCCACAAACGATTATAATCGCTATTGTTGACGCCATCGAGTACAAACTGAAGTAGTGAAACGTATTCATGCGTACGTACGTATGGTATAATACGCATGTGTGTACACTTGTACGTATGATAATTTTCCATTTAAAATGATGAGCGTATTTACATGCAATCCAATGCTTTTACAAAATTGCATTGGACTTTTTCTTCTTCTTTTTTTATGTAAGTGCTATACAAGAGGCGTTGGCAAGGCGAATAACGTTCGTGTATATATTTCATATATTAAATAGTCTAAAAAGTATTGAGCTTAATAATAAAGATTACATTACATGGCATATATGAAGGAGACGATGCACATGATTTTTTGATTTCCTAAAGGTACAATAGATTCTGAAATTTCTATTCGCTACACTTATGAAAGTTACCCTACTTTTAGTAGCATTGACAATTAAATCGTGCATCCGACTATGTATGCATTGTTAGACGCCGCCGTCACAACAATTGCATAAACTCGTTGAATATTAATTAATAGGACGCACGAACGTATGGCCGGATTATAGGCCTACGCTAGAAGACGCTAGAAGAAATATTGATAAACATTCTCTCTACTATAACAATTATGTTGTACTTATATTTTGAAAAATATGTTATTAGCTACGAAGAGTTACGTAATAGCTGTCATCTAATTGCATCCTCCAAGTATTAAAGCGAATGCTTTAAAGACTTTAAATCATTATTTTGTGTGGTCCATTCGTGTTCGTGTTCTATTCAGTTTGCAATTGCGAACGTGAATAAATGAATGCATGCATGTGTTCATACATAAAATACGATAAAAAGCAGGAGTTCATTCAATATTCGCCAATTGTACAAAACACTGATAAGGGAAGAGATTTTCTGTAACGAAGAATGATGAACAGAAAATTCGTGTAGGCAATATGTTGTACAATAGCACCACATAAACGTACATACATTACGTTCACATTTACATATAACTGCAACTCTCATACGCCCAGGAGTACCGTATGTTGTCCTAGTGGAACATTTCGCATGGTAAAGCAAGAACTAAATTAAAAAAAAAAAAAAAAGAAGCACAACGGAAAATATTTTACATGCAGCTAAAGTCGAACGTTGTCATACCTTTCATCAGGACAGTGCTTTTGACGGATTTTTGGAAGGATTAGCCTTAGAAATGTGGATATGAACATCTCTAATACCTTCTCCTCTAAAGGACGACTTGATAATGTTTGCTCATCGTCGTAAATTGAGATGAAAAAATTTAGATGTCTCGGCATGTTTGCAACAAACGGTCAATTTCGTACCCATGTTCTACTTCGCCAGGGTTTTAAAAAGCATCTGTATGAAATTTGAAGTTCTTGAAGTTGTGAAGTTCTCTTAAAGGAATATTGCAGGACTTAGCATAGCCTAAACGTATGCATGCTCTGAATGCTTTTCGTACGCAGATTGTTTAGACCCAACCAAAAATTTATATTTTCGTTCTGCAAACATGACATCGGATAAGTGGCTTTTTATTTAAGGGGAGTGTCACAAACATTTAACTTTTTTTTAAGTGCTTGGATACACGAAGAAACTGCTCTAATAGATGAGAGGTTGTCCCGGAAAAATATTTTTGATTAAATTTACATCTCTAAACTTTTTCGAACCAATAAGCGTTTAAAAATAACCTATCGAAGGGTTATCCTAAAATTGGACCATTTGCGGGTGTGGTTAGATGAGTTTGGTAGACTCAGGCCCCGCCAATATATAATCTGACCTTTACAAGCAGTTCAAAAGGAAAAGAAAGTAAACCGATTTAGAAGCTGCCAGATCACCGAATCTCATTATCTCTGAAATATCCACAGAAATTGAGGCTTTGTTTCAGTCTCTACCGAATCTTCGCATGATATTCAGTAGAAGATTCATAGGATCGCACCTTGTAATAATATTCGAAAGTTGACAGAAGGCCGTTGCAAATTGAAGAATCGAGTTGAAAAATCATATGCAGGCGAGCAATTTATTTGCCTACTGTTGGGTACTGCAGATTGCAAACTGAATTACTAAACTAGTACATCTCTCGGCTTTAACTTATATACATGCATAACAGAGTGGCGTAGAGAAAAACGGCGAAATGTGAAATGTAGAATCGAAAAAACCACGCAGCTGAGCCGAGCCAACAGCCAACAGCCAACAGCCAACAATACCAAACAAACGCATACATACCTTCACAAATATGGAGAGATACACATAAAGCATTTGTAGTAACTTGAAATGTATTGTGTATGCGTTGTGAGTACTAAAAGCGAACTTGGAGTCCTTTGAACGGAAAGTATTAGGGAGAACTTGTTACGGTATGTTCATAGCATTTGGTATCACGCGATTCAGTTTCAATTTTTTCCTATATTTCTTTTTCTTATTTTTCATTTATTGCTGTACATTTTTCTTGTTTAGGTATTTTTGTTCCCACCCCTCCCCTATTTTGCTGTAATATAAAAAGTTAGTGTGAGTGCATAAATACCGTTTTGCCAGCATTGCGACTGAATTTCCATCTATCTTCATGTCACCCAGTATATGGTGTAAAAGAGATAGACAGATCTATATATAAGTATATCTTGGATTGCCTGCAGCTACGAGTAGTGGGCAGATTTGTAGGTTCCCTTGAACATTTGAACGAAGGGGTTGAGTTGCTTTCATAGTTTTGATATGCAGTACCACTCGTCCGGGAACTTTCTTATATATATATATTTATACGTCTAAACATAACTCCTGCTGTAGAAAGGCTCGCAGATAGTTGTGGTTTTCTTCCATAGTTTTGCAGCAATGATGCTGGTCGTTGCTGGTGGTGGCAGTGGTGGTGGTGGTGGTGGTGGTGGTAGCGATGGTGTTAATGGTAGTAGTGTCGGTGATGGCGGTAATTGTTGGTTACGTGGATTGCTTTCTGCATTGTTTGGGTAAGCGAAAAGAAGTGCTGCAATTGTTTTTGCTAGTTCTGCAGCAGTAGCACAGGCAACACAGCAACAGCCAGTACTGTCCTAAGCGTGATTTATTACTCACGACCCTGAAACATTGCTCATCGCCACTTCTTTTTTTAGATTTTATTTTCCTGTTTATTTTCTTTCTAATTTTGCAACAGCTGCTGTTTAAAGTTTTTTTTTCAAGTTTTGTTGTAAATGAATTTTTTTTTAATAAATTGCAAAAATTGAAAAAAAAAAACGATAGTTTGAAAAAAAGGCGACAACAAATAATTCGTCAAAACTTAGCACCGTTTGAAAATAATGTAGAAATGATGGAAAAGTGTGGACTTATCTTTAAATTAGGACAAACTTCGCATATACTTAACAAGCGGAAGGAACAAAAGTGATAGGAAATTCGAAGGTTGAGAGGAAAATCATTAAAAATATTTTTTAACCGACTTTAATGTTAGTACGTAAGATCTAGAGTTACTCGAAGAGCGATGACTGGTTAGTTGTACGAATGTACGAATTTTATAAAAGACAATTAGCTGGAAGCTTCATCAACGGTTGCTACCAAAATTTCGTGTCTTTGTATACTCGGTTTCAAATGATAGCACGAGCTTTCATCGACCACCTCTATTAAAGGTAGCTGGAGAACTGGCTTCCTCCTGAGCCATAGCTTATGCAATCTTTAATATGAAACGAAGTCAGTCAAGAGCGACTGACAACAAACTCTTCCTTCCAACCTTCTATTTTTGTCCCCATACATAAGAAGTAGTCTTCCACTTACAGTGGCGTTCGCAATTAGCAACTTGAATAAGTTGCTCCCATAAACCCCATGAAAAATGGATCCGAACGTAACATTTTTTTCCAATACTTCCCATACAATGGCTTAGTTTTTGGGGCGTATAGTGCTTTTACTTATTTAATTTTATAGAGAAGATTTTTAAAGAAAAGCATAAAATTATTTTACATTGAGCCAAGTGGCTGTGCGTTCACATTTAACCGCCATCAAGAACATTGAATTATTCTCATTTCAATTCAATGTTTGTTATCGCACATCTGGGAGTATCATCTCATGAAAACTTTTGTTTTCGATTTTCAGTCGAAACAATTTAAAAACGTTAGCAACAACCAATTATTTTTCGATTAGTTTAGCCATCCACTCACTCCATCAAATTTATTCTTCAAAAACAACATTTGTTTCTTTGCTAACATACACATGCACACACGCTACACATACTATATAGAAAAATAACTAAACAGGAAGGAAGACTTGAACCCCTCCGCCAGTAAACGCAAAAATTATTATTATTATTTTATAGAAACTTGTGCTGCATTCAGCAATTGTTTGCATTAAGAGGCAAACACTCGGAAAGAAAAATAAATAAATAATTAAAAAATACATTATATATAAAAGAAATAACAAAGAAATTTTAGTACAAACTCAGGAAGTGTTTGGAAACGATTCGCCATATTTTACTATTCCCAAGGAGTTACAATAGGCGTATGAACGTGTATACGCCTCGCCTATTATCACTACAGCTACATACACATGTGTCTAAAAAACTAAAGTGAAACTTTATTTCGCTACATAAGTAAATTTTGAAATTATCAAAATTATCTGCGCCCTATAGAGCCCTTTAGAGCATTAAAGAGCTCAGCTCTGCTTTGACAGCTTTCCGTAGCCCGCATCCCCGATTTAACCGGAAAATTATATTTTATTTTAAAAACTGAAACCTGACTATTTCTCCATATTCTTCGCTTCTCATCAGTGTATACTCCTTGTGTAATATATTCTCGCTTAGGACCAATGCACGCACAACATGTAATAATAAATTTCGCCAGGATAATAAAGTAATATTTTATTATTTTAGTTAGTTTCCTTTTATTGTTGCCCTGCTGCTCAACTAGCAGAATAAATATCTCAAAGCACGAAATGAAAGACTATTAAACAAATAAACGATCACAGACCCACACAAGCAAACAGATTCTATCGAAAAGACTGTGATATCAACAGTAGAAGACGCCATCTAGCTTATCCTTCCAGCGCATTAACAGCAGCTGTTTTAAGCTCCTTCACAAAGAACGTAACCTAAATGAATTATTTTTCTTGTATTTGGTATTTTTAATGCCCTCATCTTGAATCATGATGATATCTTCTATTCGCAGCTCGCTTTCATTAAGAAAGTAGCTCGAATGTCGTACAAACGTATTTTCAAAAGCAACCCTTTTTTAAATGAAGCATAGGCTTCGTAAGATACGTCTCTTTCAAAAGTTGAGAAGTATAGGTTCCCAATACTTGGGAAATTTACACATCATCACGCTTTAGTAGGTAACACAACATGTAATTAAATTATCTTGAAGGCATAAAATAATCGAAGTTTTCAATTACACTTATATGTGAATACAAATACTCTATGAACTTCACTATATATGTATCGCGTTTGTCAGCGGACGACTCACCTTTCAAACTTCCAAACAGTGAGACCATTAAAACATTCCTTTGAAACTCAGGCAGCCATTAATAGGTTATGTCACTATAACACTACACTGCAATTCACTGCTCTTTTGCTGAAAAAATGTGTAGACTCACTTCGGAATACAATTACGTAGGAAATGAAAGAAGAGCATTGAAGTTAGTATGAGGAGCGATGAGAATAGGATCGACATACATCATCAATCTGTTGCTGGCAAGCAAGCTGGCACCTTGCTCTCGGATATCAAGTCCCAAAGCAATGAATCCTATACTGCGTACTTTATATGTGAGTAGAGGCTTAGCCCGAGTGGCACGAAGAAAAAATTTAATATCAAAAGCAAAGCTCTAAAGTTATATGCAATTGTGAGGGCATTGCTTGGAAAAGAGATTAAAATTATCAGCCTCTAGGGATGTTCCCTGAAATTCAAACAGAGTCCCTTTACTAGTAACTTTTCGAAACTCTAGAGCATAAAGAGAGATTCAAATATATAAAGAGGCGCTTAGGAGGCAAACTCGGGAATAGCCTATAGACGTATAAGCTCACTATCGAGCACTTCATTTTTCACGTGGGTTTGAATGAAAAGCTAAAGTTGACGGTGAGACAGTCAGTGCTCACGAAGCATGATTAACAGAATCATATATAAATGAAGTGTACGACCTAAGCTAATAAGATCTCATATGTGGATAATTTCAAATGTGTTGCTTGTGCTTGCTGTCTCTCCCTACACTGATGATTTGCTGATTATTGCCGCCGTTGCTATTTTTACTTGCTGCGGTTAATGCGGTTCGCAGCAAGTTTTTTATTTTCGTTTTATATCTTTAAATAAATATATAATTTTATATACTTTGCAAGCGCTTGCATTGTTTAAACGGGAAGTTTGCCTCTACGACTATGCATAAAATGTAAGAATTGATGACAATTTAAATTTTCTGAATAATAAAATTCGTTATGAATTAAATGAATTTATTTCATGTAATAATTGCTATAACGTAATATATATGCATGCAAGCGTACTCGCATCAACAGCTCGGTCAAAAATGGTATATAAAAGAACGCGGTCTAATAGAAAAGCAGTTTGTTTTTTTTTTTTTTTTTTACATATATTTAATAAAATCTTTTTGTTTTTGTTAAATTTGATGAAAATTAATTTTTTGTTTTTTTTTTATTTTTTTTTTTATTGCAAACCGCTCTCTTCTGGTTAAAGCTTTAAAGCAAAAAGTTCTTTGAATATATATATTAATTTTTTTTTTTTTTTTTCAATTAATTACATGTGCGACCATTGTGTGTGGTCATGTGTGGTTTTTCCATTGTCACTCGCCAAAGACCCAACACGTAATGCAGTTGTTGTCTATTGTTGCACTCCGTACTATTATCGGTTTTGCATTCTTTGCGTCTCATTGTTGTTGTTGTTGTTGTTGTTGTTGCTATTATTCTAGGAGATGATGGCCATGGTAACCAATGAAAGCGTTTCATATTTTCGGTACATTGCATTTTGGCAATTCAGCTCTGTTGGACACTTACGTGGAATGAACAAATGGGGAGCATTTTTGCAATCACCATCAGTGCTGCTGTACGTACGATACGTTATGGTATCGCATTGCATTGCACATAACAATACAATGCAAATCCGCGAATAGTTTACAAAGGAATTGTTTTCATGTTACGGAATAATCTGTTTAGCTTGTGGTTTAATCGTGGCTAAGTTGTTGCTCATTGTGTTTCCCAAAAACGCAAAAAAAAATTTCTAACATTTCTTTATTTTTGATGCATTCAAAATTTGGTTTGAAATATAAATTTTATAAAAATTAATTAAGATTTATTTCGAACCAATACATATGCAATGTTTATGCTAAAGCTAAATGGGTTTATAACAGAAGAGCTCGCAATAAGCTCGTAAAGAGCTGCATTACACTTATAAAGAAATGGTAGATTGTTTGTAAGCAGGCAGGTGTAGCGGCCAGGTGGCATATTCTAGGATCTTTATGGACGATTATAGCAATAATTTCAAGAGAATATCGAGGCGCGCAAACCATTAGAAAATCCTGAGCAAACGACTGAAGGAGAGGGAATTTTTTAATAGGTCCCCTTAGAAAAATGTTTTATTTATTTTAGCATGGCCGCGATTTATCAGGACGGTACAATAGATTCCAATTTTGAGACTGTATAGATGTTTCGCTAAATCCACGCTATTATGAAAATTCTTACAAACGATGCCATTTGAGTGGGAGCGTAGATCTTATCCATGCACACGGGCTTTGCATGAACTTCAACGGAAAGTGCAAATGTGTGCGGACGGGAAGTTTAACGAAATGCCCGAATACGTGCACACGGAAGATAATGTGTTACGGAATTCTTGCAGTAGATCGTTCAAAGAAATTTGTCAAAGTTTTTCAGTGATATTAGGATAAAAATATTGAACACCACTACCTTATACTTTTCCTCCGCTGCAACTGCCTTCAAAATCAATTAAGAATTTATATGCTGTTCATAAATATATAAATACTTTTCCTTAAATTATATGACAGAGTAAGCAAATACTTGTTAAGAAAGTTCACAAATTTCTCTCTTTTCTTATCCCATAGTTTAAAGATTGAAAGCAACACTAGCCTTTTTTATTCAAGAGGCTCAAAAGCCTTGTAGTTAAAGTCTCCTTTGTCTCTAAAGTGTTTTTAATGTTTACATGCATGCAGGACAACTAATAATGAATCCATTTCGTTTTTAGATTGAAAGCAATCTTGAGACGAAATGTGTCGAAACATGACGAAATTTTCAGACCTTTCGTTTGAAGGTTAGTACCTTAGTAACATCTAATAGTTAGAATCTAGTTAATAGTTAGTAGAAGGTTTGTCAATAGTCATGGTTACTACACATCACTATACGAACCTATTGACTGTTTTGCTACTTCTTTCTACTTCTAAGTTAAGTATAAAAAATAAGTGAAGCTTTAATTACGGCAATCACAGAAATCATGCCTATTTACCGGGTTGCGAATTGTAGTGTCATGGTTTCTTATCTAGACGTAGACAAGAGCCTTAGGCAGACATGGTTAGATTGATTCAGATAGCAGTCTGAAATCATGGTAAATATATTAAGGTTAGCCAACCTGTCAAACCGCATTAAATATATTGAGGTCAACCAACCTCCTTCTGTTGATAATGCAGCAATAACAACGAAAACAACAAATGTTTATTTGCTCACAGCTACTGCAACTAGCAAAGTATTAAGAACAATGTTTTAACACGTTTTTATGCCCAGCCTTGAACAACAGAAGTGTGCTAAGTTTAGCAATTTATTTGCAGCATCATTCTCCCTATCCATTGAAAAATTGCGTACGCTTTCCAAATTTCGTGGACTGCGTTAGATTCGGCGCAAGTGTATTATATTTAAACGGGACTACTTGGAAGCGGACAAAATTGATATTAACGAATAAAGAAATATTTCTCGAGAGATAAAAAGCCATATTTTTTTTTCTTGAACACACCTTGTGTACTACTTAAAAGAATAGAGAAATTGTAAAATTATACTTAAGTAGAAGTATAGGAAAAAAGCGAAACGGATTGGAATCATAATTTAATAAAAACCAAATTTAACTCCCCTAACATATACATATGTGTGTTGCAGATTTTTTATACAATAATGTAGCGTTGGACAACTTATAACAACATCGCAATACTCTAGACTGGATGACGAGTATCCAAGATTCGTCTTTATGCGATCACAGTTTTCTCGTTTTGCAGTTAAAACTGGATGGAGTTATAAAAATCAAAACATATGTACATGAATACATACATATATACCTATATACATTCATATATAGTTTTGTGCATACATATATGTGCATGAAAATACCGAGTGTTTAGTAACTTGTTGAGAGGTGCTGAAAAGTGCTAAAAAATAATAAATAATAACTCTAAGTACCAGTTTAAGAATTTACATGTACAGCTTGGAGCTTTTTTTCCTTTTTTTTTTTTTCTTGCTTTTCCTCTGTACGCGACCATGAATACAATTGTACAATAATTTAAGAAACCGAAAAAAAAAAAAAATATATATATATATATATATATATATATATAGGAGAGGTGGAACGAGAAGGTAGCGAAGGTGGCGCATGTATTTTAAAACTGTCTTAACTTAGTGGGCCGGCTGTGTTGCGCTGCCGCTGTTGTGTATACAAATGGTTTGAGTCCACTAAAAAAGCGCGCTAGCAAGATTTTAAGACTTAAAATAAATGCATGATTTTAAGTATGCACTTTCCTACCTACTCGGGTAAGGTGAGTTCAACTGCACACACACATGGATATGAATATAGATTTTACATAATGGTTGCAATGACATTTTCCAGTAAGTGTGAGTGTATTATTATAAGCCTTTTTGCGGTTTGCCGCATATGGAAAGTTTAGTAAGCATTAAGATGTTCATATGCGCTCATGTAGGAGAGGAAAATTGTGTAGGAGAGGAATATACGCGTGCACGAATTTATGTGAAATTAAAGACTTTTAAGCTTAAAGACAATCTCACTATTTTGCATATTGCTTGAGAAAAGAAAAAAAAAAACAATATTTTATGAAACTTTACTTCGCAGACTGAATTCTTCCTCCATTACTCCTGACTACGAACAACTCTGTCATATCCAGGATATGTACGCACAATCACAGCCTTAGGATAGGATTCTTATCTTGACTGTTGTCCTGATTGTCCTGGTTTCCCTAAGACGTAGATCCCCTTCGGCATCCAAATTCCTGCCTTCTGCTTGCTCTTCCGTTTCTTCTTCAGGTAGAATCAGCAGTTAGTTTGCATCTTTTGGGAGGATTCTACAGTAAAGCTTCGAAGACAAAGCGTACAAATTTGAGTTGTTGCGGCGAAGGTTCAGTTTTGATTCAGCTTTGCTCCTCGGGTTTTTTTAGTAGAATACTCAGTGCAGCTTGATTATATAGACAAAACCCTATTTCCATGATAAGGAAAACTCAATGCGTGAAGTCTGCTTATTCATGGCTTTACGTTTTAGGTTTTAAAATGTCAAGCGGATATCGGTGCTAAGAATTCGGGCTAATGTAGGTTGGTTTAGAGAGCACTTCAATAGGTAGCAAACGACTTGTAACACCCGCCCGATCTCTTATGTAGTAAACATATTCCAGTTTTGGATAAACTTATTCTGCTAGAGACTTATACGAAATTTTCTTTACATTATTAGGAACAGGAAAAAAAGGAGATTTGCTCCAATCCGATCCGCTGTTATTTGTAAAATAATTTATTAAAAATTTTCATATCGTCAACTTGTTTAACTACGAGCAACTTTAATGTGACCAATTATGAAGAAAAGTGGTTGCGTTCTAACATATAATGAGCATAAAACCAGTTAAAGCGTAAACAAATTGTCTTTTCAACAAGGGCTGAAAATTGGTAATATTTTCATCGATAACATCAAAGTTTTCCCTTTTGTCAGTCAGTTACCGAATCCTTCGTTTATATGCTTCTCTAGCACACTATCTCATATCCGAAATCATAAAGCACATGCATACACGTCGTTCAACTTATTTATCCGAGGGTGGGTTGCAAATATCATTAAAATCATTCCAGAGTTTTTCCCCAAAAAAAAAAACAAAAAAAAAACAAAAAAAAATTGTAGGAAATTTTTCATTTTGCTAACTTTTGCTATGGCTGACAGATTCATTGTCGTTGGAAGATATTTAAAGGAACTTGAAGAACGCAGGAAGAACTATCTGTTGTAGTGTTATTCGACACAGAAAAGTCCTTGGCCAATGACATGGGGCTGAGTAAGGCAGGAAAATGTATATTTTTTTCATTTTTTTTTTTTTTTTTTTTTTTTTTTGCTGTTTTTCGATAAAAATGATGAATGTCTATATAAATTTTTCTGTATTTTTCTATATATAGGGTTTGTTGGTTGCGTTTATTTCGATATACATGCCATACTTGAGTGCAAATGATATTCTCCCTTAAATTTTTTTCATCTTTTCTTTTTTTTTTNTTTTTTTTTTTTTTTGCTGTCTTTCGATAAAAATGATGAATGACAACATAAATTATGCTGAAGTGTACTAATCAAAACGTCATATTAAAAGGTTTATTTCGACAGCATTTAACGAAATGGTTTTTAAATCAATTCTAAATGAATTTCATCAAATTTTTTTCATCTTTTTTTTTTTTTTTTTTTTTTTTTTTTTTTTTCTTGGGACAACGCTTGTTCTTTGTACACTCGTGGTTATATTTCCTTAAGAGCTTTTTGCCAATTTTCTTTTCTTTTTCCTTTGCCTTTCTTGGCTTATTTATGTTGATATAAACATCCAAGAAATCCTCGATATTTATATGTGGGTGAGTATTTATTTTATCAATGCTTATTTAACTATTCACGAAGTCTAAAATTATCCCATAAATTAGAATAAAGTTTTTTTTTTCTTCTTCTTAAATATGCAAATAGATGTACATTCCTACGGGAAGGAATTGTGCTTAAAGAGGGGCTAATTCTCGGTTTGCTATTAATAGATGTGGAGAATTTTTTATTTCAATTTATTTAAAAAAGTAAGCAAAAGTGACCTTAAATACCGGTAATGAGCGATAGGGCTGTAGACAGTTTTTTAATAGCTTTTTTTTTGTATTTCATTTTTAAGAGGGCAAAATATTCCAGCCAATATATATTAAATTTGATGGGCGACACTTCCCCATTTCACTAAGCATTCTTTTTGGATTTGGCATGGTCTGTAGTGTTCGTAGGTATCCTCTCATTATTGGTGTTCGCTCACACCTGAAGCCAGTGGTGTCGAGTATGCATGAATGGACAATTGTAGACAATTTTTTCTTTAGGTGGAAGGTTCAATCGGTTCGCCTCTCTAGGTAAGACCCTCAGCCAGCCAAGTTCGGTCTTGACACCTTCTTTTTTTTTTTAATAAGAACCAATCATCAATCAGACGACGGGCAGAAGAAAGTGTAGAACGAGAAAGCGAGCTGGTGGCGGTATCCCAGCTCTTGTGTTCCCAATCGGTATGTGTTGTGCCTTTACCGACTGAGCACTTACTATAGTTAGGACTAAAGTAAACACTACCACACTTAACACGACCGCTCACGGATTTTCTCGAGTTTCGATGCGGAGACGCAAAAGATCGGCAGAAAGTTGTGACGTATAATAAAATATTGGGAAAAACGCTGCTAAGTATTACAAAATATCCAAACAAATTCACATAACCAAGAATTTAATGCTTATACACATCTTTATCTTACTCGGCACTGTGCGGTGTTCTCATAATACTTTCAATTTTATGAAAATCGGTGGTATTAGCATGCGTCCGTTTAACTATTAATGTCCTCTTTTTCAAATATTTTAAGTTTGTTTTGATTTTTGTTAAACTTCTTTCGATCTTTGGACAGTTTCGACCGGCCGAGCTTACTCTGTATTTTAAAATATATTCCCTTTTTTTTTGTAGTCACCCATTGAAAAAATCTTTTAAAAAGCAACAGAGACGTAACTGTTTTTTCGTTTATTTTGTTTGACAAAAAAATAGAAAATAGGAAAATTTATCGAAATCAAAATCGTTAAAAATCGTCCCACTTCACGGGTTCTATGTTCGATACCCATCGACTACTGGAAGCAAAAGTCAAGTAACAAAAGGCTTTCCACTCAAATTGCTTCAAGCAGCTGTTTGTAGACCCAGACAACAGTTATTTGTCAAGAAAAAAACTTTCAAACTTTTTTACATTTATCGGCGGAAGATGTGAAATAGTGTAAAAAATAAAAGTCATTACCTAAATCGGGGATCCCCCCGGACTTGAGAGAGACCAACTTCATGCCACTGAATTTTTACGTATTTACAACAACATCGAGTTTTTCATATCGCAAAAATTGCAAATAAATTCGGCTCATGTTTTGCAGATTATGGAAAATCTTTTGCAATATTTTTTATTTATGTTGACCTTAGACTTTTCATAATATTTTCTACATAAGCATTACAAGAGGAAAGCAAATAAAAATATTAATACTTTCATGTTTAAATTTATTTGAACGAAAATCAAATTATTTACTCAGCTTAAGTCAACAAACTGAACGACGCTAAGCCAAAATTTTACATTAAGTCAGTGAAGTAGAAAACGCACGCACACACATTGCAAATTTTCGTCAATAGGCAGAAGTGCGCATACATGTACACACACGCACACTATTTCACATGAATTATACACACATGTATATACAATTGTAAACGTTATGCCTAAAGTATTGTTATAAACAATATTTTAATAGTTTAACGCAAAACAATAAATAAAATAGAATCAATTGCACACAGAAATAAAATAGAACAAAACAAGTAAAAACACTATAGTGCGCCACAGCCCGCAATAGTAGTCTACATTAATCTACACTTCGCCATACAACGAACATACACTTCAAAATATTGGCTTAATGATAGGGTAAGTGGTCAAAAAGGCGTCCGATCCGTATCGTTTTCAATAGCTTTCGTCTTTCGGAAATCTAAAAAAAAAAGGTAACCTATGGGTTAAAACACAAAAAACCAAGACATACAGACGGACAGCAACACATGCTTAAAATTACTTTCGAAATCGGTCGGTATAATAAGGAGTGCGTCCATTTCCTTCCATTCCTTCTGGATGTTGCATATAAGCGCACAAACTTAATGTAACCTTGTACCACAAGTTGTATAGAGTATAACAAATCGAAACGAAACTAAACTAATCGAATGTATATACAACGAGAGAGTTTTTTAAACAAATAAAATATATTTTTACAAACACACGGCATACTGGCTCTCATAAAATGCAAGTTTAGCATTCATATCCTTATGTGCGCATCCATACATGGATATATATATATATATATATATATATATATATATAATAAGTATATATATATATATATATATATATATGTATGTATATAGATATATATATATATATATATATAATAAGTATATATATATATATATATATATAT
>KK502615.1:435147-460533 GCA_000688735.1 Glossina austeni
TATATATATATATATATATATATATATATATATATATATAATAAGTATATATATATATATATATATATATATGTATGTATATAGATTTATATAAATAAAAATTGGAAAAAAGAAAAGAGAAAACATTTCTACTAAATAACTAAAATGCCCCGGAAAATCCATGGACAAACCGATGCAGCCGCAATGTATGCAATGAAATGTAAAAATATCACTGAGTTGTATGTGTGAGCGATTGTAAGTGCACAAATATGAAAATGAAAGGCACATTATACAATAATAGAAGCAATGTGAACCTAAGCTCAATGCTAAAATGCATAGAAAGATAAAAACAAGTTTAAAAGCTCTGTACTACACACACACACACATAAATGTACACTTGACACAGTGTTCAACGATTGGTTGATAGAATTTGTGCATACAATCAAAATTTAGTCCTTCTGTCCTCCAAACTGATACATGTATGTACATGCAACGAGTTTTAATACTATGATATCATCAATCACACATACACATATAAATATATATATATATATACATTCGTATAACTAGATATGATAGACATTTTAAACAAGTTTAAATTGGAAGAGAAACGGCACGAATAACTATAAAATTGTTCGTTTCCTGCAAGTTGGTTTGTATGCATGTGTGTACATATTGTCATATTCCATTTGGCTATTATGGTATTTATTAAAAATGACAACAAGCGCAGCAACAATAATATTATGTATAAACCATCAAATCGCATAAGCAAAGTGTAAACAATAATATGGCTGTCGCTAGTAGTTGTAATAGTTGTTACTCCATATCTATATGTGTATGTGTATGTGTGTGTATGTAGGTATGACTGCATACGGACAAACAAGGCTGCGTGCATGTAACGGAGTTTGCAAGGAGATTTTCAATACAAACAAATAAAACATTTTTATTGAAGCAACAAAAACGTATTTGAGTTGTAAGCACAACCATTCAACCCCGAGCAACAACAATTTGTAATTGATATTCACATTTAAGTAAGTTTAAGTGTTACATGTACGTGAATGGATGGATACACATTTAAGAAGGATGGAATATCCTTTGGCAGACGTCTTGCCTGCCTATATATGTATATATATATATATATATATACAATCGAAAGACTTGGAATTATATGTATTTGTGTATATGCGAGGCAAGTAAAACACTAGCAACAACAAGAAAAGCAATAAAAACAAGAACAACAACAATTTTGCCATATCATAACGACGACAACATTAACAAAGACAGCAAGCAGCACATGCTAAACAAGGCAATCCGCCCCAGACAAGCAGTCACATCTAACAAGCAAACTTCTAGACTTGGCATATGTGTGCAACCAAATATAAAACCAGAGAATCTACTCATACTCTCGTAGCACACGGTAAAAACTTTTTATATAACTTGAAGATTTTCTCATGCATTTTACACAATCATATAATTTTAATATCAAGCGTCGAAGAACAGAAGTATGCTTGAGCTTAATACTGAGTTGTAACATATCAAGCATATCAGTTTAGCCATGTCGGTCCCACTGTCTGTCCGCCCGTCATCCATTGTGTATTAGGTTGAAATTTATTATTTTAAGTCACTATGGATTACATAACACTGACGAATTCATGATCAGCCTAAGTCGCTTTTTTCATGTCCACCTGTCCATCCATCCGTCCTGACACGAAAAAACGGATGTACAGAAGAGGAATGCACCTTATGGGCTCTACGAATACTTCACATTCAGCCATGCCGTCTAAGCCATGTCGGTCTATGCGTCTATCTTAGGTGATATTCAGATATATGGATGAAGGCCCATAAACATGGCTATAGCCAACTAGGTTGAGGGAATTTCAACCCATAGTTTATATGCATTGCAGCAGATATGCTGAACTCGTATATTTAGAAAATGGATAGGGTATCTAAAATTCGTATTAATTACAATTTCGATATTTGTTTGCAATAGTTGTATGTATGAAAGACTATTGCGCTTATATATGTTTATATGAATTCCTGTTTGTTTTCCTTTACATTTTCTCGTGCGCACAAACTCATATGATAAAATGTTGTTTTATTTTGTCAATCGAATTCCAATTCATTTTTCATTCACAGTTCACTGGTCACCTTTACTAAATTTACAATATTTTCCAATAAAAATTTTATTGAGTATCGCATTTGTTGGTGATTTGTGGTTGCAAGCTGCTATTACTTATACATATGAAATTCTTACTATATCCGTGATATTCAAACAATTGTATCTAATGCGGATCAAGCTTTTGTTTGTCAAAGTTTAGAATATTCAAGGTGTAATAGACTATAAATTATAGCGTTTTAATTTTTAAACTCGAACAAAACATTGCTAATCCATTAATTGCACAGGGGATATAAAAAATGTTAATTAGAAATGCATTAAAAAGATTTGAAATTTTAAGTAGTATGACTTTGTAGTAAACGAGAGGAAATTATATTTGATTCGTAAATGATTCGATGCTTATTGTTAGTTAGCTAGACAGCTGGGCAGCAAGGCCGAGTTATGATGTCACGTTAGCCCTAACAATTAAACTGTGCTCAAGCAGGATATTTTTCAAAATGGACCGACGTACATAAGATCATTCGTAAATAACATTTTCCTTTTGGTAATTGGTGTTAGGCTCTTATGACATTATAGTTTACATATCTCTCGCCCAAAACTTATAGAAATCCATCCCGACCGATGCATCTTTTTCAAGCAAAATCTTTATATATCTCGGTTGTGTAGATGTGCAAAATTTCATTCATTTAACATCCGATGAATGGCTTATATTTTCATTTTCTTCCTGTCCTAAAATATGATTTTCATTTAAATTTTTTTCTACTTAAAATAACTTTATTTATAAGTAGTGTACAATTATCGCTCCATTTTACTTTTTTATTTTCTTTCATGCGCTATTTAATTACAGTGGAGAAAAAAAGAAAAAGGTGGGGCGATAATATTCCACTGCACTCTGAAGGAAATCTTCTAATTTAAGAACTTGGGAGAGAAGAAAGTGTAGCTTCTTTAGGATACTTTTAGGTTGAAAAGGCTACAACTAGTGGTTTTATATATTGTCAAAGTGGCTCGAGGTTTTTCATTTTGCATATTGCATTGCAAAGTGTATTGTTGTTGTAGCATAAATTTTCATCGTTCTGTACTTTCAAAATAAACTACGTAAGGATTGTAGTAAATTACAAAAAAATCTTAAAATACATTTTCTTAGAGACTCCAAATTTTTTATAAATTTTTCTCAAAGTGTTCTCGCTCTGGAAAAATTATCGTTTTCGAGATATCTCTTGCAAGTTAAAAAGAAAATGTCTTAACTGCAGTTAATTAAAGTTTGATCGACTTTCGTTAGTTCACTGTATTAAATTATTCCCGTTATTTGAAATGTGAATTTGCAAGAAGTAGCTGATATCTTAAAGGTATCAAAAGCTAATGTATTCACTATCCTGTACGAAAATTTTTCAAATAAGGACTTTTCTTCTTCTTCTTTTTTCCCTTTATACGACCAATCACCCAGGAAAGGTTCTCTACCCATGTAAAACGGTGTTACTCTCAGAAAAAAGGAACGAAAGGGAAAGACTAGAAAAGTGGTGGCCGCAGCCTACTGCTATGACCAAAACGACTCTATCGCACTTGAGATTTGAACTCGCGAACACTGACTTTGTAGTAGCGGTTCTTACTTATTCTCTACTTACTACTCAGGCGGATTTAAGCAAAGAATACAAGAAATCCAAACAATCAAATCGATGGCTACAATGGCAAAATTACCTAAACCTTAGCTTGAATTGTCGCTTCCCTTGTTGTCCTCCATATTGTGCTCATACCACTTTCCTCTCAGCTACCTCCCAGCGACTATTAGCTACTTGCAAATCTCAAAAGCATGCTCCAGAAAAATTGATTTGGAACACTAAACCATATTTTAAGGATTTTCGAAAAGGCTGATGCAAAACAAAAGCAACGAAATAATAGCGAAACGTTGAACTGATTGTACATCGCTCTCGGGAGAGACTTTGTGAACAAATAAAGTCGAGCTTCGCAAAAATGCTTTTCTTGCTTATTTTTTGTTTCTTCTAATAGCGGGAACTATTAAGCGATGCATTTTTGTATTTTCTTGCAGTGATGTAAGTGATAAATATTTTTCATTTTACTCCCCTGTTAAGTAAGATGGTGAGTCAGTACGCGAAATTGGCTTAAGCCAAGATTATATTAAACGTACCCGTGATGGTACCCATTTTGTCTACTTTGCTGTCTGCTTTCTCTTACTGAATTGCTCTTTGCCTGAGTATCTCTATTTTCATATACGTTTATGAATACGCCTGCATTGGAATGGATCAAATGTTGCACAAGTGCATTCGCTTCCTTTGCGATTTGTTTCTGTTTTTTCTTTTTTTTTTTTTTTTACATTTGTTTTTTCTCTCAGCTGCACCAACAAAAAGGTATTCCAGCACTTTTGCATATAGCGTTTCTTATAGAGCATAAATATGCACATACGTGCATAGATATGTATAACTCACATATGCATCTCTCTTGTATTTCCATATGTGCATATGTGCAGGCCTTATTTTTTGACATTTTTTTTTGTTTTTTTTTTGTTTTTTTGTAGTCTCACATTGTCTTTCTCGCTCGCACGTTTTGTAAAATTGTGTGTCCACCATACGCAAATGTAGCCATGATTTATGATCTGAAACAATATTGAGCGTACGAAAATTTATGGAGTGCTCCTCTTTCGCAAATAAAAGGAAATAAAATTTTTATGTTGTTACTGTTGTTGTTGTTGTTGTTGCTATGCGTACGAGAATGCACGCTGCATGTAGTATGCACGTTTAGGTAGATACATAAATATTGTTGTTGCATAATAAAAAAGATGGGAAGAATTTTATTTGACTTGAGCCGAATCTTTTGATGCTGTGTAGTTACGATCTTGTTTATTCAAAAAAAAGGAGAAAGTTTGGTGATTCGTAAATCACGTAAATATTAGTAGACCAACCGTCTGCAACAAGCCAAAAAAAAAAGTGTTAATAATCATCGCAAATACGAGCAGCATGAAAAAATTAATTTAATTTTATCCTCTTCTAAATAAACTCTCACCAGTGTTGCTTCAGAAAAATGCCCAAGTGGCGCGGACTTCGTTATGATATGTTCGGGAAGCTCTGATATTTGCTATTCTTTCGAATTTTCAAATTTTGTTTTTCACTAGCAACACCAGTGTATGGAAATTTGAGTGAAAATAAGCCTACAGCACAGCACGGCTGCATGCTGCGATTTACAGTCTTAAAGTGACTAACTGCATGTATATATATATATATATATATATATGTATGTAAATATATTTCAATATATTAAGCATAGGTTTGGACGTAACATACGCGATAACAAACTTAATAAACTCTTGATATGTATTCTGAAAAAATTCTCTTTTGCTGTTGCTGTGCTTATTGTAGCTGGTGAATGGCTTTCCATTAGGAGGTGTACGTATGTGTTTCATGTATAAGTCTGTCCGTGTCATCCAAAATACAAAAAAAAAAAAAAGAAGAAAAAATTTTTGTCCACTTATACGCGCATTTATTCACTTGAACTGCACTCATATTCACCATCACATCCACCTCTACAAAATTCATTTATTTCGTTCCCAATTTATTTTGTCTCCGCGCGTTATTGTGGGTGTTTTAGGCCTCTTGTGATCTATGTTGTGACTGAATAAATGTTATTTGAATTCTCTTGTTTAAATATTCATGCACAACATTCGCAAACAAAATAAACTCTTTTATATGATTTGGTTTTTAATTCACTGTTAATCTAGCACAACTATTAAATCAAACCGTTCTTTTTTTTATTCTTGTTTTTTTTTTATCATTTTTTAGTTCTTAAATAAAATTAAGTGTGAATTGCCCAAAATATTAATAGAATCCATTTTAGATAAAATATAAAACGGACAAAGAACATTAGACTGAGCAACAAAAGGAACATTTTTTTCCGATTGCTTGCCATAATCTCTGATGCTTGACTTTGTTTGTTCAAAATAATTGAAAATGAATTTTGAAATTTTACAATTTTTAAAACAGACCATTGAGCTGAGTTGAGCAGTGAGAGATAACTCTTAAAAGAGTGTGATGCGATGTTATTAATGTGACTGCTGCGGATCCTGAGGTCAAATGCGCCTTAAAAAAAAAACGAAGAAGTCGCTACGCAACCGCTTGTGAAATTATTATTTACACTAATATATCTTTCGCTGGACGTATCGTAAATAAAATCATTTTAGTTAATTGAAATTGCTTATGTATTATGTACGATAACTTTGTGCCAGCAAATAACAGAAATAAATTTTAATACCCGTAGTGCAAGGTTCGTCTGACGGTTATTTCCACAAATCATCGCTAATAAAGATATCTTATACTATAAAATGTCAACTGAGAGTAACGTCGGCATCATCGGTACTCTCTCTAATACTAAGCGCATAAAATTGAAGTCCGTACAAATAATCGCATGAATTAGTTTCTGTTGCACAATATTTTTGCGGATAATTGTATCATTGAAAAATATTTCAAATGTATATCATAACCGCGGGCAAGAGAAATGCAAAATGTAAATTATATTTTCGGACGGAGAAAATCACAACTAAAAGAGTTTTGTCTCTGCGAAATTTCCTCCAATCGTTTTTTATATTCTTCAATGTGACTTTAAAACTGTAAGCGTACGTCCCGTTATTGAACAAAATGAAACCTTCAAATTGCAACAAAATGTCTTCAAAAATGAAAATAAGTCGAAATTTTCTCTTCACAAACCGTTTTGCAGATCATAATGGTTTTGCCTCAATTATTATATTCGCATATATTAGATTTTGCTGACACACACACACTGAGTATTGCACAGTTTCGAGTGCAATGCATATATAGTAGTAATGATGATTTTTTATATGTGTTCTGGTATTGAAGGAATAAAAAAAAAAAAAAAATAGGAAACTTCATCGAGAGGATGATTGGATGTCATGTAACAGTACTTATATGTTAACCATCTAAATCGAGAGTATTATTATTAACGCAATAATTTCTCTTATCGTTAGTAAATCTCCTCTAGGATAAGCTCGCAGTAGGTTGCTAACTATCTTAAAAACGCATCAATAAAGGTATAAAACGCGAACGAAAAAAATAAATGCAATTGCTTTCGAAAAGTAAAGTGTGAATATGAACCACATTAATTCTCTCAAATGCGGCGGGCGAGCATACAAGGAATTGAAAGAACTAACATATATATATATATATACATACATATATATATATATATATATATGCATATAAGTATTGCGGCAAATGTTGATTATATTGGCTGTGAGTCAAATATCTGAGTTCATAAATCAAACATTTATAAGATTCGTTCGTACACATGCATACATATCATGATCATCCACAGCGGCAGTTTAAATCATGATTTCCCAAAGCATTTCAAATTCATTGCCAAATGGGTCGCAAAGAAATATGTATGCGTATGTCTATATGACTATATATATATATATATATATATAGGGTTTAACTAAATTTCTTTTCGATCTCGGGGCGAAACGTTAGCAAGCTTCAGCTGCCCAAACCAAGTTGTATTTTACTAGTTCCTGGTTCATCGAGAATTTCTTCTTTTCGCCTAATGGGGGAATTTTGTAATTTATTTTACAGTTACAAAGGCAAAAGCGGAATTTCTTATTTATTTTACAACGCGCTTTATAAAATGTCTGCAATTCTTCTATTTCCTATAATATTTTTAAATATATTTCAAGATAAAAAAAAACTAGGAACTATAGGTCTTAACCGCTAAACTGAAAACCTATTCAATAATGACTTTTTGACATAAAAGTGATTTCTAGTCCATTGCTCTATGGGCCTGTGCTACATAGGACTCATTTTGAGTGAAATATTAGAAATTTAAAATTTTGTTTAACAACAAAGGATCGCGGTCTGCATACTATACCAGTTGTACTTTATTTTCTATGCGTCGTTCCTAGGTTGAGCATTGGTGCCGTACAAACCACTTGTCATCTTTCATGAAAATTTTGCCACACGTCACTGGACAGAGAGAGAGAGAGAGAGAGAGAGAGAGAGAGAGCATTCAAAGATGGATGTTGACTGTCATATCGTGCTACATCTTCTGTTAAAGTTAAGTCTAGCGGTAAAGAAGAATGCAAGCAGTAGTAAATATGTTTGTAATGAAACCAATTGACAAAAAGGCAAAAATATTTTTTTAAATTTATTATTATGGCAAATACACATTCGCAATGATAAAATTTTGTGAAGAAATCCAACAAGGGCGGACGGATGGATCATGATTAAAAGCGTTTTGCTTTTTAAATTATCCCCTTATCCATAAGGGACAATTTAGGAATTGCTGGCTTGCTTTAATACCCGTTTTCTTTTTTCTTACTTTAATGTAATATGGAGATTTCTTCTTTTTACTACGAGGCTCCAGCGGTATACTAACTTTTTCATTGCTTTCGTAACAAGTATTCGCGTTTAATATTTTGTGCGTTCTTGAGCTAAAGTGAGCTAAATGCAGGATTACTTAACCACTTCGTTTTGTTTTTCCCCTTAGTCGAAGACCGAAATGGTAGAAGGATAGAAATCCTGACTAAATATGTGAAAGCAATCACTACACTACCTCAACTCATAATAAAATATTTAAACCGAGAACTAATATGAAGTAAAATTTTAATATTTGTCAATAATGTATGGACATCGATCTAAAACTTGGAAACTATAATTAACGGGTCTACATAATATTCCAGTTCCGCCAATAGAACCGAAATAGAGAAACAGGGCCGATTTTCTTAAAATACCCTAAGATGAGAAGTGTTCAAAATTCTCTCTAACACAAAAGTGCTTTTTTTCTGCACAGCACTTTGATGTACCGACCGCTATGGAGCTCCACATATGTGCTGTAAACCTTTTAAATGTGATTTTGCCCAGAGTTGTTGTTGTTTAAAGTGAAATCATATTCAAATCATCATCGAAATTGTATGTTATGAAGAGCTTCAAACCACATTCCCAGAAAGTTTTCTTCGCTATGTCTATAAAGCATCGAACGACAACGTTCAGCATGTTTCGAATTTATGATAAATCATTGAAAACATATAAGACTTTCAAAATTTCTGTCCATTCATGACCATGCAGTTTCGCACAGAACTCGGGAATTTTAAAAGAGAATGAAAAAATGACATCCACTCAAATTGAATACCTTTTTAAATCCCTACCGTTTTATTTAGGAATTAGATATTATTCAAGCATCGGAAATCCTATATGCACGTATAGGTATTGCAATGAATTCGCTTGAAAACGTAATGTCTCCGTACATTAAGTATAAGTGGGAAAAAGCAAAGGGAAAAAAAGAGGTAAAGCATTTTACTTGAGCGAATAATTTAACATGTGATTGATTGTTCTGATTTTCTCAGTATCTTTGAAATCGTGACGAACACACGGCTAAGTTTTCAATATGCTTCAATATTAAGTTTGTATTGTATTCTCCTGGTTTTTGTACTGGAATGACGAGCTAGAACTGTTCGCGTTGACTCAAAATACTTGAAAATATTTATTCAAAATTTAGTATATTTGCAAATGCTGTAAGAGACAATAATATGTTGTTTGAACATGAAGATGAATAGGTCTTAAAATTAAACCTGCAAGGAAATTGTGCTGCTAACCTAAGAGTTATCTAGTTTATGCTATGCTTTCAATATTTCTAGCTTAGTTTTCGGTCTCTGCGCTCACTCTATTATACTATGTATATGATTTCCGAAGAGGTCGGTGCATATTCAACATATTATGTCATTCGCCGGTTTGCTTCAATTAACTTATTTTGTGTGTATCGGTTACTATTGACCATCCCCAACGAGATGCAAAAGCGCCGAGGCTGAATTTTGCAAATCAGTTTTGACACTGGTGTTCTATCTATTCATCGCCTTCATACGCACCCAATAATTTTTTTCTTGCTTGAACATCATTTTTACCTTTCCGCTAGTAATAAAAGTAAAATACCTCTAAAATACTAAATAAAAACATTTGCGCAGAGTTAAACAAAATTCTACCCATCCAAACTTTACGATATCAGCAGTCAAATATATGAAGATATTCCGCCGACGGTGAAAAATGCAATTAAAAATCCACTGTTGACAAAGAACAGACCACAAATACACTCATAAAAACGAATAAATTGAATTTTCTTTGAAAATAGTTTGAAAATTTCCATAATCTTTCCAAAAAGGAATACAACGATAAACTGAACTTGACCTGAAGTCGTGCACGAAAATTTTTAACTCAAAAATTGGAACAGATAGACGATATAAATTTCCCACCCCATGCAATACTATTATATTTTCCTTATTTTTCCCTAATTCCAAAATTATTCGATGTGATCAAGCCTTTGTAAGGGCTCTTTTCGTTTCGTCAACGTAATAAATTTTACGATAGTTATATTAGTTGTACTCAGAGGGTGTCTTTCTTCGCATATAAATATTATCCCACGAATCGTTGATGTCTTCTTCTCAGTTAAATTATCATCCGCTAACAAACCCTTACCAGCCAAGAGAGCCAAAGGAGCTGAAATTATTCTCACTAGTAAAAAATTGTAAAGCTTTTTACGCCTTTGCGTGTACTAACCAAGTCTTTTCATGTAAAACTTTTTCAACTTACTCCAGTGAAAGAAAATGGAGGGAAAATTATACAGATTTGAAATGACAAAAAATATGACTTTACTGTCTTCATAATCAGACGAGATATGATTTTTAAAGAATGTTGTTAACTGTAGCTCGTAGCTACTCTTTATTTTCAATTACACTAACAAATCTAAAATGGAGATAATCTAATCCGCCAGTCAAAAATTTTCGATTAACAACTCAACTCAATGGTCGCGAGCTCAACTCCAAAGAGCGGTAGTGTTTTCAATAAAGCCGATAACCTTTCGATGCATGCCAGTGCCTTAAGACTTTACTCTTAAGATTTTAGTCTTAATTTATTTCTGTGGCTGAATTAATAATAATAGTAATAATAGTAATAATATTAACAGATAATCTAAGCTGAACTGTAACTGAACTTTTTCGTTTCCTTTGTAATATGTTTCCCGTAAATATAGATAAGCAACTAAAAATAGTTTTTTACAAAACTAATGTTTGGTCAGTTAATGATGATACCGCAAATTAATAAACTCCTGCAACACGATGTTGAATGAAAGAAACAAGTAACAACAACAACAAGAACAACAACAACAACGACAACAGTAATCATAAAGAACGAAAAGGAAATTCATTTAATAAATTGTATTTTGCAATCCATCTCTAATAAAAGATTTTACCAAATTGATACTGTCGATGGAGTAATTAAACTGCAATTTTTATGAGACATTTCAGACAGCAGGCCCATATTTATCTAAGATCGAATAAATTATATTGTACACAACATTCACACACATGCACACTCTTATATATATATACCATATATATGTATATATATGTATACATATATATTTCCTCATACACGAAGTCATCCAGTCTGCCTATGCATTCATGCAGTCATTGGACAGTGTTGTGGCAGTTATTGTTTGATATATACTAGAGCCATTGCCGTTGTTGTTGTTGTTGCTATCCTTCTTGCTATTCTTATTGCTGGGCGGTTAGTAGTTGCTCGTTTTCTGGCAATTCAAAGCAATATATTGCGATGAGAGAACAAATTGTATGAACACCCATCGGGTACAAAAGCTGCACAACTATACCAAAAATTTGTGACATTTTTCTACGACAACAATAATAATAACAACAACAAAAACAACAACAAGAAAAACGAAAAGAATTATTTGCCTCTTTTGCGATCGTGTTGGTTAAACGTAATAAATGCAATTGAAAATGTTTGTTGGGTTGCGTTCACAGGACGAAACTTTCAGATTTCAGACAGACTCTGTTGCATGCTTATGCATATTCATATAAACGTATACATGCATAGGCTTGTGTGCATGTGTTTCAGCAAATATGCAAATTTTATGGCGTATTTTATATAAAATTAATACATGTTGATATGAAATTGTTAAACTGTTGCCAAATACATTAAGGATACATTTTTCTGCGGTTTTATTCAGCCTATTTACACCTCATTTAAAAATATATATTTAAATTGCTCTTAAGGCGTTATTATTATCATTATGTAAAAGAGAGACAGCGACAACTAGAAGGAGATAATAAAAAAAATAAAAGAGAGAAAGAGTCATGAGTGAGCTCCACTTCTGCGGGCGTGTGTTTGTGTGCACATGTAAACGTATCATTTTAACCATCTACTTATGGTTAATTCTTTTTGTTGCTTTTACTATCCTCATAAAATCTAGTCAACAGTTGGTCTATAAATGCACTAAAGACTGTCGGGCTTACTCTTACTGCATTTCACATGCCAGTCGTTGTAAACATATGAAATGGCTTCCCGTTCATCGCTATTTACTTATTTATTTATTACCTTGGAGTAGTTTTAAATTTTGATATTTCAAGTTTGGTGACAACTCTTAGATCAATCACCAAAAGATGGCCGTCTTTCTCTGTTCATTCACAAGAAAAACATCCTAAATTTCAATAAGCGCTGGGGCTCTGAAATGCTTTATCTAAAATACATACTTCGGTACTCCTTTCGATGCCTTCCCTGGCGTTTCCCAAATTCTTCATTTTGCATTTTATTATCTACAGGAATTTTGGAAATCCCTGTGATTAGAAGGATAATAAATAATGCGTTATACCCTACACCCTACTGTCTTAAACTTGTGGGGATGTGGGGATAACAACCAGAATGACCAGAGGTAGAGGTAGAGGGTTTATTGAGCCGGGAAAGTGATTCTGAATTGATCTAAGCTTCTTTGTACGTCTGTCCATTCTTCTGTTTAACCTACTGGTCGCATTTTTTGACACATTTTGCGGAAATTTGGTGCACCCACGCGTTTTCGTCAAAAGGTAGGATCGAAACACTTTCCTAATCGCTTCCCCTAATACCAATAAGTGCATTAAGCGAATGGTTCGAGGGTATTTAATGGTGGACAGTGACCTACTACAGTGTTCACACTTGTTATTAAATTAAAATTTTTTCTAACCGTTGATTAAGCGTTCATCTCATTTTGTTTAGTTGATATTACATGTCACAATATCGGTTGGAGACAGTGCCGGTACTCGTACCGAACTGATCTTTCGTAACATTTATTTAGTTATTTATTTATTTATTTATTTATTTTTATCGTATATACATATAAGATATTCTCTCATTTTATCTTCTTTTTTCTTATTTTAATCATTTCAAATCTTCTCTCCTTTCTTCTAGGTAAGTTCAATCAATCTATCAACCAACATATATATGTACGTATATTTGAATACATGAAGAGGACATTGAAGGAAAGACAAAACTTTATGGTTGTTATTAACTTAAGTCAACTGATATGTAAGTACAGTAAAATTGAAAATTTAACGCTCAATTTTGAGAAGCTATTATGTGAAAGGGCCGTAATGTCAATAACCGTATCGAGCGTGTTGATCACCTTCTATACTCTACCCAGAATATTGCTAAACCTGTTATTATATTTCTTTATATACTTCAAGTTCAGATCTCATAGTATCTTTGTCGATCGAAATGTCCGTCAATAATTTTGTTAGAGTCGAGAATATCCGTCTGTCGTGACACATTTTTAGTTTGTGCTAAACTACTCCAAGGTCGTTGAATTTGTTTATGAAACATTGTTTTGAAGCAAACGCATATAACGCTTTCGGTTCAGGTATAGATGACTTGACGAATGTCATTTATGGGACATGGGCGCATTTTCTCTCGGTTTTAACCGGATTAAACGTGGAAAATGTAGCTCAAGCTATAAAAAGGATTAAATTAGCTGGAAGTGAAAACGCAGTAAACTACGAAATCTTTAAAAATGCTTTACAAAACATCCTACATTTCCGCATCCCGTATTTTCTCTGGGCCATGGGCCCTTTCGGTCACCACTTGTTTAGATCGATGCAATCGTATTTGGCCGATTGCGGCAAAACGGTATATTTCTAGAGCATCCGAGAACATCCGCAAACTACCCGATAAATACCAAAAGCAGAAGACCATAGATAATGATAATGAATTTTTCGTTCGTTAAGCTTTGTAAAAAGTACATATTAAGTAAATTTGAATTTTATCAAAAAAGGGAACAGTTTTACTTACACACATATTGTAAATCGTTCCGTGAACATGCCCACAAATGGAAAGCGTAGCAGATTGTGTAGTAAAGCAATTTTTTCCTTCGTTTTAAGAAAACTTATTTCAATGCGTTTGCATTGATGTATTTCTTCCATGTTGCTCTCACCTCTTCGGATAGTTTACAAGAACAACGCAACATACTGTTTTAAGTTAGTTCTTATTATTTAAAAAGACTCTCATAAAGCCCTTCTTTTTTGTTGTACAACTAACTAAAAAATGAAATTTATTTTTGAAGAGAGAATACTTTCTTAGTATCCAACATAAACAATAAACGTCATAAAATGCATGTTCCATGCATATATGTATGTGTACAACAACACAATATATATATATATAAATAAAAGGAATAAATTAAAAGTATTATATGCATGCATGTAAATTTTAATTATCCTTGTTTCTTATACTTGCTATACACACATAATGTCTATTAAGAACTTTCTCTACCGTTCATTTAGAAGACAAGAAGACAAAAAGAGAAAGAAAGAGAGAGAGAGAGAGAGAGAGAGAGAAAGGCATAGAAACCATTTTTCAAACATGGATTCTTAATTAGCTGCACTCTGTATTCTTTAGATTGTTTTTATGCTTTTCATGTTCATCTTTAACTACACGTTTCATTACCCAAAGTATATTAGAGGAGGAAAGAAAGTGTGTAAGGAAAAACCAAACAAAACCTCAAACCACACAACATGAGTATAACAAGCACGAAACTCTAAAACTCATCTCAAGTATAATGTTCACACATTCAAATATATATATATATACGTATATGTATGTATATATATACGTATATTAAATAAGTGTACATACATATATATATTTAGAAATTCGCATGTTGTCAGTGCGTCTCATAATGCGCACTAATTAATCCTGCAAGAATCCTATTTATTCCACGTAATTTTATTATTTAGTCTTCTACTCTGTACAACACATACGGTTTAAGGATTTTCAGCTAAAGCATTTTTAATACTTGCTCTCTCGTATCGTTATAGCAAAAATTTTGATCGTAGCGTTACTTTGCATTTGAACTCCCTAAATGAAATAGGGATGCCTGCCGGGCAATATAAAGTAGTGTGAACCCTGACACAAGCTCACACACACACACACACACAAACACGTACATATTCCTTTACGCTCATCTCGATGTATTCTCTTACTATTCTATTGTTATGTTATGGCTTATAAACACGCCATTGTTTTAGTTTTGCTGCTAGAAAAGGATGCATCTTAGATAGGATATTCAATTAATTTTTAAGTGCGAGAATAAGTTCATCATTCGAAACGAGCAAAAGGTGTTTTGTTCGTGTTGAGAATGGCTTGCTAGTGAAATTTTATGCCAACCATCCGAGGGTATGTTAATTTAAATATTCGATGTGAAGCGTAGAAGATTTAAATCATCTCTCTCTGTACGTACGTACATGCATCCATATGATTGTTAATTTAATTCTTATGCCAGTGGTACCTGAAATGAGCCGCTCGCGGATATCCCTATGATCTAGTCGTGGGCTGAAGTTTATCCGCATCGAATATCTTCAGACGCAACAATACCTTCCAGGCAGGAACTGGACAGATCGGGTATTCCTTCCTTTTCCGTCCTTCGTCCTTCGGGCACAGCTGTTCTATGGCAAGATGGTGTATATTTCTCACATTCCATTCATTTTAATTTGCTTTACTCTTGGTTGTAAGATTTTCTTAGTGTCCAGTAAACCGACGGCTATTCAGGTTAATTTCCTTTTTGTATTTTCCGAATAGTTTCTGTGTAGATTTTTAATTTCGTTCTTTTTTTTTCTTTTTTTTTTCTTCTAAATAACACTTGTGTACTCGCCTGTACTTGTGTAGAACCCAATTAATTCGGTTCAGATTAAAGCGCAATATTTTTGGTGTTTTTAACTTTTTTTTCTTTTCTCTTCTTTTGAACTATCATGGAATAGGAAAAACTCGCACATTTATCCTTTATATGCTTTTTTCAGACACTTGCACATGTCATAATTAAACATATTTTCAGTTTCCACGTTACCCCAATATATTATCTTATGTTGTTTCGAAGCAAAAGAACGAGTTTAGGGTTTTAATGGGTTTCCCAAAATATTTAATAATATTTAACGATAATAGATTTTGTCGAAAGACTCCGTGGTCTTTAATTGAAAATTAATATGTATGTAAGTAATTTATGTTTCTTTAGCTTGGAGTATATGAGCTTAATGCTTATTCTACAAATTGCTACTATATCTAGCATCAGAGATAAGGGAACTTGCTTGCGACCTAAAGAATCCTGTAAAGCATACAAACTTTTGATCGGCTTAAAGTTCTCAGATTACTCTGTAAATCTGTTCATCAAATATTGTTTGAATCTTCGTAACCCTGGAAGGTGACAAAGTGAAATTTGACGGGGAGATTTTAGAATTAGGGCTTCATCTCAATTTTTAAAATAGCCGCGCTAGACGAGCACTCTTCTTCTTGAATCAAAGCCTTAAAAACTAATCATTACATCCTACATAACTAGTGGTGCGGAGAATATCAAGTTTGTGCGGCGTACGTAACATGGGGAAGACCCACCTTTTATTATATCGATCGATTCAGAATCAAACCTAAGCCGGTATGTCCGTCCGTCCGTCTGATGCCTATCCACGTACAGCTATGTTCTATTTTTTAAATACGAGCGCATATAAGATTTCCCCCAATATGTGGTTTGCACGGAACGCATGCCTTTGCATAAAAATAATATGGAACTTTTGGTGTATTATTACCGAAATGAGTGAATAACTGTATTAGAGGAAGTAGCGTAGGGTATCTAAAAGCCTTCTTGCCCGAGTATAATGTTCCGACTTCAGAACCGATACAAGCTTGTCTGTCCGTATTGTGTTCTTTTGCTGCACCGAGAGGCCGCAATTTTTCAGATATTTTAATTGAATTTGGTAGACTAACGTTTTCTGGCTCAAGGGCAAATGCTATTAAAAATGATTTCAGGCCAACTTTTTCGAACACTTCCCATATCACATAACATCTTATTATGAAAATATGAAAAACTGTATTGTGCTGCGGGGTATTTAGCGGTGAATCGCGACCCATTGTGGTGTTTTTGCTTGTTTTAGTTAAATATCTTTTTCTCGTCTGAGTTATTAAAATAGATTAAACTCCAATAAACTCGAGTTCGTGGTAGTAATCTAAGTATCCCTTGATCGGGTTATTTGCTTATATATGAAATGTTCTTGTTTTTATAGAAGGAGAAAAATGGCTATTAATTTCCGATAAAGGATTTAATATATTGGGACGAGCCTCTGTTATGCAATGAAAAGTGTATAAAAAATATTGATTTACTGTAGATAAGTAAGATGTTAAATATTATAAAGAGAGTTGATTAAAGTTTTCATAGTTTAAAACTCTGACTTCCGCCGTCTTGCGTCTTCATTACAAAAAGCCTTTCATTGTGTGTAATGCTCACTCAGAGGGATACATCATTTTTTTACCATTTTATCTCTGGGGTTAATCCGAGATTATTTCGATGTGTGAGGACCACCTACAGTATTGCGAATGTTTTAGGATATTAATAAAAACTCTTCACACACTTAAGCAGGGCATGGAGTTGATCCTTTGATTCTTTGTAGCCGAGTAGCTAGCTAATTACATTTGGAATTTGTTGACTATGCGGGATATAAGACAGAATTCTAAAAAGTTGTATTACGTATTACGCATGAAACGACTTAAGCTTATCGTAACTTCGAAAGGTATAAAATATTTCTTAATAAAGAAAACCTCCCTTATCTCCGTTTCTTCAAATTCGCTTGAAGACTTAGACTAAGCCATATATAAGCATTAGCTTTGCTTAGGGCTTTAGAGAAAGTTTATTGCTTCATATGAGGAGAAGAGTCTAATCAGTTGTTTTACCCTTCCATTTAGAAAAGCGCCCTTCCTCGTAGTTCCCCATAAGTGTATGTAAAAAAATCGAATACAAATCCAATAAAATTTCACATTTTGTACATACTTATGAATGCGTGTTCACTATCATCAATTCTCGCATTTATAATTTTGCATCGTATTGTTGTAGTTGTTGTTATTTGTTTTTGAATTTATTACACGGCTCGAGTTACGAAAATGAAAAACATACAAATGCAGGCACGCAGACCGTAGTGTTGGACAGCATCCAAATAAATGCTCTGTGTCCTTATTTCAGTTCAAAATATTAAGTACAAGGCGCTCATTTGTCGGGCGGTTTCCAAGTTACATTTTCTTCTTCGTTTTTACAATGCTGCTGTTGTGCGACAGACTTTTAGTAATTTTTATTATTTTTCTATTCATATACTTTAGATTTTTTTTTTTTTTTTTTTTTTTTTTTTTTTTTTTTTTTTCTGTTTTAATTCTCTGATTTTATTTGTGTTTATGAACGAGAATGTCTGAAGTAAGTTTTAAAATTTCAATGGATGAGAGAAAAAAGTTTAATGGAAGCCGATATGCACCAGTCTCCAATGCTTTGATTTTTCCTTGGCTGGTTGAGATTGAGACAACCATCATACCACACTTGAAGTGCCACTAATAGATTACATGTTTTTATATAACCATATTGTAACGTTGTTCTTCTTGCTCTTGTTTTTGTTGTTGTTGTTGTTGTTTTCTTTTTTTTTCCGTCTCTTTTTGAGGGCAAAGCCAAACTAAACTACATACAAAATCCAATGGCAATGATAGGATATAGAAGTATATAAAAGTTTAGTTTATGAATATTGTCTTTTAAGTATGTTGCATGAAAGAAAAACTGTAGAACGTTACACAATAAAAGCACAAACCATAGATTACAACTCATTATGAACTTCCTGCTAATTTATAAAAATAAAAATAAATTTTATTCAATATACACTTTTTTTGAGTGTGTAAAACAATTGAATCTTCTTCTTCTTCTTCTTTTTTTTTTCTTTTTCTTTTCCCTTCTTTGTTTTTACAAAATTTATTTTAAAGCAGTTTTTCTTTTTATTTATTATTTTGTGAAATAATGCTTCAACTAAAGAGTAGTTCTTAGTCGCAGTTGGCTTTGCCTTTGTTAATGCCTTTGTTATACCAAAAAAAAAAATGCATAAACCCGTCTATTTAATATTGAGGTTTAGTTAAACAGGTCCCATAGTCGTTCACATATTCTTTTGATATACTAAAGTTTGATTATAATGTCTGTCCGTCAGAAAAACAAGCTGATATGCTAGATTAGTGCTACCACCACGTAAAACGGCCTGAGAGGACCTACAAAATGTATATACATTTACTTGTGTGTAACGCTCCAAATCAGCTTTTTCGTAAAATTTTGTCCGTTTTCCATTACCAAATATTCCATTACTCGTTACTTACCGAAACACTTGCCTTTAGCAAAAATTGAAACCATTTTTTATTAGGTATGGAAATAAATTCTTTCCGGCTATTTTGATACACGTCTACCTCGTTTAAAACGTACTTGTTACAAAACTTAATAATCGAGAAAAGCTTAATGGTCTCTTGCCATTTATCTCCTAGCTTAGCGAACCCCACGCGATAGAAATTTCCTGGTGTCGAGGTGTAATAGCCACACGTTCACCATATCTTCAAATCCTGTGAATCGCTTAGCTGCTAAATACGAATACGAATACATCCACCTAAATAAAAGGTAGGAGGGCGGTAAATTATTTCCTTCGTTTTCCTTCGGGAAAATTTGTTGTTCAAAGTCTCGCAAATCATTTTCTAAGTGTTTGGTAGTGTTGTGGTAGCCATTTCTATTCCAAGCTTACGTAATCATTTCCGCTTAAGCCAGCTACAAACAGAGAAAATGCAGTCCCATAAATAACTCTCTTTACATTTTTGATATCCACTGGAAGCTGGAATGGAAAGAACTGAAAGTTACGTCGTTCAAACATCAAATTTGAAATTTTGACAGAGTTGAACGCGTCAGGCACGTTTTAGGAAGCAAGGGCTTTTAGCGCGAGCAAATTTATTTCCGCACCTAATAGCCTCAAGCTCTATATTATTGAATCTTTGAGTCTGTATTGGATTTTCGGTTTGTGTGCTTAAAAACGCTCTAATCGTAGTCAACAAACTTTAACCTAATCGGACCCATTAAAGCACTTATCGTTGGAAATATTCACCAAGGCCGTGCAAAATGACACACATTTTGGAATTTTCTTGGGACATTTCGGATTCGCCAGACAATACCATCGTTCTTATCGTACTTATTTATCTCTGATGTCGTTTGGTTGAACTTTTTTTATCAGAAAAATTAAAAAAGGAAACCGAGTGCTGGCTCATATTGTTGCCCTACGACCAACGGCATTTTTTATTAGATAAGAAGCAGACGTATGCAAGTGCAGCGTAAATATTTATAGAGACTACTCGGAGCAAGAATTCATTTGATCGATCAAGACTCAGCAGAAATAGTCGGCATTCGAGAATTACACGATGCCGAAACCGGTTTTCTTATTTATTTGTGAAGGATATAGTCTGAGATTTTTCTTTCATGATTTCCTATTTCAACAACAACAATGCATCAACAATGTTTTTATATCATCTTCCAGGGAATATATTAGATTCAAATTTTTATAAAGCATTGAACTGCAGGATAGTTTCTTGAATTCATTATTACAACGACTCGACAACTTGTAGGCGCAATACTTTTTCAACTATCTGATATATATTTACGGCACACAAATACCTGTCAACAGATCTATATTAGAATCAGTCTCAATTTGTCATTTATCATCAAGTGATTTCTCTTCTTTGTTGTTGCTTTTTATTATTGCAGCATGTGTTCGCAAACATGTACAGTATAGACGTCAACTAAAATTTTATTACGGGTGGTTGCTTGCTACGCATTTCTCTAACAAGTCATTTTCTACGATATTCATGCATTCTGGTTTCCATTTCATAAACGAAATTGAATCAAAGCAATGAAACATGCGAAGAGCATTTATTCAGTTTGGATCGACTTGTCAACACCTATCAACAATAATGCAATAACCACTAATAACCAATGGTGACGTAAAGTAACGTAAGATAACAATATAAAGATTCGCGAGAGCAAATCTAACAAATGAAATGAATGCAAAAATTTTAATCTTCCAAGGGCTTAATATATTTTAGAGCACATAGCATATATCAAGTGAACGCAGGAAACTTCGCAGCTCCAAGTTCCCTTCCTTTCAACTCACAGATTTAATAAATTTCTCCCTATAAAAATCAAATATTAAAATTTTGAAACTTTTTAAAACGCTTGCCCTTACTTTCTGTAAAAGACGCTTTTGTGTTGCAAACGAGTTGATAAGTTAACTAAACTTCCCTGTTATCCTGGGTGTGTTTCGTATAAAACATGTCTGCGTTGTCTTTTAGATTTAGGGGCGGTTTGTTGTGGAATTAGCATTTGTTGAAATAGAGGCGAACATCACTTACATTGACTTAACAGAATCGAATTACGAAATAAACACATAGATGGATATAAACATTATTTGTCGAAGGGTTGAAATGATAACTAATCTATTTTTGATTGAAAATTGTTATTAGAAAAAAGTCGAAATGATCCCAAATGGTCTGCTATGTGATTAAAAAGATGTGGTTTGTTTCGGCTGCTCGTAAATTCCTTGTTCAGAGTTATTATATGCAAATTTTCCTCATACTTGAATAATTTTATATGAAATTAAATATTTTATGCAATGAATCCTTTAAAAAATTTAAACATTACACGCTTATAAACATTTCGAAATTGAAAATGCGAGAAATACGCAGGAATACATTTAACCATCACATGCCCACAGCCCCACAACAAAGCGTGTAGTAAGGACATCGTGCAGTTATATTCATCAATATCAGTATTTTATGTTCGTATTCATAACCTTCATATCAATTTATGATTAATTTCTTTCTACGTGATTTACAAAGTATTTCTTAGAAATACACAAATCAAATATTTAGGCGCCTCGTACTGAGATTATTTGTTCATCAAATAGAGTTAAACGACTCGTGTATAAATTTGTGCAAACTTTCAGATCTGCTTAGTGATCAAAGTACAGTAGCTTTGGTAGAAGTTTTTCAGACATTTTGGAGGTATTTCTCTCTCTTTCTTTCTTTCTTTGTCTGTCTCTTTCCAACTAACCTATTGATATGTATGTGCCGAACATTGGTTGCGTCGATCTTGAATGTGAGGAATGGTGGACAGGTGGTGTGAGAACGGGTGGACAGATACAGAGAGTTACGATAAATTTGTTTTCTTACTTACACATATGTACTGTTACACCAACGACGGACCTTGGACAATATTTTCTACAATAACTTGGAATTTGACGTGTAATGCACGATCCCTTATTATCTCAAACTCGTAGTACTTCCCTATGTAGATATAATATAGGATTTCTTAAATCGAAGCGACTTTTTAACATGCAATTTAGAGGCAATGATGCCCACTTTCAAAAAATAAAGAGTAAGCAAATGCGTCCACAACGAGCGGTCTTGCAAACATCCACGATATTCTCTTATCCTCCTGCTCTTCGAGATCTTATTATTATAGTACCGGAATACTATGAAAGTCTTAAATTTTGTTCAGCGAGCGTTCAGTTCTTCAGAAAAACATTTTTAAGGCTTACGAATGCTTTCAAGACTTTTATATAGTTCTTCATGATCAAACCATTGATTAAATATCATGTAATAGGCGCCTGGGAAGTATTTGAAAGTAGAGTGCTTGGGCACAAAAAATCCCTCGTACGCATTCTCACGCATAAACATAAATTTTTATTCGAATTTTTCTTGAAAACCCTGACTCTGAGTGGTACTAAATAGTCAAAATGTTGCTTTTGCTCAAAGAAAATGAAGAGAAAGAAAAAAACCATAAATTATAAAAATACTACTCGTCAACGTATCTAACAAAAATAACAATTGTAAGCAAACCGACCTACATAGGAGGGAGAGAGGAGGAAAGGAGAGAAAAGCAGTTAACAAGGCTTGCTTGGCAAATTCAAAGAAGATGAATGTTTATGTGTGCACATCTGAATGTGTTTTCGTCTCAAACCTTCGGACCATATGTGTTTGTAGGTCTCACACAGTACGCGGTCATATTTTGCATATGATCCAATAAAATAGAAATAATAAAAATAAAATTCATGCATGCAAACAAACTACACGGGATAGTAAGAAAAAAAAAAAAAAATAAAAATAAAAATAAAAAAAAAAAAAGCAAAAAAGCATAGTTTTTAAAATATTTAAAAATATTTTTTCATATGCATGCGGAGTATTATTTATAGCAGAGGATATAAGTTATAGACTGCAACGGCAACAAAACTGACAATTAAATTACCGACTTGCGATGCATCAAACGAACGCCGAGTGTTTGACGGCCACTATAGCTCTTCTCTGCGGTGCACTAGTATATACTTTTACCTTCCGATAACTGTACAGTCATGTGTATTTTTCTCAACTTCTTCTCCTTCACTCTTATAAGAAACGTATATCTATAGAGTAAGTGTAGTGTTGTTTCACTTCTCATTGTTGTATGTGAGTCACGCATTATTTGCACCGAAATATAGGATCCAAAAAACGCACACCTTTTACTTTGTAATCCTCCAATAGCTCGATGAGATAGATAATCTTCGTTCTGCGCAGATGACATTATATGGGCCTCGCAAATAGTTTAGTTCGGATAATAGCGGAAATATATGCGGATTTAAAATTGGAATATCCTGGAGATATATTCTGGATATATAAGAAAGGACTAAACTGGATGAATATTTCCTACACGGGAACAATGATGCTTCAAGGCCAAAGGTCAGGAGAGCTGCTGCTCTCCCAAAGCTTGTTGGTGCAATTTCATTTGCTTTTTAGGATATCCAATAACTATGACTACAGTACAAATCATGGAACATGACCATAACTTATGCTTGGAAGAGTCCCACCATGCGACAATGGGTGCGCTAGCTAGTACAGATATCAGGTCAACTGGGCTATAGGATATCGACTTACAGTCACGCCATTGAATTGCAACAACCAACAACGGAATGAACCCCTTAGCCTAGATTCAAATCAATCAAGACGTCCAAAATCATCAAAGACGGTTACAAGCCTCAATCTCTTGAAGTGCAAAGATATTGTGTGGACCAATTTACTCTACGGATTGCGGATCGATTGTATGCAAGAACCAGGAAGAACAAACCTGATTTTTTCGTTCAGATACTACCCCTGCTGACAGATTTGCCCTTTTAGTAAACAAGTTGAAGCTTCTCTACGAGCTATTGAGACAACCGCTATGTTCACCAAACTCTGGAGACCAGACGTTACTTTCTTACTGAAAAAAGAAACGCATCAAGTCTAAGGAGAAAATATGTTGACAGCTAAATATATTTTAACCCCTCACCCACTGGTCAAAGGCATTCACAAATAATTTATCCTAAGATCCTTTCAGGGAAAAAACTCATCTTCTCGCCCTTTCCTTAGAAGCATTGTTTCGAGGCCACCATCTCGATTGTTTCTCTGCTCCCAGAATAGTGAGTTATTAGCAAAGTGAAAACAAGACAACGAAGAAGAAGAAGAAGAAGAAAAATGATTACTTCCTGGCTGCTGCCCGTAAATGAGCAAATCAAGTGAGAAACATAAAAATTTTACTTGAATTCCAAAAATTGCGTTTGTTTGTCTAACTTTTCAGACCAACATACGCATGGTAGAAAGAAGCTCTTATTTTTTGCTTTTTTTATATAGACTACTATGGCATACATATGCATACACACAGTAGTTGTACATACATCTGTACTATGTATGTTTTTCAGATGCTCAAAACAAATTGCTTCTGCACTTCTGAGAGTAAACAAGAAAAATAAATAAATACACAAGTACAAGTATACAATAATGTTAGTTTGTATGTATGCATGTAGTACGTAATTATGTTGTTTTATATAAATATGTAACGATCGCAACAAGGCGTAAATGAAAAATTATTCTCTACAGTATGCCCGCATCGAATTTTAGACGAGACTTAATGAAAACATCAGCAAAATAAGATACGAACAGAAGACGAAAAAGCAAAAAAAAAAAAAAAAAAAAAAAAAAAAAAAAAAAAAAATAAAAAAAAAAAAAAAAAAAAAAAAAAAAAAAAAAAAAAAAAAAAAAAAACCTTAGATAGAGATAAATAAATAATAATAAAAAGAAGAAACCACAATA
>KK502616.1:0-22022 GCA_000688735.1 Glossina austeni
TCATAAACTATGGCAGGTAAATGTACAAAAATTTGAACGCATATTCTATGGGGGATACTGTAGTACCTGTGGAAAATCGGAAAGAATTGACGACGTGCCATAAATCTTTTTTTTTTAAACAAATTTTTCAAAAGAATAGAAGCTTAGTTTTTTGATCGTTACTCATAAACTATGGCAGGTAAATGTACAAAAATTTGAACGCATATTCTATGGGGGATACTGTAGTACCTGTGGAAAATCGGAAAGAATTGACGACGTGCCATAAATCTTTTTTTTAAAAACAAATTTTTCAAAAAGAATAGAAGCTTAGTTTTTTGATCGTTACTCATAAACTATGGCAGGTAAATGTTCAAAAATTTGAACGCATATTCTATGGGGGATACTGTAGTACCTGTGGAAAATCGGAAAGAATTGACGACGTGCCATAAATCTTTTTTTTAAAAACAAATTTTTCAAAAAGAATAGAAGCTTAGTTTTTTGATCGTTACTCATAACCTATAGCAGTTAAATATACAAAAATTTGAACACATATTCTATGGGGGATACTGCAGTACCTGTGGAAAACCGGGAATAATCGATCACGTGCCATAAATCTTTTTTTTTAAAAACAAATTTTTCAAAAGGAATAGAAACTTAGTTTTTTGATCGTTACTCATAAACTATGGCAGGTAAATGTGCAAAAATTTGAACGCATGTTCTATGGGGGATACCGTAGTATCTGTGGAAAATCGGAAAGAATTGACCACGTGCCATAAATCTTTTTTTTTTAAACAAATACTTTTATTTTATAAATAGAACGAATCAGGCGCGCTTCTGTAATTTTTTTTTTTTTTTTTTTGTCTTTTTTGGTGATAATATTTGATCATCACCGAATATAATTTTCCAACTTGTTTTAAATTAGCGCAACTTTTTTTTTTTTTTTTAATACATAAATATATGCTTAAATACTTCCCGGAATATTATTATTGTGATACCGTTCCTTCCATCTAAAAAAAACGTCAAAAATACTTTTTTTTTTAATTTGCTAATATAATGATATCTCTTAACATAAGCCAAATAAAAGTGGATCTGTCACAAATTGTGGCACAGCTTATTACTAAGCGCACGACCATTAAGTGCGATCTTGAAATTAAGAAGCATAACCATTCAAAGCTTCACAGGCAATCAACATTCCCAAGGGATAGATAGACCAATCGGCCGTTACTATCTATTGATAATACCTTTCATAGGAAGAACAAAAGATGCTTAAGTTCTATAAAGTAACAAAATTGTAGCCAAAGCGGCTTCTTTTTTTTTTTTCTTACAAATTGTTGCGTCTACCTATAGAACGCATGATTGATTCCTTGCTGTGCACGTACAAAAGAAGAAAGTGCTTGGATGAAAAATGTGAGTTTTGTGAAAACATGTCAAAATGAAAACTGAAATCGGATGAAATTTTTAGATAAGTACCACAAGCCAAATGACACAGAACATAAATGGGATAACGTAAAAGCAAAACTCAATCATTCCCTAACAGGCAAGACATAGATTTAAAAAATTTTTTCTAAAAAAAAAAAAATCTTTGCACACACATCCATTTGCGGCAGGTGAAATAAGCTGTCGAATTCGTATCAAAGCAATTCAACAACAGCGTAGGATACACACACTCGTAAAATTTGACTTAGAGTTACATATATATCATGAAAAGGGACTCTTTAGCATGTGTGGCAAGCAGCAATCGTAAATTACAACTGGCACCAAAAATCATAGTGATACGCACACATATTATCCTTCCCTCTCACTTACCTTCGGCTACTGGGAGGACATACAATTTGGAAATATAACCATTAATCAAATGAAGAGGACACCATATCAGAGATATGACAAAAAAGACCCGCAACAAAAATTCAATGCATTTCATTGCAGAAAAAGCGCAAAAAACTTTCACGCATCCCCTTTTGCCCCGAACGCTGCTAACAACAATGTATGCACAAAATTGACTATTTAATATTTCAATAGCAGTAATACTATAAATCTGAATACAATTAAAGCCAATGAAAGAAGAGATTGATGAAAAAAAGCAATCTACCGCTATTAAGTTAAATGACTGCGCTGTTCAAGAAATACCGAAAGCAGGTAAAAAAGGGCAATAATTTAATGAAAACTGCTTAACGACGGAAAGAGAGTTATTAGGAATTATTGGATGGCTTTTAATGAATAATGTTTCTAAAATCTGTCCGTTTCCTAATAGAAATGACTCAAGATGAATGACTATGAGCAGCAAGTCAACAATTTTATCTGCCAGGGAGAACAACGAAAGGAGAAGATATCAAAAGTTCTTTTTGTACCCTACCTGCTCCCAGCGGGGCGTGAGTGACGCTTTCTCACTCCGTGTGCCATCGGGCACCGTAGGGTTAAGCCTCCACGGCAGGAACCTACGTGAACCCCCTGTCACATCTGTACCCATCACCGAAGAATGAACAGCACATCCATTTTATCGAAACGTATGCGAAAATCCAACAAACTATATATATACTTGATCAGCACCAAATTCTGATTCCATTTAAACATGTCCGTCTGTCCATCTGTCCGACTGGATATTGTCTGCTTTCAAAAATGAAGCCATCGATATCAAATTTTTCAAAAACATTCAAAGTTCTTACATATATAGTAAATCGATCGACGAACACGCCTACAGTAAAATTAGAAAACCTCTGTTTTTCAAAAGCGTTTCAAAAAAGTTTGAACGCGTATTGCGTGGGCGATGCTGTAGGAAATCTCTATTTTTTGAATATTTTTCCACAATTCTTTTTTATTGCTGCAAAAAACTTGACGCTTGAGTTTTTCCCAAAGGCGAGGGGCTTGAGGTCGGCAGAGAGACTTGACCATTCAACGACAGTTATGCAAAGGCATTTTTTTTTTCACCATACTTTTTTCGGTAGCATTACAGTTTCTAACAAGTTTTTATATGCCAATCTATCCATAGTGCTCTCTCTGAGGTGTATCAGATTGTGAGGATCAAAATCGTACCTCATGTTCGTCCCACACGCAGTAGTTAATTATAGTACATATCTTATAGTAGTTTAAAGTATTTTACGATTGATATAAAACTGCCAACAGTTAAGAGAATATGCCATCTGACAGATGAAACAACTTGACGAGGTGATCCTGAATTTGCTTTCGAACTAGAGTATTGCAGATTGATAACGCCAATCGACTTAAATGAGAATTAACTTTCGATTTGCAAGAAGTAAAGATCAACGTGGAGGGTGATTATAAGATGTGAGAGCGATACTATCATTCCACAGAAGCGCTCGATGTGCTTGTAGTAATAAATACGTTTCCTTGTCATTCGGCAAACACCAACAAAGATATCAAGGAGTAATTAGTCTCTTCGTAATCAATAACGAAGTGGCCGATGAAATCCATGATAGTATATGCGCCCTAATCGAATAAAGATTAATAGATAAACTCCTCAATAAAGAATAGTTTATGAATAAGGATCCCAAGCACCCGTAAAACCCTTTACGTAATATATAAGCTAATGTATAAAATTACTAAATAAAATGAATGTTAGTATAATTAAACAAAGAAACGATTAATCCGGTTATGTTTCGCGTTAATTATACGGTAGTTTCCGTGCAGAGTGGAGATTCAGGCAAGAAATTCTCCTACAAGAGCCTCTGGGCACCCCGCCAGCCAATTTTTATAGAACCGGTATGCTCCCGAGAAAAACAGCCCGATATCATAAGATTTTTTCACCCATGCTTTCCGTTTTTTTTAGTAAATTTTAATGTGGAATTCTTTTCCTTTTGACCAAAGGTAAATTTCTTTACACGTCATGCGCAAAGTATCGCCGGTCCAAAATACATTTCTCCACTTTCTTTCGCCTTGTGGTCTGCACCAATTTTTATGGGCTGAAGCAAAATTCATCCTATGCTGCAAATTAACTTTTCTAAGCATAGATCTTTCCGAACTACTGTTCCGGGTAGATAAGCATCTAATAATCGTCATCAAACGGTTTGGGATGATACAACGCTCCCAATTTCATTGGAAATTGCTCTCGACGACTTCAAGGGATCTCGCTTTGCTGAAGTTATCAGAAGACCGTCAGAAGCAGAACAAATTTTTTTAACTGCTCGACTCTAAACCATTCGTGGTGAAGTTTTCTGACCGACCTTTTGTAACTCGACAAAAATTTATACGTTTTTCCTACTTTCGAAGCTCATGACTTAGCCATCCTCGTTTTTCCCTACAATGATGTGTTGAAGCCATCCAATATTATTATATATACTAATTCATGTTGCATTTGCTTCTCGAGAAGTACGATTTAATCTTACAAACCACTTTTGAAGTAAACTATTAGAAAATGCGTTACTTTCCACGTTAACAAAGAAAACGTACGTATCGTCCTGTCTAAGTGAAAAATTTACTAAAGCAACACAAAGGCCCCCAACTTTCTATCGCAAGAACTCGCTCAGGTGAGTTTCCCTGAATTAATCTTGAGCAGCAGTACACCATGTGGGCTTTATGGTTTACAATTTCTGTGGCGTACGATTAATAAATACACCTATGTCTTCCTCTTCCTCTACACACCTGTCACGTTAATCATTATTGCGAATTGAAAATCAAAGCCTGTCGGTTGCTTTCTAATTTTTTAAATAACATAAAAGGATATTTGTTTACTAAACCTAGTCTGAGTTTGCTTTTTTTTTTTTTTTTGTTGTTTCAAATAAGAGTCGAGATTGGAAACGACATGTGATTAACGGAAGACAAGGCGAAAAATATCTTTATTTGAAAAGAATGCAAAGTAGTTTTAAACATTCATACAACAGCATATAACCTCAAAAAAAACGAAAAAAATTAAATTTAAATTCTGGTAACTTTTTGTGGTTCCATTTTTAAACCTAAAGAGTAGAGTGTTTCGTACAGTGCATGTGGAAAATTTCAGCCTTTTAATTTTAACACTTTTCGAGTAACGAGCAAAATTTCAAAAATTTTGTTAAAAAGAGCTGAGTTGCGTTCAGTTTACGCCCCATTGCGCACTTCCGCTCCGATCGATTTGGCCCATTTTCAATACCAACCTGCGTGCAGAAACTTCCAATATTTCTATCAAATTTGAAGTCGATATCTTCATTTTCACGACCAGGAGAGTCCCAACAAAACACACGGACCGACAGACATGGTTAAATCAACTCAAAATTTCACGCTGATAAAAAATATATATACTTTATAGGGTCTCTCAAGCTTTCTTTTCAGTGTTCCATACATTATGGGAAAAAAAAAGAGTATATCTCTCCATCTTACAGAGTGGCGGGTATAAAAAATTTCATCTATAAAAGACTATCAAAAAATCGAATGTGCTTAATTTCAAAGTACGATGAACGGAGACACAACAGCGATTGCAAGCAGTAAAGGCCACATGAGTTTTTGGCTTCAATTGAAGTCTGTAGGCATTTGCACGCTCAAGCTCCTGAGTGGGGGCCTTTCTTTGTGCTCAAACTCGGGAACTCTGCTAAAGAAATGATACGAATAACATAAGAACAAAAACAAATCGTGATAACTTCATTTGTTCTGTTAATAAATTACGAATAGAACCCAATATGAATAATAAACGAAAGTAATATCAATGGAAAAACAAAAATGTAAGAAGAAGTAGAAATTCTACGCAAACTATTGAGGTTAAAATTCAGAAAAAAAGGACCGCCATTTTAAAATTGATAATGCAGATCAAGTTTAGAAGTAGAGGTTGACGACAATCGATAACACAACGTAGCAGATATCGATACAAAATTTAATGCAAAATAATAACAGAACTATTTAACAGAATGCAATACGAAATGATATTGACACGCCCAAAATTAATAATATTCTATCAATTTGCTGGAAAAGCGACACAAGACGAATATAACTTTGTATAGAAACAAACGCATTTTTTCCGATTCTCGAATTAATTAGCATTATGTATAAAGCATTGTTCAGTGCAATTGAACTTTCAATTTATTCATCTGAGTTATCATGCCAAGTTCAACGAATTTACATAACGAGCCGTGTAGTGCACAAAAAATATAATCGATGTTTTTTTATGGAAACTTTGATAGATTGTCAGCAATGAGTGTGTTGCTGCTGCTTTTGTCCGTATTATTCAGGCATGCATTAATTTTAATTTAATTAAAAAAGTGCAAAATTAAAGCAAAAAAATGCCTATGTTAAAGCGAACCTGGGATACCCTCCAGATTATATATTTTATTCCATCTTTATTAACAAAATGTGACTGAACTTGCTCTGCTCAACGACCATTGGATTTTTTCTTTAATTCCCTCATAATAAGTTTGCGGTAAATGAGTTGTAACCTCTCCACTCCATGTATTAGAGTGGGCCAGAAATCCCGACCTTTTGATATACACTAAAAACAATTTATAAAGTGTAGACAAAAATGTCCTTTTTCGACTTATTTTAGTCAAGTTTCAAATATATCTTGGAATTATTCACAAAAAGCATATTCCAAGTCACACAAATATACTGAAAAACAAACAAAATATCAAGTAAAACAAGATCCAAAATATGTGTAGGGCAACACTCAAGGATTATTTATGGAAACATGGACATACGATGTACGTAAAGGACAATTTACGGTCCACGGCACTCACGGCAATGAACCTCAGTTTTCCGATTAATTGCCGAGCGGTCCACTAGACTGTGCGATTTGTCTCGGATATATATATATATATGTGTTCATTGCGTTTTTCTGTGATGACAATACTAGCATACCGTCAGTCTATGACAATGAATACAAAAATGAAATCAATGGAAAGGAAAATTTACAAATGACTCCGTCAGTCAAAGTTTACAAGTGTATGTGAATGTGAATGCGTTTGTGTTTCTTGTTGTATACAGATATATGCGTTTGTGTATATTGTTATGTTTGCATATTCGTATGTCTATTCGTTTCGTTTCGTTTCGTTTTCATTAATAAAATTGATTAAAATAAATTGTTTCTTTTAAGCAAAAATATTATATAAACTTGTATGTAAATACGTTTCTCTTCCAACAGAAGCGCACATATTCAAATATATTTATGTGAAAGGATGCTCCCATTCATAAAAGTGTGCAAATATATTTCTAACTTAAGTTTTATTGTGCATAGACACCCATAAATACATACATTCCTACGCAACAGATTTATGTAAATGTATTAAGCTCTTCTAAGCTAAGCACAATGCAAACAGAATGATGGAACTGAAAACATGTAGAAAGCATTCAACTTAGGATGAAGCTCGATAGCAAACACCAGCAAGGTTATGTTATGCGTAAGAAGAAGAAAAATATGAATCAAAATTTTTGTCTTCTCTTTTTTTTCAAACTTTAGCACAATAAAATTTTATACTCAGCACAAATCGAAATTAGCAGCGACGGGAAATATGCATTTTGAACATAACGTATAATGGATGCATTCATCATCTCTATAAGAAAAGCGGATTCAATTTGATATCGTTAGTAGATTTAATCTCATCGCATTAAGTTATCTTCAATTTGCATATATTTTTGCCTGCCCATCTCTGCCTGCTCGGATATAACCCTTCCAATAAGTGAAAAATACAAAATTTTACCGAAGAAATTCGATGCGATTTAAGTTACAGGAAAATGAAGAATGAGGGGTTATGTAACTGGCAGCGAGAGTCCACTTAAAGTAGTGAATTTAACGTTTATGGGCTGTTATGAGAAGCTTGTAATGCTCACGAGCAATTTCTTAAGGTTTTTTGATCAAAAACATCGAACAACATCACTGAAGTGTCCCGTGGTTTCTGCAGAACTTTTTTTCGCTTTGAAATTTTTTTTACTAGAGAAATTTGGAAGACTAACGATAAATAAAATATCAACATGACAGCAGCCAAGCAGAACATATTTTCTCCATTTACGAACAACCCGTAATATCCAGCTTACTTTAAATTATGCTTTTCATGGTTTACATACAAACGGAAAATATTCTTCATGTATATAAATTAAAAAATCGTAGAATGCTAATATTTAAGCCTTGACAAATACTTATTCGTCCACACGAATGCATATAAAACTGCATACACTACAATATACCGCACAAGTTTTCCTATCGGGCTCATTTTTTCAAAACATAAGCTTTAAAACTTCTCAGCATATTTATGACTAAAACTGAGCGAATAACTACAGAGCTCGTCTCGAAAGAACGCATTAAATATATATATATATATAAATATATATATATATATATATATATATATATGTACATATATTTAACCGTATGTAGGTACATAAATGTATGCCTGCTATAAATATATATATAGTTGCATACATGCATATATGTACATGACATACATTTGTATACGTATATGTAAATCGACATATATAATATGTATGTTTATACTAGACATACATTTATGTACATACATACTGTTAAATAAATTTGTTAGAAGACTTTGTAACTAAATTAATAAAACATTCCACAGTTACTTGCACGTACACAGGATAGAAAACTATATAAAAAAATGAACGTAAAATATTGCAATTTATCAAACGTGTATATCGAAAGATATATATATGTAATTTAAAGTACAGAAAATTTTCTCTATGTTTAGTTACGTATTAAGTAACACTCAAGATCAATCTTTTAAAAACCAATAACAATTTCTTCCTCCTACATAATCATCTTTCATAAGTCACAAGATGATATTACCTTTCAAGCGCATTTCTGAAATAACTGCTTAAAGCAATTACTTCTGCATATGCAACAAACACAAACACCCCCTAAATGACTATATGTTTTATGCTTTTAAAATAATTTCTACTAATTAATATAAACAGATTTTTTTAGAAATAAACTGCACTGCACTGATTAGTTCCTCTCTTTTAATTTTCAATCTTTAACTTAAACATACAAACGTCGCTTGTAGTCAGCTATCAAGCGAAATTGATGACGACAACAATGAGCGTCACTGTGCGTTGTGTGGTGGCGGTGTCTTCGTTTCTTCATTATCGTTAACGATGTGGCAACAGTGCTGACTTTAATTTAGTTTCTATAAAACCGTTAGAACCGTTAAAGATGAATGGAATATAATGAAAAATACATTCGACGCGCAATAATATTAAGATATCTCCTGCCAATGGGACCGCGTAAGCTGCCTAACAAGTGACTAATAAGTCTACTGTTGCTAAAAGTGAAGTTTATCCAGGTTTTAATTTCAATAGAAAGTATGCTGAAACGATTGATTTGACGAACCAATCGTCCCTTTCAATGACCAAGGCAACAGGTCGAAAGCTTGATAACTTCTCCGTCGCCCACTGTCTCTGCCTCAAAAAATGTATTTGTCCGACTAATAAGACGAAATTTATATCATGCTTCGCATGAGGTACGGCGGAGAATAAGAAATCATTACTCCAAATCTAAATTGGGTCCGGGCACTGAGAGCAACACATTCAAATTTAACTTTTCCTTCAGCTCACTAAATCGTCATTTAAGCTTGCTGGGCCGCAAAGATTGTATGGAACTGTAGTTGATTCAAGTTGCCGGCCTTTAAACACAGTAGTCCGCGGATACACATATAAAGAAGATCGCAAGCAGTCTACAACAACAAACGCGTCCTCTAAAGAAATCGTAAAACAGTCTGGAGTTTCTCAAGTCACTCATCTTGGTCCTGTTTTCTTTGTATGATTTACAAAAGACTTACAAAATGTCATAAAACATTCTCATGTTTTATTGTATGCTGACGACGTTAAACTTGTGTACAGATTTAGAGTCAAGCCCACATCTATCTTCAGGAAGGCCCCGACAATTTTTACAAATGGTGCTATACTAATTTAATGTTCCTAAACAAGTAACAATCCTAAGCACATAGTTTTTTACCGGATCAATGCGTTCAACGTATCTTAGAAAATCGATAATGTGCAAAATCAATTGCAGATCATGGAGTCCTGCTTGGGGTTTATCAGTCGCTGGACAAAAGAGTATTGTGATCATTACTCTACTTGATTGCTGTACATACCCCGCTAGTGAGGCCTATTCTAGAATGTGTTTCACAACACCACCAAGTGGCCAAGGTACAAAAAGAGCTTCTACTTTACGCTCGCGTGGTCTGTCCTGAAATCTTAACATATGCCTTCCAGCTCAAGCAAGCAGACGAATAATGCTAAACGTATCTTTTATTCATAAGCTTTTGAGTGGCGTACCTGACCCAAGTACTTACCAGATACTCAACATTAATGTTGCACAGCGAATGTCATGGCATTTTCGGATACATAATATAAATCGCTACATAAACTATGGTAGTAATGACCCTAACTGAAGATTGTGAAGACAGTAAAATAAGAGCTATATTGACTGACTTTGGCATAAGTGCTTCTGTCATAAAATCGAACATTGTACAGTGTAATGCTTTGTCCGTTCCTGCTGGTGATGGGATGAACCATGTTGTAGCTAGTAGTTGGGAGCCCATTTCAGTTCGTGTTTTAAATGTTAAGCAAAGATTGTCCACCCTCGGCTGGGAGATGAAGGACGGCCATGAAGTCGATTTAATTTATATATATATATAAATATATATTCTGTCCGTTCTTTTGTGATCAAATATGCATTCATTTCAGAAAAAAAACGAATAAAAAGATTCACCGAATCAATTTTCCAATTCCATCTCGAAGCTTTTCAGGCTATTTGGACTCTTCGATCCATCATTAATTCATCTTTCGAAACTCGTGCTAATTGGAAGAAGTAATGTCTGATGATAACAGCAAGGAAGGCAAGACATTCCCGGTTAGAAGTGGAAACATTTCTTGATGGAGTTTTGCTAAATGGGGCCGAGTTCTCCCGTACTGGAAAATCACGATATCATTACCTTTGGCAATATCACGCATTCTTTGGCACAGAACTACGGGTATTGCAAGTTGCAAGACCGTGTACTTTGTACGCTTCACTGTTTATGCAGTTGCGTAGATCTTAAAGACACTACTTTGAACTGAAGAAGTCTTCTAAGCCCTATAGCACTACTTATACTCCCTCTTGCGAATTGAATTAATTTATACTCTCAATATATACTTAAAGACCGTTACGAAGGCATGAGTACAGGTTACGCTGCTTCGGCTTGCCAAACATTAAGCCGGGAATACTTATATCCAAACGTTACGATTTCTACACACAATTTGGCAATAATTTGCTACTAAATCTCGCGCACGATCTCTAGAGCGTCGTTTACAAAGCAATAAAAGAACTACTATCATGTTTTAAAAGCAATCTGCAATCATAGGTCCAAATGGGTAAAAATCGAAGTTGAAGGAGTTTTTTGGCAATTTTATAATCACTACCAGACAATGGTGGTATGGCGGGTTTTCTCTTGTGTTTGTAACGGCCAGCAGTGTGCATTAGCAAACTCAAAAAATAGATCTTCTTGTTCACGGCAGGCTTTAAGTTTAGCTTAGAAGTAAAGCTAATTTAGAAATAGAAAGAAATCGTTCTGTGTTCCAGTACCCGAATTCACTTTGATTGCGCTTCGCAAGATGGTGAAAAAATTCGTGTTTATATAGGAGTAGTAGCTTTTTCTACGTAGCAGTAATAGCAGTAGTAATAGTAGTAGTAGTAGTAGTAGTAGTAGTAGTAGCAAAAGCACTCATTACAGGCGAAATTAGGAATAAAAATTAGTTAACAGACGATTTTGAAATCATTCTGTTGTTTAATATTCCCTTCTTCCTGCTTAGGAATAGCGTTTGCACCTATTTTAGTAGACTTGGAAGCCATTGATGATAACAACTTCTTTTTATTCTTCCCGTGATTCGTTGGTACGATCAAAATGTGTCGTAGATTATATTTCATCGACTTCTCTAAATGCGTTTTAGAAACAAGTTTTTTTTTTTTACGTGTAAAAGTTAAACTTTAAGTATTTTTTCATTTCCAGAACTGGAAGAAGTCAAAAAATAGATTACAGGTTATAGGAAAGTTATAATTAGTCGATTAAAAACTAAGCAGCCGAACCGTTCTTGTATTAATAAAAATCTGAGAAAATCGATCTTTGGATAATCAATTTTGCAAATCATATCTTCCTACTCTTCCTTTTTTCCCCCCTTCACCCCACAAATGTCGAAATTGTCAAGCTTCTGATGGTGGTGGCTATAGAAATTATTAAAAGAACAAATTGATTTTATTCCCCACAAGTTTGTTTGTTTGTGTTCTTGTTGCCGGAAGACATTTTAATTCGAAAACTTTGCGGTGAAGTTTGCCTCGCAAACGTATAATCGACAAATAAGTTTCATTGACGTTAATGTCTTTTTCTCTATTGCTTTCACACCTCTCCAACTGCCTGCCGTAGAAACAAATATACCAAAAAGACATGAGACCATCACAAAAAAAAAAGAGAAAAATAAAGAAAAAACTTAAGGAAAACATTTGTCATTTCGATCAAAAAAAAAAAAAAAAAAAATAACAAATATATATAGAACTTTAAAAAACTATAATAATAAAAATTTCATAACAATATCAGCAGGTAATGCTAGTCGTAAAGCAAACTTTTACAAAAATAGATTAAAATTCTGAAATATTGACATAATAATAATAATAATATGTCAATAAGAGAATATAGAGAAAGGAAGTAATCCGTATTACTTACATCGCACTGTGTGAAATTTACTTCTATTTTGAATCGTACCTTGGCCTCTTATTGATAAACATAAACATCGCATGTCGAAAAATTGCAAATTTTGTTTATGGCAAACTCGGAAGGTCTGTCATTCCAGTTGCTAAAACTTAAATATACATTTTCCAGAGAGACTTTACATTTTTCCCATTACCATCGTCAGCTAGTTGATTTTGTCCACGTGTCCTTTCATCTTTCATTCTTTTGTGAAACCAACACAATCCGAGACTACGACTTCATTCCGTGGTGCAGATTCGGATTGAAAATTGACGTGGCAAACAAGCGTACAATCCTACTAAGACTAAGACTAAGAAAAACTAAGAAAAATCGGCTGAGACCGACAATTTTATATACACCAACTTTATCGTAGGAAAGATCAAAATAAACTGAGATTTCATATTCTGTAATATAAGATGCGCGTGTAACTGACTATTTTCATTTTTCTCGAATATACGTAGAAATGTTCATCCTGTGTTTATATTATAAACACTCAGAATGCAGAGCTGTTCTATTTATTTATTTATTTATTTATTTATTAAGACCCTACTAACAAGCAGATTGCTTAATACTAGTAAGTTAGAGTGACGTGATTACAATGTAGGAGCTATCAAAAGTACGTAAAAAAAAAAAAAAGAGTGCAGAGCTGTTCTCATAAACGTTTGCTTTGAGGGGGATATCTTAAACCTTGCGGGAGAAGGACAGATGGACAGAGTGAAATGTTTCGAAGCTGTCGTCGGACCGTTATAAAGATTTTGAGAAAAAGGTTGAAATTTTGGTATACTTTGGTAATATTGGGTGGGCGAGTCCGATTTTTTTCATTTTTGTGCAGATACTGAAGAGCCACCTATAAAGTAGACGTCGAAAATTTTAGGATATGAGCAACCGGGAATATTTTTACTCTTTGCAGAAGTGCTCCTAGTTTATGTTATTTTGTGGTCGTGTCCTTTGGCTAATTTCAACATGCATGCAATCACTTGCAATATTTCCAAATTTGAAGTCGATATCTTAACTTTCCCGATCAGAGGAATGATTACCACATAAATTCGCATAGACTGACAGGCGGAAAGACAGGAATGCTTAATATTTGATACTGGTGAGAAATGTACATACATTTTATTGGGTCTCTGAAGCTCTCTCTCTTTCTTGTCAATTCTTAAATTTCTTAAATCCATACAGATACTGCAGGATCATCCATGGCATGTACGTGCAAATCTTTAATTAAATACCATCCTGCGTGCAAGAACCTGCGATGTTTTTGCCAACTTTGGCAACAGACGGACGAAAAAAAATTTTAAAAAGGAAAGAGTTTTTCCTTCCGCCAAGATTGAATGACTAAAGCAATTCCTCCGTTAAGGCTGATCGGTGCCATTTATGCCCTTTATGCTTCTTTCACTGCCTTAGAAACATTTAACTACAGTGGAGTATGTACCCAGTGCAAGTATATTAATCACCCAAGAGATCTACAATTCTTTTGGCCAGGGTAGATGATTACATTAAAGCATTATAAAGCCGTACAAAAGAAAATCATTAATAGAAAATATAAAAATCATTAAAAAAATCAAAAATAAATCAATTGAATAATAAAAGTTTTAATCGATCATTAAATAAAATTGAAACGAGAACCCCGCAGTCTCTTCTTTTTCTTCTCTATCTACACGTAAACGTCTTGATTGCAAGGTAGAATAACTTGTCTGTAATTTAGCTCAAGACAGAATGTAAATCCCCCGCTTTGACAAATTGATAAATATTTGATTTAATTACAGCAACAACAACAGCAGCAGCGACAACAGCGGGGTTGTTTACATTGCATAAAGAATAAATTTGCAACTACAGTGTTGATTATCGAATGCCGGGTGAGGTGCGAATATTTCGAGTTAACGGATTTTCGTGAGTAGGAAAAAGTAATGAAAATGAAAAAAACAAAAATATTCGGCCAGAAAAATGATAGAAATTTCGATTAGTTTGAAGTTGCTTGGAAATAAAGCCTACGGTCAATCAATACAAACGACAGTTTTGCGACAAATTAAAACGCATTTTATATCGTATGCTGAACTGAAAATATTTTGCTTAAATACAAAAACCTCAAAGTAATTTAATTCGTTTTTCATTTACTCACAGCATTAAAAAGCATTTGCTTTTTAATATTCGTGACTGAATATTATCTGTAGTCATAGTTATGGCACCAATATTGTCTGGTAATAAACAAAATGTAATGCTTTACTCACTTACCTAAAACTGGATTGCATGCACCTCCAAAATTCATAAACGTGTCGAGGGAACTTTATGCTTACGAAAAGCAATTAAAAAACTTTTTTTATACCCACCATACAGTGAATCTGTACTAACTTTATCAACCCGTTTGCTGTATCGGAAATGAAGATCGGAGGTCTTGTCTATATGGATATATGGAAGAAATGGTATCTGGTGTGCATGGGAGAAATGGTAATGAAATGAGAAGTTTTTCTGATACGTTTCAGCATTTTTCATAACATATCACAAATCTATAGTCGAGTAATATCTCTGAAAATTGTCATAACACGATTAGGAGGTTGCATTCTTTCACTGTTTGTACTGTACTTTTGTATGAGATTTAGTAGCAATAATTTAACTTTTTTTGGTTTTGTGTTCGTAATTAGAGGCTCAGTTTATTGTCTATGTGCACGTTTGCTAATATTATTTAGTTTTAATAGTTATTTTATATGTTTGTTGTTTACTTCGCAATAAAACGTAACTTAGCAAAGACATTTTTACCGAAGACACGAACCTTCAAATTATGGATTATCAGGGTGGGCTATCTTCACGTCAGTTCCAGCAAAGTGGACGATACCTTATGAAAACGGAATCGAATTTTATTTAAAAGCAAATTAAAACGTTATAGCCGGCCAAGGCTTAGTTTCAACGGAGGTTAGACCTTGTTGTCTTATGAAAGCCCTTATAAGTGTGTAAGAGTTCTTTTTAGCAATCTATGCCGCGACATATTGAAAGCAGTAAATATGCTTCATAATCCGACAGTTTATCTCTAGCCATCTTGCAAGCTTCATAGATCAGAGCAACTTGGTATACTTTGACAAGGGGTTTAGAGTGACCATGCTCAAATGTATAGCGGCAGTGTTCACGACATTCCAAGACATTGGCCAACAATTCTTTCAATTATCATTTTTCCTTTAGATACGCTCTATATGACTAAGACTACTACACTTCCGCGAAGTATTGACCGATTTGGGAAAAATTCGCAAGCAGGCAACATATCACTCAATAAGATCGTAGAACGGCCTGTATATAGACGCCGGCACTATTGACGAATCCAATGATTTTGTTATGATTTTTAAATTTTCAAATGTTCTACAAGTTACAGTTGTCTTAATGATGTTACTTTCGCTTTTTGTAAAACAACCACAAAAAAATCTGAGTTTCACATGTGGCGGCACTAAAACAATTGTAACTTGCAAGCTATCTACCTTAGTGCTATCTAAAAATTGTATGTCTGCCGTCCTAAGAACATGTGTAAATATACGTTCTGATGATAGGACATACATGGCAGTTCTTTTATGCTAAGTCTGTATTTCAATTCGAAATTAATTGGGCCAACATTGTATTATCGGTCTTTCAAAATAATGCTTCGAACAAATTGCAATTAGTTTTCATAATTTACAACCGGGCATTTAATTACGTCACCACGCTTTACATAACTTGCGCTACCTCTCTAATAGTGGTCGTTATAATAGGGCCACAGTGCGGTTCTAAATCTAGACGACTATTACCTCAAAACATACCAATAATGCGAGAAGTATTCAAAGTTCGTTTTCCGTCCCATTAATATTGCAAGAAAAAAAAAGAAAAAAATTATAAACATACGCAAAGAAACCTCCAAAAGGATTTTTGGAAAAAAAAAGTCTTTGTTCATTGAAACAAATATCTTGTCTCGTAGTATGTTAATGAAGCAGTAACAACTGGGGTCGAAAAGGTGAAAGCAGTAAAACACAATTTGAGAAATTGNTAGGGCATTTAAGGATTAGAATTTTTGATACGGATGCAGGAATATGACATTGACATATACAAGTCTTCAATATCCTAAGCATTTGTAAACATAAACCGCATATGATGCTTACATTTTTTCTTTTATATCCTTACTACCTAAGAATACTCTTTTTGTCTTTCCTTTTACAACAAGACCTTATTTGCAAAAAGAGACTTAGACTCTTATTAAAAATAAATTTCAAGAAGAATAAAGGAATGCATAGACTCTTAAACATAGAACAATTAAAGTAGCATTTAAAATAGACCGCTGGGATAACGTGGAAGGTGGGATTGTAACAAGCGAAGATCAAATTGCTCATCAAAGTTTCTTAACCATTTCACTACCAGCGTTACATATATGTGACGATCAGATTTTCTTACGTGCGCTCAGCATCACAAATATGTGATGGGTGTTCATTATCAGTTCATGATAATTTTCTCACATTATGGGACGACGGAGCCACCAAAGGAATTATCTGTCTACAGCACAGTGTCACTTGTGTGTCGGGTTGTAAAAATGCTGATTTCATTTAGTTAGAACACTATAGATACATCCCAGGCAAATAAATAACAATTGGTATCATGCTTAACCGTTTGAGAACCAAGCAGCGCGATCGTCCTGTTCAGATTTCATGTCGAGAAAATCCACACGGTTTTGAAAAAAAACTGTCGAAGAATCCCAAGCAGCGCGATCGCGCTGTTTAGAGTTTATGTCAAAGCTGTCTGGGTTTTCTCGACATAAAGCGCAATCGCACTGCACTGTCTGGGATTCTTCGACAGTGTTTTTTCAAAACCGTCTAGAACTCAAACGGTTAAATAATAAGACGTCTGGACTGTAGTGGCGGTTTTTCTCCCGAGAGTCCGATGACGAAAGGGTTAAGAAATCTGCTTACATCTTTTATATCGGAACAGAAATACTCTTCAAAATTGTCATCAGGATCTTTTACCTAATGCCTTCTGGACAAACGGGCAANAACGTTATATCTATTTTAATGCGAATCCAGAAGACCCTGCACTAAACATAAAAATTATTGGTGCGGTTAAAAGACATCACACATATATAGGAGCGCCTTTAAGTACCAATATCTAGAACAAATTTTAATGTTTTGCTCCCTTTGACCGCGTCTGTAATGGGTCGACTAACTCCACTGGCGTTGGCGAAAATATTTTTAGCCAACATATATAGGAGAGCCTTTAAGTACCAATCTCTAGAATAAATTTAATGTTTTGCTCCCTTTGACCGCGTCTGTAATGAGTCGACTAACTCCACTGGCGTTAACGAAAATATTTTTAGCCAACATATATAGGAGCGCCAGCAAGTGCCAATATCTAGAATAAATTTAACGTTTTGGTCCCTTTCACCGCGTCTGTAATGGCTCGACTGACTCCACTGGTGTTGGCGAAAATATTTTTAGCCAACATATATAGGAGAGCCTTTAAGTACCAATCTCTAGAATAAATTTAACGTTTTGCTCCCTTTGACCGCGTCTGTAATGGATCGACTAACTCCACTGGCGTTGACGAAAATATTTTTAGCCAACATATATAGGAGCGCCTTTAAGTACCAATATCTGAAATAAATATTAATGTTTTGCTCCCTTTGACCGCCTCTGTAATGGATCGACTAACTCCACTGGCGTTGGCGATAATATTTTTGGCCAAATTCAGGCCACATTTGCTTTGGGGCGAATTTTGAGCACTCACCCCCTAAGACGCATCTGTGAAATCAGTGCGGTCGTTTTGAGGGAGTGATGATTAGTCAACTGGCAGTACTGTTATATAACATGGGAACAACAGATTGATTTCAAACCATCGAACGATGTCTCCTTTACACATCGCAAGTTATTAGAAGAAATGCTTGCGAAATTGCGAGCTTTAACTTTCCACCATCAACTTTACCGCACTATCTATATACGTTGTATTTCGGAAGCGTATTTCGGCGATTGTTGAACGCAATGAGAAAAATGCCTATATAATAAAAAACAGTGACGAATGCGTCGTATGCCGCTCTACAGCGAATGTAGTGTATAACGCAACCTCCTGAGAAAATTGCAATTCTTAGTATAATAAAAATAACAACAAAATTTGGGCGTGAGCTTTAACGCGAGAAGATTGTCTCACCTGCGTGTGCAAATCCGATTTACCCAACTTGTACAAAATCCGTTGTGCACACAATTATTTTCGTGTAAAGATTAAAAAAATCATACCGTAGCTCAGCAATAAGCATTATCCTCCTCTACTTTAGTAAACAATAAGGGATTTTACTGTGCGTTGAATTGGACACAATTTCATAAAATTCTCTTTATGTCCACCACCGTAAGATGGNCCAGGAAAAATAGCAGCTTAAGAAGTATTTATGTCAAACTCTTAAACCGGCTTATGAACGCTTGAAAGCAATGCGAATGATTTAACGTAACATGTTTACATTAATTTCATCAGATAATCAAGCTTCCGAAGCGTGCTGGGGTAATCAATCACCCACGGTTTCAGGGCTTGAACAAAATACTGCGTCCAAAATGTAAGACCAATATTCAAGTTGAATGGTATCGAATGGTAGTAGCACTGCGGCAAGCGTCTCTGTCAAATCAACGACATCATAAATGTCGTTGGCGTTTCCGTTGCGCTTGCCTTTGTATGATATAAAGTTTTATTTTCACTTTTTACAATGGGTGGTTTTGCTGAGCCGAGAAGTGGCGCTGAATTTTATTTTGGGACTATTACGGGAGATGAGACCAATACCTTTGTATACGACCGTAATGGTGAACCAGACCGCAGAAGCCGCATCAAAGTCGCTCAAAAACCAAGGTGATGTTAACAGTTTTCATCGATCATCGTGTTACTGTGCACTATGAATTCCTTTCGCCAAATTGTTGACACGGAGTGTTGTATTTGAGCGTTATGCGTCATGCGCTTGAATCTATTCGCAAAAGTAGGGGGGGTATAAATTTAAAAAAGAAAAAATTAAATTTGTCTTACATTTTGAAGATTGAAGCACAACGAATACAATCTATAGATCGACTAAGAGAAATGATACCTAGGATTAGTAAGACAATGTTGAATCACGAGTCGATAATAAATCCATCAGGAAACACTTCAATTTCTTGGTAGGCAAATCGGAACATGCGTGTCATACTATCAAACTAAGGCGTCCACTGATTGCCCTCAGTTTCGTTAAGCTCCAATTAAAATAAAAGACTAATGAAAGTAACATAATCGATTTCTCCATCCAATGTGCTCAAGCAAGCTGTACAAGCTTTACGGTAACATAATCGATTTCTCCATCCAATGTGCTCAAGCAAGCTGTACAAGCTTTACGATATCGGCCATTGATGTTTCTATGCGTAAGAAACCTTTGACGCAAAAAATTAATGAAAGTCGTTCACATAGAACCTTGTAGAGCCGAAGTCTTTCCGGTGACCACCTAAGATAAACAATTGAAATTCAATTTCATAACAATTCAACTTCACACAGGCAATCAGCAAAGGGAAGAAAGCGAGCGGATTTGCATATGGTCAAGAATAGCAAGTGCAACTATCGAGCATGCACTCGACGGTAGCGAAAAACTTGAATTCAATTTCATAACAATTCAATTTCATACTTCATGCAATCAGCAAAGGGAAGAAAGCGAACGGATTTGCAAATGCAACCATCGAGCATGCACTCGACGGTAGCGAAAAACTTGAATTCAATTTCATAACAATTCAATTTCATACTTCATGCAATCAGCAAAGGGAAGAAAGCGAACGGATTTGCAAATGCAACCATCGAGCATGCACTCGACGGTAGCGAAAAACTTGAATTCAATTTCATAACAATTCAATTTCATACTTCATGCAATCAGCAAAGGGAAGAAAGCGAACGGATTTGCAAATGCAACCATCGAGCATGCACTCGACGGTAGCGAAAAACTTCTAGATTCCTCTTCAATAAAAATAAAAACTCAACCATGTTTGTATATTTTATTTTATCAATGCTGTCAATACAGTTAATCTTTCCGATACGTGACTTCAAGTAAGTGAAGTATGCAAGAATTACAAAACCCTTCACTTAATATCACCAAAAGAATTAAAAACAAACTAATATTTGCCTTTGATAAACGCTGCATGGCAATGTGAAGTGTTTGGGCCCTGTTCCCAGACTGATTTATGGGGAATTCTATACATATATTCCAATCTTCAAAAATATCAAATCCAAGCCAACAGGCAATTTTACCCTATCTTACTTAAGGCGACCTAGCAAGTTAGGTAGGTAACCAAATCTACGGTTTAAGTGTACAGACCTATCTTCCTCTCTCTTTTCAGGTGATAAAAACAAAAATAACTCTATTTTTTAGTAAGCAAAACAAAAAAATATACATATATATACATATATATATATATATATATATATATAAAAATAAAATTCTGCGATAATAAAAGGTTTTTACAAAATAATGATAATAATAAATTTATGAATTTTTCAAGTCATACTGACATTTCGCGTCTGAATTTGTGTTGCACTAGATGTAAGCAAACGCCGCTGTTTAAAATAAAAAAAAAAAAAATAAAATCGATCAATAAGTTCATTTAATTTGTACATAACATTACATGTGTATACAACATTGTGGATGTTGTGCTTTTGTGTTGTGAAAAAAAAAAAAACTTAAAAATAAAGTTTCCTCTCAACATATATTCATTGCATGTAACCGATGAATGTGCTCAGTAGAAACGCTGTATATACTGTAATAGTAGATATTGTTATATGTATAACTTTAATAAATTTAAAAACTCACTTAAATTGATTAATACACAAGTGTGAAAACACAACAAACCAAAAAGCAACAACAACCCAAAAGGATTTAGATAAGTAACAAAAACGATGACAGCTTTTGGTTTTGTGTTGCTATCAATGATGGGTAAGAGAAGTTAACGAACACTGATAATACAATTTTCTAGTTATATAAACATACATATGTAATTGTATAAATATACATACATACATATATAGTTATATAAATATACATATATATATATATATATATATATATATATGTCGGTATTGCTTACTTGGGTATACTTGTAAAACAAACAAATGACATGCAGCGACATTTAATATTGCGGGGAGTGAGAATTCAATTAAATTATCTCAGCATCAATACACACAACGAAAACCCCATTCAGTTTTATGAGAATTAAATCAATTTAAGCCACAACGTTATATCTATTTTAATGCGAATCCAGAAGACCCTGCACTAAACATAAAAATTATTGATGCGGTTAAAAGACATCACACATATATAGGACCGCCAGCAAGTACCAATATCTAGAATAAATTTAATCTTTTGCTCCCTTTGACCGCGTCTGTAATGGGTCGACTAACTCCACTGGCGTTAACGAAAAT
>KK502616.1:34615-49214 GCA_000688735.1 Glossina austeni
TGAGTCAGAATTCTCTCAAATAGTTTAGGTAAAACACTTAGCTTGGCAATGCCTCTATAGTTTTAGTTTTTTTTTTTTTTTTTTTTTTTTTTTCATCTTTTCCTTGTATGAACTTTCGATTCAATAAAGACGGTTTTATTGTACTTAACATATTCTGCTTTTGTTTTTGTAAAATCTTTTGTGTAAGGCAAATTTTAGAAGACGCAAAACGAATCAAACTGATTTACAAGTGATTTTACTTACTTCCGAGTTTGATTCGACGCGGTTCTTATATAAAAGTGTTACAAAATAACCTGCTTTGCACGTTAAATTCGAATTTCTTATAGCTCGGTACGCATTAAAGGAGGATTATAGGAGGCTTACAGGAGGCTTGACTACAGGACTTGTTTATTTATTCAGACATCGCGTACATCTTTACTGTTTTCTTTTTCTTCCTACTAGGAAACAATAACGTCTGTTATTTATTATATCTTAATATAACATTTATTTTTATTCAATGGATTGCAAAGAACTTACAAGCATATAAAAAAAAGAAAGATTTTAATCCTGTGCCATTCTTCCCCCATCAAGAAGTTTTTATTTCCTGCTTTAAATTTTTATCACAGGATGTCTTAAATATGCGAAGGCTCCCTTGTTAAGACTGCAGACTGCTACTGTTGTTTATTGCAACTGCTACTACTACTGCAACTATTACTACCACTGCTATGTTAGCTACTACTAGCAGATCATCTATGTTCTTAAATCAGATTAAAATCATACTCTTGTATTATCCATAAAGAAGAATGAAAAATTAACATTCATACTGTAATGTGAATGCAGAGAAAATAGCTTAAAACATTTCAATTTGAAATGGAATTTTAATTTAATATTTACTTGAATTTTTCAAAATATGCGAAGAAAGCATTTTTTTGTTTTTTTGCTTTACCATCACATAAAATAATTTGATGCATAACTCAATACTTTTTTTTACGTAACAAAAATAAAATTTATATACATATCTATATACATATATTTACATACATATATATACATATATATATGTGTGTGTGTACAAATGTATTTGTGTTTCTATGAAAATTTTTTTTTTAATTATTTCCGCCTGTTGAGTAGTTTTGCCCGAGTTGATGCCAACCATTGCTGTAAAATCGCCAAAAGCAGTAATTTTTCTTACTTTCACATCTTTGTTGTTGGTATTGTTGGATTTTGATATTATTAGTTGGCTACTGACACCCAAAACTTTATAAATGAATGAGTGTAGAAGTGTACGTGCAACTGTAATGGAGTAATAGAGTGCCGCGGCATCATATTTTAGAAATTGTTATTATGAATAGTTCGTAAAGAGAGTTTTGGTATTAGAAAATGCACACATTTTCCTTGTTTTTTCTGTTGTTGTTGCAATGTTTTGTTATGCATTTTGCACGTTTACAATTTAAATTTAACATAGAGAAGAGTTTTCAAAACATAAAACACTTTTTATATTTTTTTTTTTTTTTTTTTTTTACTACCTCTAGACATTTTTTGATCACGCACCTTAAATATGATTCATTTCTCTATTTCCCTTAACTAGATAATGTGGAATAATGCATCCATTTGTTAGTGTATATCATTGTTATGGCAGGGATTTAATTAAATGCGGTGTTAATCAAGAGAAGTTCGCTTGAATGTTAATGTAAGAAGACTTAAAGCCAGATTTACCAGATGAAAATAACTTCAGAAAAAACAAAACAAATTGAAGCAACTTTTTTTATATTGAAGAGACCATACAAGTGTGAAACTTTGCCTACTATTATAGGCATCTATGTGCCATTACAAGAATGATGAGTGATTCACGGACAAAATGAATGTTTTATTTTCTTTGCATTGTACAGGCTACGAATCATCATTTTGCCGAATCGCAAAACAATGCAAAGTTGATCTTTTAGTGCTTTATCTCATCGTCAGTAAAACTGCCAGTAACGAGAAATTTCACCTTTTCATTAAACTTTACGCACTTGTGGAAAGGCAAAAAAAAATTTAAACACAAATTAATGAAAAAAATTTAATTAAATGAAATCTATTCGTAAATGGAACGTATGCTCCCTAATAGAAAAATCCCTGATTCTTTCTTCGCTCTTTACGAAATGTGAAATGATTTTGTTTGTAATTCAATCGTTCGTAGGATTGTTGCAATAGTCAAATATTTAAAGCAATACATTTCACAGATGATCTGTGGGGAAGAGTTCCGGCCTGCTTGCCAAAATATCCCAAAGACGGATAAAAACGTGAGAAAAAAAATTATTAATTTAAACAAAATTTTCTATTATTTTCCAGAGCAACATAAAATAGATCCAAGAACACATTTATAAACAACAATTCTCATATATTTCTTTCAATATAATATTAGATGCTTCCATGTATTTTGATCAGTTTTCACTTGAAAAAGGCATTTGTTGAGAAAATTTGGTACAATATACATATATAGATATATATATATATATATAAATATATATTAACCAAAATGTTTTCCATCATTTTTTAGAGCTTTTTCCCATCTTTCTGGCAGCATGGTGATATCATGTCGAAAGAACGACTAAATCATCGACCGATTTTCGCACATCTTCAGTATTTCGAAACAGAGTGCTAACCATGGCAGGCTGCATCGATCTGAACAAGCGGTAATCACAAGGCGCTATGTCTTGTGAGTAAGCCGGGGGCGCCAAAACTTCCACATCAAGCTGCAACCGTGTACCTTTGACAACTCTTGCAACTTATGGCCGAACCTTGCCATGCAAGAGGTTGACTTTGCGTCTGTTAACTGCAATCTTTCTTTCAGTCTTTTTTGCAACAATACATCGTTCAATTTATTGCAAAAAAGACGCCGGTAGACATCTGCAGTAACAGTTTCATTCGGTTTTATTCGCTCGTAATTATAGTAACCCTGATCTCACCACCATATGCGCACGAAATCTTTGTAGCCATATCGATGTAGATTGGCTCTCCTGACGCACGACTTTTTGCGCTTAGGGTTGTCGTAGCAGATCCATTTGCCACCGCCAATCACAATACGCCAGAGAAAAACTCTTCCTCCTTTACCTAGCAAGCAGTGAAACCGCAATGTTTAAACCGGTTCGAATTTTCAGTGAATTGATATGATAGCCATTTTCCCTCCTCTTGAATCTTGCCCATCTCATCTAAACGTATAGAAACAATTGTTTCTCGAACTGCTCGAACCTGTTCGAAAGTTCTTTGAGAGCTTGAGCTGAATTTCTGTGCGATTTCGTGCTTGCAATTCATTGTCTACGACAATGTCTTCTCGGTCCTCCAGATCGTTCTTTGCCATTGATATCAAAATCCTCACTTTTAATCCGTTGGAATAAAAACCGAATGATGGAGCAGCGCATCACCTTGTGAAAGTGTTTGATGGGCTTCGGCAGCAGATCTCTTCAAACCAAGCAACAAAAGTCAATTTTTAGCGTTCCATGATTCCACTGAATGACTCAATAATACTAAGTAGAAAAGTCAAATCGATCGAACTTAATCGTTGTGTACATTTATCATTTTCAGCAATAGATGTCGTTGATCAAAATACATTCAAGCACCTAATGTATTATACTTTCTGATATATATTATAAGGAAAATAAAAATAAATTTTGTTTATATAAAAAAATAAAAAAAAAAATAAAAACCGACTAAAGCTAAATAAAATGTCTCTCCTATTATGTAATAATGATAATGTTATTCTAAATCTTGCGAGACCATTTTCATTTTTGCAATATGTAAATACAATGCAAGCAATCAATTTCAATTCATCTTGTTCTGAAAGGAATTTTTCTTTTGAAATTTTAAGCAAATTCTTTGATAGAGAAACATTTTATTTCGCTCTGGTGAACGCAACAATTGCAAATTTCATTGACTATGTGAAAGCAAAATGATTTAGTAACGCAGTAATTGATTAGAAACGCAATGAACAACAAATGTCTGCGATAGCTTTTACGCTAATGCGGTGCAGTAGATAATAGGAAAAACGGTCGGCAATGCAAACAATAATACGATTGTCAAAAATAGTAAAAATAGATAGAAGAGAAACTAAACTTTAGGATATTTTATAAATAATTTTCAAGTAATTAATGATTGATTTAAAAGTCAATTTAGAAATTTTGCGATCTCTTACATTTCTAACGCTGTGATTAACATAACAACAAGCATAATGGGCTTGGATTTTTTGGATGAATGGTTTTTATCACAAGGTAAGTCGTAAAATAAATAAATGGAGAATTTTTTTTTTTTCTTTTTTTTTGTTTTTTAACATGTAATCTTTAACTAAACTAGTGCTAATGGATTCTTGTGTATTTAAAAAAAAAAAAAAAAAAAAAGAAAGAAATAAAAAAAAAAACTAGGAAGAGAAAAACAATTAAAGTTTTCTTTCTTTTTGGGTCTTAATCAAGTAAACTTGCGTAACTCAATTTACCTTTTTGGTCGTTAGCAAGGAAAAGTCTTATAATTTCCGTTACGTTGGCTTTTCTGACATTCGCAAAACACCTGAACGTACACAAATATATGGAAAATACAAGTTGAAGTTGTCATTCGACATCTTTCGCTTTCGCATGAGAAAAGCAACAGATGACACTTTTAATTTCAGTCTGCAACAGAGAGTACGTAGAGAGGAGAAGAAACGAAAAGCGTCAAACAACTTTACAGGACATCAATTAATTAAAGGAATATGCATGTTATGTCTTCCCTAAGAAGAATGGAAACAAAAGGCGTAGGAAATATAATCGGCTTGCGTAGAACCTTCAATATCTATCTATCTATCTATCTAGACGAGTAGATCTCATTCAGGGAGAATGTTCAAAAAAGCACAACGACAACATTGAGTTCTCTTATTTTTATAGAAAGGAGGCTAAATAATCTATATACGGCTTATGACGAATTTCGAACATCCTAAAACAAATCTCTATGAATCGCATATTAGCTTTAATAACTTTCGATTTTGATCTTTTCATCAACATTTCAAAATCAGATTTTAAAGAGGAAAGGAAGAAGAATTGGATTCCAGCTTTAATGTAAAACGCAACATAACGTGTAGTTAGCAAGTAGATAGTAAGTAGTGAATGTTGACTAAGGAGTACAGGTATGGAGTGGTGATAATGTAGAGTACTGGATGCAGAGTGGGGCGTGCTGCTTAAACTTTGACCATTATAGGCGTATTGGATGTAGAAAGTTTTACTGGTGAAAATTACTTAAATTTTGATCTACTCGTAAGATTGAAAGAATAGGCGAGAAAGACCCCAGGAAATTTAAAAAAGCCAGAAAACTTCTGAATATATGAGCAGGCAACTCAATAGTCATGTAAGTTGACAGTTGAAAGAACCAGTGGACTAATGAGCAAATAAAAAAATGCTTGGATGAATGGATAGCGAACAGAAGTTAAGAAAGAGGAACGTAGAGGTACATAAATAGATTGAAAAACTTTAGAATCTGTAAACGTATAGATGGGGATCAATGTGAAAGCGCTGTGCCAAAATATAATAAGTCAGATAGACGGGGCAAGACGGGGGAACAACGCATTTAAAGGTATGAGAACGGATGGGCACAGAATTGTTCAAGCAACTGGACGAACTAATTGACTCTGCCAAAAAGAGTGAAAATCGTGCGATAGTTTAAAAATGTTTCCTTTATTCGCTGACCAATTTTTAATTATTTTGCGGAAAGAAGGAGAATAATGAACTGATAGCGAAACCAAACTATTCACTTCAATCTAGTTTCTAGTCAACAGTATTTAAATCCTCAACTGGGAGAGAGAGAGAGAGAGAGAGAGAGAGAGAAGGTATCAACCTTCACTTCAATCTAGTTTCTAGTCAACAACAGTATTTAAGTCCTCAACTAGGAGAGATAGAGAGAGAGAGAGAGAGAGAGAGGGTATCTTCTTCTTCTTTCTGAAATCAGTACCGATGCTGATTTAAGATATTTTATTACATGGCAAATCCATACAACAAATTTAATATACTTTTGTAGTTTTAAGTCTTCAGACTAAAAGAAAACGAAGACATATTCAATTGCATTGAAGCGCTCTAATGCCTTTCAAGTGATGACAAAGAAGAAAACAAGAAGGAAAAATTAAAGAAACTAAAAAAAATAATCTAATCCTTTTGAATTGAAGAATATTTCCAAAGCAAACAAAGTCACAAAATATTGTCATTCATAAACTTCTTGTTAATTCTTTCTTTCATTTTTATTTTTTTGTTTTTTTTTTTTTTTTAAATTAAATCGACTCTTGTTGTTTATTTCTGCGCAATTATTCGGTATAATTATTTTTATAGCCTTTAAAATACAATATGAATATTAAAAATTTTTCCTAATGCATTTGTAGTGTAGTTGTTATTGCTCTTGTTACGTTTTATTAACCACCCAGTCGACCGAAAACAGAATCAGTTTATATGTGTACGCATACATAACAAGCAGTAATTAAGAAAAACAAATAAATCGAAAAACATCTAAAAAATTTTCGCTTTTTCTCTGAACATTTTTCTAAACATTCGAACGAAATCAAAAATATAAATAAAAGTCGAAAAGAAATTTGTTTCGAAAAATCAGAAGGAAAATATTTACACAAACGAATAGAAATAAAATAATATACACATGTGAATACAAACGACCGACCATCAGAAAGAGAGAACAATTTTCGTTTATTTTCTTTTTTTTTTTCGGCAATACAAAGTCGATCACTGCTACAATTGCTGCAACTGCTGCATCCATGAGGCGTACGGGGTTCATATATGACTTTTCACTTTCACAGTCAGTTAACGAATTCTTTTTATTTACTTCTCTTTGCTGGATTAAATATATTTTAAAAACAAATTATAAATAAAAAAAAAAATTTTTAATTTTAACTTCAATTTTAATCAACAAAAAGATGGAAAATACATTTTTTCCCAGAGTCACTTGAATATACACATAAAGGCACGCTTGAGGCGCGCCTGAACTTTAATTTGCAAGAAATTCGACTTTTTTTTTGAGACATGAATAATGAAATGAAAGTAACTCTAAGCAACTGTTTATTTAGATTATTTTAAAAAATTTTTTCTGCATAATTTATTTTCTAATTTTTTATTTGTTGTAATTTGTTTGCTACTAAGAGAATGTAATTTGCTCTTATGAAGAGAATTTTTAGCAAAAAGACAGTCAGCCGCTTTGCTTATATCTGAATGTCATTAGAATCAAAGGAGTTTGCAAAATTTCTCCCTACGGAATTTTTTTCCTTTTGTTTTTTCTCTCATATAGCCAGTGAATCAGGGAATGCCATCTGTCCGTGTACCACGGTGACGGAGAAAGCCAAATGTAAGAAAGCCTTTACCGACTGAGTACTCACTATAGCTACAGCTAAATTGAATTCTACCGCGAACACTGACCTGAATGTCACGATTCTTACTTAGTCGACTATTCTTGCCTTACCGAATATAAGGAAGCATCCGAAATATCAATTGGCAGTTTCTATATTAACATGAAAGGATTAAGCTAGTGAATGAAAGGGACATTTACATACCGACATCACGGCCGATAGATTTCCTGAAAGCTCAAAAACTCCAGCCGAAGCATATATTGTTTCTGAATTGTCCACGATATTGCTTTGCTTTCATTGCACTTAGACAAAGCCAAAAAAAACTCTTTTTTTTTTGGAAGATTTTTTCTTCCTGCTGCCCACAGTTACTTATCTTACAATTGATGCTCTGCGGTCTTCCTATTTTTAAAAGCCAGAATTATTATTTTGTTCGAAGTATCACACGGCGTGTCAATGATGTTTCGGTTGGCAATCAAATCAAACAAAAATATGCACTTCCCCACGATAGTCCCTTCGTGAATTCCTTAACTACCATGTAAAGCATTGTTACTACAATTGCAAATTTCCTTCTCATAATGGCTACATAAAGAGCAGAAGAAAGCAAAAACATTTTATTTGCCCTGAGGAGAATCTTTAATATGTTGGGCTACATATAAACAAACATAGCAAAGTTATTCATCATAGGCTGTGCATGGGTCTCTTCGGACTAATATGTGATACGCAAGTTGAAGTATTAATGGATTGGGTTGTATGATAACTTATTTTTTGGTTCTAACTCTACCGCAATTGAGTTTTGGAACCGCGAACACTGACTTGGTAACCGCGATTCTTACTTACTCGTCTACTCGGCGGACGGATAACGTGGACCTTCATAAAAAAAAATACAGCGAAATGACCAGGACATGGTCTTTGTAACAGGCAAATGAACTAGGACACCAGGACGTAACATTCACGAATTTTTCTCCGCAAAGAGTCTTTAATAAGATTAGCTGTGTGATCGCCTTGCCGTGGGCTTTAAAGTGACAGTTGATTTTCTATCTTACTCAAGGCAACGTTTAAAACGAAACAATTTTCGTCCTAAGAGAGACAGATCCGTATATGGTTTTTTAAGAAATTTAAGAATAGATGGTACTGTGCCAAAAAGCATTGCACATCCAGAATAATAGCCAAGCACCGAAATTAATTTAGTTTTTCGATTCGAATTCGATTCTAGCAACGTCATCTGAAAGATACAATGAGCGCATAGAAGAAGAACATCATTATTTATAACTGAGAAAAACCTAATTTTTCTCTTTATATACACAAAATAAATATATAAAAATATTAGAGTAACTGAACGGATGGACATATAGGCCAATATTATTAATTCAACGAGCCTCTTTATTCAGTATCTTATAGGCCTTTCAATGAAATCGTTCGAACCGCAACGCTTGATTTGAAAACCGCGTGTGTATGTGAAAACCATATAAATCGAAAAAAAAAAAAAAAATTTGTAAGAGAAATGAATGCAAAAAGAAAATTCATTTTTAGCCAAAAATAACTAGTAGATGATGGCTGTGGAATGCAATACAGACAGGAAACTAAAAAAAGAAAAAAAAAAAAAAAGAAATACTTTTTCCAGATAAAATAATTCAAATAAAATATAACTCAAAGAACAACAGTTGTTGAATAGGAATTTGGAAATTAAGAAAGAGAGAGAGAGACGAAAAAGGCACGAAAAAATTTATGTAAAAGAAAAAATGAAAATTTTTTAAAGGCAATGTTCTGTTCCTTTGTATACCACTTTTATTGTATATATATATATAAATATTTTTTTTTGTTTTTTTTTTTTAATGTATATATTTGTGTGCATCATGTATATATTCATACATGATTTTGACGACAATATTTATAAAATCAAATGCTTCGTAAAGTGTTTCTTTTTAATCATTTTTACGCCTCCATATGTTTATTTTTATATAAAATTCGTATCTATTCAAATGTATATATATATATATATATACATATATTTGCATTATTTAAACATATTCCTACACATATGAATATATATATATATATATATATATATATATATTTATAATTTGTATGGGATTTATATTTGTACAGATGGTGATGAAGGCGATTATGAAGATGACGTTGAAAATTAATTATATTTACAAAAATTTATTTGTACACTCATCAGTCTGTCTGTCTGCATATAAGTAAACTTACGTGTGTGTGTGTGTGTTTATGTAAATAAGAGAATTTTCAACCAAAAACCATATATTTTATATTCGTTTAAACGAAACATCGCACAACAACGACTTGGTAAACTAAATGAATGAATTTTACGGCATTTATTTAGAAAGCCAGTAAACCACAACATATCTCTGCTTTATTAATATTTAATTTGTCAACTTTAGATACAAATACATTTGCACTTACATACGCGTATATACATATGTGTAAATGTAAATAAATTTACAAATGTAGGCAAGTAAACGATTCCCTTTATACGATTGTATGTATATACAAGAGGCTAATTGAAAAATTCGCAGAACGAAACACTTACTTCTTAATCCTTACATGCAATTTCCAACAATTATTTCCAACAATTTATTTCTTCAATCTTTCGATCAACGGCGGGGAAGATTTGCTAAGTAATTCTTTATTTGTTAAAATATGTTACGAAAAAATTAAGCGAAAATATCTGGGGAATAAGGATGCTGTTAAAATTTGGCCTTGCATTATGAGAGGAGACGAGGTAGTGCGAAAAATCAACTTTTTGTCTTTCCTAAGACAAATCTTACTGACGACACAAACTTTTCCTATCCAATTAATCCAGTTATTGGCAAATGCTTTTGAAAATTTGCCACAGTTCATGATTATATACATAACAATAGATAACAACGCATTAAATCGATTTTATTCTTTCGCAAAGTATGGAAGAATTCAACAAAGACAAACATGGGACTGACATTGTTCACAAACTTCGCGAAATATGAAATTTCTCTTATTTAATTTCTCTTAACACAATTATTTAATTATTAAATGTATTCAGTAATTGCACTTAGCATTCAGAACGAAAATTTCCAAAAGAATCAAAAGTGTACGGATTAGTCTCAAGTAAAGGAACGTAACTTTTAACGTTCTTCCCCCGTACATTTGATCCTAAACTATGAATTTTTATCGTCTCTTAAATAATCTACAAACTTAGTTACTACGACATTCATTATTTCCTTACCGCCATTTGGCATCTTTGGATGGCACTTTACGAACTTTTCAGTTAGCCTTGATCATATTTATCTCACGCATGGACATAGTTAATAATAATATACAAAGATATGTGATGGTCGTAATTTTTATTGCGTTATTAGGCTTCTTACATATATCGTACTACTCGTATACGTTTTATTATCGGAATATTTATGAAAATCTCCGAATTTATTGCAGACACAGTGACAGAGGAATCTTTGCGAAATAGAATTTTGCAAGAATTTTTACCCAATTCGTTATGTATGGGAACAGTAAGATATGTGAGCAAGAAAAAAAAAAAAAAAAAACATCGTCCCACATAGAAAGTGCCTTGAACAGCTGTTGTTCTTTGCTTTGAGTAGAGAATTTTTGTGTGCGTTGCTCTGCTTGTTCGTAATAAAAATAATCAATTTAAGATTTTATGTGTGTGCTTAGCAAATAACAAACAAAAGTATAAAACTTTACACCAAAGAAGGCAAAACGATGTCTATAAACAACAACAACAACAACAATAACAACAACAATAACAACATAATGAATAAAAGCAAAAGTTTGTGAGAAGCTTTGTGTGAATTGAGATAATGAACAAATTGCTTTAAAAATAATTTTTTGAATTATTTTTAAAGGTTAAAACATTAGAAAACTTTACAATTATGTTTTAATATAAATAAAAAAAAAAATACGAAAAAGATTATTGAAAAACTAGAATGCCTTTCGTCGCACCAAAGTCAACTGCAAACGCAGCAGCTAGTCGTACTACGTCAAGACCTCCGTGGGTGAAAGAAGATGGGTCTACCGGTCTTAAGCCCACAGCGAAAACAACGGTTCCGTGGGCGCGTAAAACCACCGAAGAAAAGGAAAATACTGTTGCGTCTAGTAAACCTACAGCAAGCGCACCCAACAAAGTCACCGAGAGTTCGATATCTAAGAAAACCACTGAACCTAACAATACCTTAAAAAGAGAACCACAACCAAATACAAATTTCAGACAACCACCTAAGCCAGAGATAACTACTGCAATTAAAAAGGAACCAGAAACTAAAAAACTCCTAACTAACACTAATAGTACGACAGCAACGAAAATCGCATCTAATAAAGCGACATCTACGCCCAAAAAGGAACCCAGCCCATCGTCCTCGGAAGAAGAAGAGGAAACTGAAGAGGAAACTGAAGAGGAAGAAGATTCTGAAGAAGTGGAAGAAACCGACGAGTCTGACGAATCAGAAGACGAACCACCACCAGTAAAATCGACACCCCAGGCCAAGCCTTTAGCCGCTAAGCCCGCATCTTCTAAAACAACAGCAACAACAACAACAACAACAGCAGCAGCAGCAACATCAAACGCATCAGCAAAATCTCCTAAAGGGGAAGAAGAAGAAAGTGAGTTAAAACGACGTTTTTCTTTAGAGAAACCCAAGCTTAGACCAGTCGTCGTAAAGCGCGACAAATCTCTGAAGAAAATCGAAGATGATTCGGAAGCCGTCGAAGGAGAAACTGAAGAGGAACGCGAACGTAGATCACGTTTTAAATTAGAGAAACCTAAGCTACGACATGTTAAACGCGAAGAGAAACCTTTACCCAGTAAGAGTAGTGAAAATGTATTAAAGTTTCGTCCCACCTTAAAAAAGATACCCAAAATTGATGAGATTATTAAAGAATCAAAGGAAGAACCCAAACCAGAATTCAAAACGAAAACTTTACGTAAAGCTCCCTCAATGAAACGTGAGCCCAGTATCAAAAATGGTGAGTGTTTAGGGTTCCAGATAAGAAAACAAAAAAAAAAATGAAAACATCTCGAAGTATGTGAAATGCTCTAATAAATGTAAATTTTTTGAAGAACTTCTATATACAATAGTTCACCGTACGGTAACGTTTATGAGAAACGCCAAAATATTCCGTATTCCTGTATGCTCTTCTATCGAATGTTTCGCTAAGGGCTGTACATATAATGCTTTAATAATTTTCAACCGTGCGTTAAAGCAGAACATAGTGAAGGTTTCTATGACTTAACATTTTTTTGACTTTACTTCTTGGCCAATATGAAAATCTGAATGTGTACTATTATTACTTACTCTGTATATTCATAATTATTTTATCTAATCATTTTGTCGCTTCATTCTTCAAACTAACCTAAAATTATTGACTTCACTTCATTTTTCCATTTATATACCAAAAGCTTTTTCAGTAACAATGTAATGTTTTCGACTTTCCATGCAACGTTTACTTCTTCTAAGCCAGGTCGCGTTTATTTTAGGGATGCATTCGAGACTTAAAAAGTGTTCTCATGCTAACCTGTTGTGTGGGACTTATTAGTCACATTGTCGCCAACGTGTACAGGACACAGCTTGATATTTGCTTCGTTTCAAGAAATTACGTCACTTGAGTACGACAACCATTGCCAAATGGCATTGAAACTATCTGTACTGGAGCTGCACCCATCAAAATCTTCATTGAAATTAATGTAGAAATGGAATAATTCTTGACGAAACAATTTCTTCCTGTTCTATCCAATTTCTTACCTATTTGCAAATTGTACTTGCTGGAGGAGAAAGAAGAAGTGTGATAGCAAGCCAGAGAATATTTACAAAGGTTGTACCTACGCTGTAGCTAAGCTTAGTAACCAATTTCCATGCAAGTCTGACAGAACGTCCTTGAAAGATATACATTTGTAATAAGAATCAATAAGAGGAGCCACTAGAATACGGTCTTTTTTTAGAGCGTACCTTATACATTATAAACCAATTACCTTTTAATGTATCTTCCACAACATTCATAGTTGTTCCCTCAAAGCAAATGTTTTGTCTGAGGTCCATACAAAATTTACGATTTGATTTAATCAAGCCTCACCTTAACCTAAATATAATGAAACGGTTAAACCAATTTTGTGCATATAAGTTTAATAAAAGGTTATAATCCTCACCAAAGTAGCTGGATTTTAAAGCAATTAATTAATTAACTTTTATTTGTATTTATTTATTGACGCTTATATAATCTCGAAGGCATTATAGGCCTATTATAATAGATTACTATGTCTACGTCATAGGTATAATGAGAAAATGTTCTTAAACAATTTAAAGAAAAGAAGAGAAAATTTCAAGAACAAGAACAAGAAGTTAATTAGACCAGTAGAACAGGAAATAATAACCCATACCACACCCACACTTTCAAAGATCAAAAGCTTGCATTTGTAAGTAAGACAAGAGTATCTAAATTGTTGTAACTGCCTAAATAGGGAACTATAAGCTCTTATATAAGCTCTTACCAAACGAGATTTTGGCCAAAGAGTACCTAACTCGAAGGATCAACAAATGATTATTGCGAAAGAAAATATTAAAAAGGAAATAGATTAAAAAGCTCCTTCAGTTCCTGTCTTAAGATAATAGGTTATCTAGGTTAAAGGTAGAAGTCTACCTTTAATAAAATTAACGAAAGAATAACCTAAAAAACATCGAGCATAACCGGGTCTTACCGCGTCAAGGAAAATCTATATTTAACTATACAATTACTGTGAGGACTCAAAGTCGTACCCCCGTTTTGGCCTCACGGACTCTCCGTCTCCGGGGAGGGGGGTGTGCTAAAATAAGAATAGCTTAAGATAGAATAAGTAATAGTTTAGGAATAGATTAGTAATAGAATAAGTAATAGCTTAGGAATAGCTTAGGAATAGAATAAGAAATAGTTTAGGAATAGATTAGGAATAGAATAAGTAATAGCTTAGGAATAGCTTAGGAATAGCTTAGGAGCGGAATAAGAAATAGTTTAGAAATAGATTAGGGATCGCATAAGATAGAATAAGTAATAGTTTAGGAATAGATTAGTAATAGAATAAGTAATAGCTTAGGAATAGCTTAGGAATAGCTTAGGAGCGGAATAAGAAATAGTTTAGAAATAGATTAGGGATCGCATAAGATAGAATAAGTATAGGTTACGAGGTTATGAGTAGAAAGAAAGTTAGTTTTAGGCAGTCAATGCTGGGCCCTCGAGCCGGGAAGAAGTCGAAGTTTGGCTCTCGAGCCGATAAGTTGTAGTTAGGCTCTCGCGTCAGGG
>KK502616.1:58493-109665 GCA_000688735.1 Glossina austeni
AAAACTCTACCGCATTGAGATTTAAAGCCACGAAGACAATCTTGTAGCGAGTCTACTCGGCTGCTCATGCGGATCTGTGTTCTCGTTGTTGAGTAAACTCAATTGCAATTTGCATATGTTACTCGACAGCAATTTAACGATCGAAAGATTCATTCTATAGTAAGAAAAACCCGTACTATGTCGATAGTCGCAAACTCTTCGCTCTTTACAACGTGTCCATAATTCGCAGCTATCGAATTTGACCGATATCGAGAACCATAAACCGACTCCCGTTTACGATATACGATTACATGGTAATCGTCTTATTACTCTAGTACAGCCAAATGCCTCAAAATATTCGGTAAAAATGGATTACATTTGTTTCCTTTAAACTTTAAATCGATATTAACCCACTTTCTTAACTTAAATTCTGTGTGTAATAAAACATTACTGATGGTTTAACTAAAAGACTCGCTCTTTGAATATCGGATGAACACATTACTTATCTTATTTGCTCTCTCCAATTGTAACTTTTTTAAATTCTTCGTTTACGGAGCCCTTCCATGGAACTTTCATACTATTTGTGAAAAAACCTTCAACTAAAAACTTTTCAATATTTTTTTCTTACTTCAAATGAAGATCTCCGCTTCAAGCAATAAACTCATACATATACACACATATTTAGACATACTTTTGAATAAAAATATCAACATGTCTACGTCGAACAATTATTAAGGGATGTTTTCAAGCAATAGCGCTTGTATTTCGATATATGCCTTAAACAGGTGTTTTAAAAACAACCACAAGTGAATGTCGTGAAATTAACGAAAGTTGAACTGAAACGACAGGTGCTTGCAATTCAGGTCGAATTTTTGAATACCTACTATTATCTATTATTTTATACATTTAGCACTCGAAAAAAGTTTAAAAAAACTCATGCAATATTTAAGATTCGTTCGAGAGCAAACATAGATTTGCAGACTTTTTCTTTTCTACTTCAACTACCTCCCATTTGCATACAGTCGACATTTTGATCGAAGATCAAAACTCGAGATAAATGTAAGGGATTTTTAAGAAGAAGAACTCCAGCCCGGTTGATTTCTTTTAAGGAAATGTCTGCTTTCCTTTCCAACTCGTTCAATTTCCTTTTTACAAATTTTATATATAACCGTCGACTATTTGGGGTTCAATTTAATATCTGCCATCTATACGCATAAGCTTATCGAAGTTTGGTCGAATAGATTGGTGATCCGCGGACGATCTGAATTGATCGATTGATCGATTGCTGATCCATAAAACCATCAACGAAGGCAAACGAAGGCTTGAGGGTACTCAGCTCAAAAATTTCGTACATTCAAGAGCAAAAATCGAAAACTTAAAGTTTGTTTAATACACTCGCTAATAACAAATATTTCTAAAATTTAGCCAAGCAGACAGACAACCTTGAGCATTATAAATAACACAATTATAAAACGATTACATTGAGCGCGGTTTGTTGGTGTGTGCCTTCAGCGACGGAGGCCAGTTCCTGCAGTTACCTAATCTGCTAGGTTTAGGACAGCCTAGCTTGCCAGTTTTGGCACATAAAACTAGTGTCGGACACACGATCTCAGTAATAAGATGAAATCTTCCGCACAGCTAATGAAAATATTGAATTATTTAAACTCAGAAAGGATAGTTTTTTAGCACACAGTTAATTGTCCAACTCAAACTAATCCAATGCAATTATAGTTGATTTTGTTCTCTTGGATATAAAATTTAATGCAATTAATATCTACACAGTCGCGGTCGACCGCCGTCTGTTGTTAATAAAAAAAATAAAATAATTTTTCTAATATTATCGCTAGCGTTCCATAATTCGCCCTAAAGCCTTCTTAATTATTATATCCATCACCAAAACATGAGGGGTGTATACCATTTTGCCATAACGTTTGCAACGCCCAGAAGAAACCTTCAGAGATCTCACAAAGTATACAAATTCTTGATCAGCATCAAATTCTGGATCGACTGTGTAATGGCTGTTGTAAATGTCCTCCTGGCCGAAGGGATGATTGGGTATTGCAACTGGGCTGAATCGGTTGAACGACACGCCCACAGTACTACGTAAAGTGGGGACGACTAGATTTTCCTAGAGGCATAAAAAATTGGTTTTTGCTCATTACTCATAAAATACGGCAGATAAACCGTTAGAAAAAAAAATTTGAACGTATATTCCGTACGCCGTAGTACTTCTATAAAAATAGAAAAAATCGGCCACGCCTACTCATTTTTATAATTTGTCATAATTTAATTGTTTTTTTAATATCTTTAAAACGCACAGAAGGAAGCTACAAAATCCATGAACGTTCGTCAGTTCGCTTGTCCATTTGTCCGCTTAGCCCACTGTACTGAATCTGCCTTCTCCCGTTTGTTAGAACTAATGAACTTGCTTTCCGTGTTTCTTGCTTAGCACCCATGATATAAATTTCCACTTTTATTCTAAAAATAGCAAATATTTTCCACGCCCACCCAATCTAGTAGATTATGAAGACTTAACTCTTTTCCTTTTTTTAAAATCTTTTTTAGAATAATGATGACGGGTATAAAAGATTCGGTCACGTTCGAATATAATTTTCTTACTTGTTTTCTATTATGTATGTATGTGTGTTTCGTCTTCACGGGTGTACTTGGGGGTTGAATGTTAGATCGTCACGGGAAAAGAACATCAAATAATGTTGAAATTGAAGCATTTCGCAAATTTTATTTTTATAAAAATACTGTCCAACTCTTAGTTGGAAGTCCATACAGAATGCATGCCCAAGTTAAGACTCGAGTTAATCATCATTCTCGAGGATGTAAGGTTTACGTCAATACAACATATCCGAGAGGCGAATGCGTCTTATTGCAATAAAAAAAAAATTTTTCTTTAAGTATTAAAAGCAAAAAGGGCTAAACTTATATATGTGAGCAAAATAAAATCGATTAAATAATAACAAAAAAAAAAAAAAAGAAAGCAACAAATATAAGTAACCGTCACCACCACCGCAACTGTTGACGAACCGTTTTATTATTACTTGGTCAATATGTTATTTTTCACAAGCCTATGCATACACGCGTACATAATACGTAATCATACGAATAGCATCGATTAAGTCTGACTATGCAAGATATTGCTGTTGTTGTCACTTTTATTTTTTTGTTTAACAAGAACCCTACTTTATAAGTTGCGAGAGCTTCAGTTGATTCACTTAATTCAGTCTTGAAACACGCTTTGAATCGTATAAAACGTTATTTTTAATGCAAGTTCGAAATTATTCCTTAAATAAGGAAAAAAAATTTTTTTCTTAATACAAAATTTATATAAAATAGAGTTTAGTGATTAACAAAATCGGAGTAAAAATAGTTGAATTTTTTATTAAAACGATAATTGCTTGCACATAATTTTACAAGCGAAATAATTTCCGAGGTAATCAGCCAATCTATGTGACATTCCTTGTAAAAATACCTAAACGTCATATCAAATAATTTACTAACATTCATATATCATAGGCAAGTGCCATTAATCAGCCAACAACAACGCAATACTTATAAGCAGTAAAGGCCGAATTCTTTAACACTCCCCGGAATTCTTTAACACATTGGCCAGTTTTCTGAAAATTGTTCAAGCGCGCGTAAAGAAAATTACAATAAAAGCACGGCGTAAATAGGTCTCTTTTCCTAAAGTATTACTGCAACGAAATATAAAAAAAATATCGTTGGCGTACGTCGAACCAGCGTGTTAGTAGTAACTGGGCCGTTCATCTTTTTCCCATCGTTCATATAAAAATCAATGACAGCATAAATGCGATAAAAGTACTCAGCGAGTTTCGCGGTGGTTCGCGGGAGCAGCACAACGGATTTAATTGTGGATTTGTAGAGCGACAGTGCACTTGATCAGAGAAAGTCAGCCCGGTGATGGGAGGGAAAGGGGCAACCTGATGTGGTAGCTGCGTCCTATTTTGCTATCAGAGATCCAGTTATTACTAACACACCTGGCATTTTGGCCATTGGCGAAATTAAATCTTTCTAAGAAGATATCCGCCTTAACGTTGACATTTTTTTTTAGTTTATATGTCATGTGCGCATTTTGAAGTCTTACAAGCCTTTATTATTCCACATTGTGGTTTAGTTATAAAAATATTGCAAAAACACCCAATTATGACGTCAGAGAGATGATTGCTTATTACGTGAACAATTTAATATGCGCTTTATATAGCAGTGCATATGGACTTTCCAAAGGAATAACTTAATATATATATATATTTGTAATGTATATAGCATAGCACTCGTATGATTCATAACGATTTTATAGTACAACGCTATTAAATTTTTTTGCACGAAAACAAATCCTATAATAAACAAAAACGCGTGAATACCTCATGAAAGTTCGTTTTTATTTCCCCTTTTTTTTTTTTTTTTTTTTTTTGCAGACACAATCATGGTTAAGCATTCCATCAAATCGCTATCTTCACACGCTACGCCATTATCGATGAACGTGAATAACGCAAACATTAACTTACATCATGTTAACCACAATCATAACAATAACGTCATACAGAAAATGAGCATAAAATCACCAAAATCGCCGTTTAATAAAATAATCGAACGTTTCGTTCAGTCTATTGTACAGGCGAACGATTCCAGCAGTTTTGATAATAGCTTCGAAACAAAAGATATTCAGTGCACAACGTCATCTAGGCAAGAAAATCGTTGCGTTACATCACGAAGTGGTAAGGAATTGATGCGTTTCGCTCGGGAATTCGAAATATGTCAAATCAACAACGGTAGCAATCGATCGACGCCAAAAACATCACCTTATCTATGCCGTAAGGCTAAAGCTTTCTATGAAAATCTACTCATTAGAGCTTCCAGTAGTCGTGAATCATCACCGAAACCTGCTAATAACGATGCGCGTCGTGTTAATGCTTGTGACAATGACACGTCTCCCTTACCGTTTCACCGAACTTACTCGGAACGTAGCAGTAGTCGTTCCGCGAAAGTTTTGCAGCTATTTGTTAATAAAAAAGTAACAAAGAAAAATAATTGCAACGCAATTTCCAGTAGACACAATTCACCCGTTCTGATGAGAGCTCACGTAGAAAGCGATGACGGAAGCGGTGTCGAATATCAAGATGATGAAATCTCTTTAAATGACAGCAATTGCTCGAGCAGTTCTTACGAATTGCATCCACCGCTTGTGCCTACATTTAAACTAACCCCTCCCAAGTACATGGGCAGACGTTCACAAGGCGCCACCACTGATTTGGCGCAATTCTTACGATGTTCCTTTCACGCTAAACGGGCAAATATTGCACACTTACGACGATCGTTAAGCGATACAAACAATTTTCAAAACGTTAATTTCAATACCAAGCTGCCAAAGTCCACACCTCCCATTCCCTGTTTAATCATCGAGAAGCAAACTTTGGCCAATACAAGCTATGACCACCGCCATCAGGAAAACACCGCAACACATGTGAGTCATTCAACTTTTCTATTTTTACATACATACATAAAATGCATGGTTAATCTACGCATACACATAAAAATATATAATAATAGGATTGCAAGACTAGCTACAGCTTCTAATAAAAGAGTTAAGGAACTATATGAACTGCATGAAAAGTATTATCGTGACCTTGATCTTTTTGGGAGTAGAAATATTTGCGGAGGTTACTAAGTGTACTCAGTCAATAACGTGTCAAAATTGCATAACATTTTGATCGTTAGTTTACAAGGTAAAGTCGTTTTTGCGCCGCTTTAAATGGCTTTCGCCGGTTTACGTCACTCAATAAGTTCCCGGTACGGTCAGTCGTTTCAGTGACGCTACATTTTGATTGCTTTGAATGGCTTTCGTCCATTCTGTTCAGGCCTCCAGAACAACAAGGGAATTGTTCCGATGTCAGTAAGCGATACGACAAAATTTGAATACTTTTTTCAAAATTATTAACTAAATGAATGTAAAATAATAATAATTTATAATTAAAAAAGTGCATTTTATTGAAAACATTATATAGAGCCGTTCTTTAAAATATTACTAACACACGGCTTCATGCATGTGCAGTCAAAGCACTTTCTTCAGCCTGTAATTATTTCCCTAAAAATAAAATTCAACGAAACGCATCTAAATTCTTAGTTTTGGCTAATAACTCTCCTAAAAGAATTCCGTTACTGCCTTTGTTAATAGAAAATCAAGAAATATTAGATGCTTGCATGTATTTTCATCATAGTTTCACTTGCAAAAGGTATGTCTTGAGAATTTTTGGGAAAATATAATATAGGTTGGGGAAAAAGAAATCCATTATTTTTTCGGTAGATGGCTGCACTGGTAGATTTCTCGTAAAGTAACCAATCAAACAATTTCAGATTTATGCTCGTTGGAAAGGTGACATTTCGCAGTAAAAAAAATTCTTTGGTTGTTTTTTGTTTGGTGCATTCAGTTGTGAGTTACAGCGTGTTAAAAATGGAAGTGAACAAAGAGAAAATTCGGTACATTTTACAGTTTTTCTTTGACAAAGGCGAAAATGCAAGCCAGGCGGCTAAAATTGTGAATGGTGTTTATGGTTCCGATACTGTAACAGCCAACAATTACGTGCAATTTTGGTTTCGTAGATTCCGTTCAGGAATTTCGCACAGGTAGGCCAGGTACGCCGGTCGTCGAAAATGTCGATAAAATCGGAGAAATGATCGGTGTTAGCAGTCGTAACATCGCCCAGGAGCTAAAAATCGACCATAAAACAGTTTTAAACCATTTACACAAAGCTGGATTCAAAAAGAAGCAAAAGAAGAAGAAGAAATAATGGATTTCTTTTTCCCCAACCTAATATATAAATCGAAATATTTTCTATAATTTTTTACAACTTTTTCCGATCTTTCTGGCGATACCAGTTTGCAGCGATTAATCCATTAACCTATTACCGCATTTCTTCACCATTTCAAAACCGTATGCTTACCAAGCCATGCACCGATCTGAATAAGTGAACAATCACGACTTTTTTGCTACAATACATCGTTCAATTTGTTCAACTGAGGTCGGTAATCGTCTGCAGTGACAGTTCCATTAGGTTTTACTAGTTCGTAATATACCGCACTTTGTTGATCCCACCACATGGACAGCCAAACTTTATGGCTATGAACATTCCGCTTCGGTGTCGATTTGGATGACACTCCTAGACCAACTCGTAAGTTTTTGCGTTTGGAGTTGTCGCAATAGATCGCCAGTCACAATACCCCGGAGAAAAGTCTTCTTTTTTTAATTGACAAGCAATGAAACCACGATATTGAAAAGGTTAGAAGAAGCATTTTCAATTCGTATGGCAGGCTGTTTCCCTCCTTTTCGATCTTTCCCAACGTATGTAAATGTCTAGAACAGTTGATTCCTCAACTGCTAAGCTGCACAAAAGTTCTTTGCGAGTTTGAAGTGGGTTTGCATCCAATAAATCTTGACATTCATTGTCTTCGAACTTTTTTGATCCTCCCGGTCGTTCTTTGCCAAAGCGACATGATGAGAATAGAGAGGAGCAGCACCACCATAAGCTTCTAAAAGTATTTGATGGCCTTCGGCAACCGATTTCTTCAAATCAAGCAACAAATGAAATGAATGTCGAACTTGAAATTTTGGGCGTTCCATGATTAACGTCTGTATACACTGAATAACTGAGCCTTTCTAACTGAAAAGCTGTTATTTTAGATTCCGCACATTGACACTACGCATTAATTTATCATTTTCACCAACAGATATCGCTGATAAAAATACATGCTAACGCCTATTACTTACCTCTAAATTCATGATAAATCTCTGGATCCTTCTTAGTAATAAACTTACATTTAAAGAGAGGAATGAGAATTTCGTGCCTTATAACTGTAAGACATGGGAAATCCCTTCTTTCCAATTTCCAGTCTTAATTAGATATAAAAATAAAATTCTTTTACATCAAATGTACATAACACGAGTTTTAACACAACATATCCCGAGATTTTGTATATACCCATTATTCCCCTAACCCGTCAATTTGATGGGCAAATTTTGTACATCGTCACGATCCCAAAAATAAATATATTTAGCACAAATTTAGCACAAATATTCCCTAACCACTCAACAATAAGGGGTTAAAAAATAAGCGTGATCGGTTCACATAAGCACCCACAGTGTAAAAAAAACTAAAACAAAGCCGAAAAACACTACAAACTAATTTTTTTAAATTTTCATCTATAACTTTCGAGTCCGTAACTATATTTTTGAAAAATTGGTATCTAAATTTTTATCAAAAGCATTTTCATGTTCGGTGCAAATGCGGTCCGTCCATACGTTGGTACGTCCGAGATTTGGAAAACTTAAGTCGAACGATTTATTAATTTTAAGAGCTCTTGCTAGTAAGCATTCAAATCTTCTCTTAAGTAGTCTGGTGTTTTATGTTCTTTTTAGAAAAATAATCTAAAAAAGGCATCTGGATGCTTCGGTGAAGCTAACAGACCAAGCAAAATAGTGAATAGGTAAATGGATAAGAAGAAGACTAACGACTTCCTCAGCCAGCTGGTAGAAGAGCAGATTGTAAAAAGAAAAGCGAAAGAACAGATGGAACAGACGGACGGATAGCGAGATGAAGGACAGACGAACGGACGGTTTGACAGGTACACGGGCATGTGCACAATTCCCTAAATCCATTTGGATAGAATATCGGCTGACGTATCGGCTGAGCTAATCACCGAGATTATTTGATTGTCATCCTCTTTTCTCAAACGGCAATTAGCACACATCGCAATGAGGCGAATGTTATGCATTCGTTACGTAGGTTAAATTTCATTGAAAACATTGAAAATTCAAATGGAAGTTTTTATTGTTGTAATAGTCAATTAATTGTTGAATGATTGCATTTAATTTGTTGACCATTACCACCCGCCTCGCCTAACGAACAATTCGTGATACTCAATAGTTAAACAAATACATAGGTGCACACACATATATGCACACTTATCGAAGCACATATAAGCACACGTTTGCATGATATTGTGCCAAAGATAACAATATTTCGTATTTTTGATTTGAACGAGACTCGCCCCATAAGCATACACGACATACATACACGACATACATACATACTTGCACACACCTAAACAACAAAAAAGAAATACGTCACAGACTTTGCGTATAAATTCTCAGCGATCTTCGGTAACAAAACGAGAGAAAGCGTACGTATAAAATCTGGAGAAATTAAGTCAACGAGAAATAGTTTCGATTCTTCCATCAAAATCGTTATTAAAATGACTTTTACCATATATACAAAGCAAACCTTAGTAGTATACGTGCAACTTGCATTTATATGCAGACATGTCCAACACGCTTCCCTGCGAAAGGCAACCCAAGTCTACTCCACCAGAAAACGCTTTAACAAGAAGATGCTTTAACATCTGTAACTATCCTCGAGTAACGAATTTTTATCATTTCCTTTTTTAAGCCAAAGTCGCGATATTTGATCAGCGTAAAATTTGAAAATTTTGACGAAATCTATCTCTCTGCTGTAGTGTCGATGCTGTCTTACAAAAAATTCTACAAAAAATTTCTATTCAAATTGTATTTTGCTTTCAAAGTGCAAATCAGACCAGGGTTTCCCGATTTCGCACAAACTTAAATTTTATCTTCTAGTTGATCAATTTATTTATATCTTTAAAGATGTATAGAGAAAATTAGAGAAAGTATATGGAACTCGTAAAATTGTTTTCTATCCCAAGATAGCCGTGGTTTGGGCCATGATTTCTTGGGTTCAAATTGACTATGAAAGCTCTGATAACGGAATAACACCTAAGAAGAGATATAGCCCAGGAATTGGAAGTAGTTTTGTTAGGTACTTGAAAAATTCTCAAAATTTCTTAACAAAGAGAGAAATTTCAAAATGCTTAGAGCAGTGGTTTCCAACCTTTTTGTACCGGCGCCCCCCTTTTTGAAAAAAAAAATAATGCGCCCCCCTTTTAAAAAAAAAATTAATGCGCCCCCCTTTAAAAAACAAAAAAAAACAAAAAACCGAAACAATCAGATGCGTCTGTTTACTGAAGTTTGGCGCGAGTCAGCACGAGAATAACCGGGATGTTGCAAGTGCTTATCTTTTGATTCCACGCCCCATCGGTACTCGGCTCGAAAAGCGAAAGCGAGATATTTCGATTCGAAGGAGAGCATGAATTGGATGTTTTAGCATTTGTACACCAAAAATCCGCGGCGAGGATTGTGGATTACTTTTTACTGCCGATTCATTTTTTTGACACCTATTTGACTTTTTTGGTTTGTATTTGAAAATGATATTTTGGAAACATCTACATGCCCCCCTTACAATAGTATCGCGTCCCCCTAGGTGGCCGCGCCCCACAGGTTGGGAACCACTGGCTTAGAGGAATAAAAAGGCAAGCTACTGCACATAACCTCTAATTGGAAAATTTTTGAGTAAGCCGACTTAATGTCATCGTTAAAAAAGAATATATTGAATTGAACATTGCAAAGAAGGCCCCCATAAATTTTAATTCTTGCACAGAACAGCAATCAGCGCAGATCTTCGCACATTTCAATTGTGTCTCTTAGATTAGAAACTTTGTAAATATGCGCCAATTGAAAGACCTTCGGTAGTTAGCTCTTCATAGTGGGGCGTTGGCTCTCGCATTGGTACCACAAAAAAGTTTATCAAAAATGCAGAAAATTCGGGCGTGGCTTCAAAAAGATTTAATCGGTTGTATTCCAACCTTTCTTGGGCAATGTAAGTCAAGTTCAAAAAAATATATAGACGATCAGGCGAGTATAGGTAACTTAAGTCAGTTACTAGGCCGACTTTATAGGCAGGAATAGCTAGATATTACAGAAGATATCGTAAAATTAATACATCTCTTTGTAGGTATGGGTATATAGAGCATAATAATATTGCAATAGCCATGGGTAGAAGAAAAATTCATTCCAATTTCAATTGTTTTCAATTCTCCCAGAGGAAATTATTTTCCTCTCATATTTACTTACTCTCTCTCTCTCGTTCTTTCTTTCTCTCTAATCAACATTTGCAACTTCCTCCCACCACACGTATACGAGAGTACCAATAAGAATACAAATATTTACTCAGTTATTTGAAATTTTCACACGAGAGTGCAAGGAATGAGAATACAACTGATCTTTACTTATTTGTGTGTTTTAAATGTAGCTACGTATGTGCTTATAAGGCAATTAAATCCATCAAATGTGAGAATGGATTTCACAGTTGTAGTTTGTACTCTGAAGTTATTGCACTGTATTTATTATAAGATAGTACGAATGAAAGTGACGTTGAGGTGACTTCTATAAAACTATAAAAACAAATTTTCATACATAAGAATGTACTCACATTAATTGCCGGAGTTTTGTGTAAAACGTAATTAAAATAAATTATTTGATTCTTTCTTTTTTTTTTTTTTTTTTTTTTTTTTCTTATTCATGAATGAGTTATAGCCGAGTTTAAAAAAAAAGAAAAAAGTATCCGTAAAATGGCTGAAATTAAATGAAGAATTATATGTCAGTACAAAATGTGCTTTATCTACGTATCTACGTATACGCTGATGACAATAATGATATATTGTCTATTAATGCAATCGTTTCGTTAAAGAAAGATAATCGGGAAAAATTAATGCTGCAAATCTAATAATATATGCAAAAATAAATAAAGGGAACCATTGACCTATAACCTTTGTCAGAATTGTCTACAATAATCGGCCGGGTTCTATACGCTATCATCGGCAATAATAGCGATCACATTAATTTTCTCTTTTTTAGATGGGGGCTTCATTCTCGATTTTGTTCCAACACGATTAGAATATCACTTTGAGATCTGTTTACACGTATATCTAAAGCTAGAACCTTTCCGTCCGAATTGAATGTCCTCTTATGATCCATTTACGATGGCCTTTCAGTCCGAGAATCAATGACCATGTTTATGTTTTAACTCAATATTTGATCTCATAATCCGTTCGGAGCCACTTAAAATGAGATAGGCCCTGGATAGTCTACCAAGTAGACTACCCATTTTTTATTCTTACCGATATATATGTATATAGTGTAGCAACTCCAGTTTATTTGCTTAATTAACTTTGATTTGATTTATTTACTTCTATTTTCCCCACTTTGCGATTTTTCCGGTCTGCGAGTGCAATCTTTACTCACTTTCGAATTAATGGCAATAGTATTTACTGTGTTCCTAAATATCTATCTACCCGTCTCTTTACGCAAGTGTCGAGCTCTTTTCTTCTTTTACTGTATAAATATTTTTTGTGTAAAACTTTCAGACACGAACACATCGTCTTTGCCATACTTTTTCTTTACACAAACTTTACTTGCTTTCGACTAAGTTAACGCAAATACCTTTTGGCGTTTGCTTAAAAAAAAAATTAAGAAAATATGATTTTCGAATTAATGGAAAAGTATCGGGAAATTTGGAAAAGACCTGCTATAATAAGAAATTATTCAAATTGTAGACAGATATGTGCTGAGAAGCATTTGCTTTCTATAGACGGTCGACAAACGCATTGAATACAAAAAAAGATCGACAAAATTCAATAGGTTCCATTAAAATGTTATCATTTAGGCCCTCTCCAAACAATGCTTTGACGACTTGGATATAAATCCTCCAACCCGTTCTCTTCTGAGCCAATGAATTTTTCACATATGGCTTGCTGTTCGCCGCTTAGTTTGTCCTTCTCCAAAACTCTAGGTATTTTTTGAAAAACCAAATTTACAAAGTTTATCAAAAAAAATGATTCAATGAATGAATGACGGCCAAATCTTTTTTTACACGAACTATTCTTAGAAATTCGTGCAAAAAAGTCGTGTAAAAAATATATATGCAATTTATGGTAAATTTGGGGATATGCTCCACAATCTTAACAAATCGTGTAAAATGAAGACCCCCAAGTATATCCCCAGAAAATCGCGCAAAAGAATAATAATGAAATCTTTACTACATTTTATAAAACCAAAATAAAAAAAAAGTCCATCGCTATTGCAAAAATGAATTAAAATTAGTGTATAGTGAAAATTCAGTCCATAAGTACACCAAGCAAAAATTTAAATTTCAATTAGGTATAAAAATGAATTTCCCAACTCTAACTAACACTTCCGTGCGCAAAACCGCCTGACTTCTGACCACAGTAGTCCCTCAATAGTATTTTATTGCTGTATATATAAGTTTCGGTGAGATATTATCAAAATTAGAATTTATTTTAAATTCGTGCAAAAAAAGACCGTGTAAAAAAAGACCATGTAAAAAAAGACCGTGTAAAAAAATACCGTGTAAAAAAGACCGTGTAAAAAAAGACCGTGTAAAAAAAGAGTTAGATGTATTTCGAATGAAACCACCTATAAAGTTACGCCTTGTTTTTGATTTCCTTTTTGACAGTAGAGTTCAAAAACCATGCGCTTAAGTAGGTACTCAGTTCTATTCGTCTTTTCAGGACGGAAGAAAAGAAGGATTTGGTATTTAGTAGCGTGCTCCGCAAGACTACGATTTGTAGACAGAATTTTAACTACTTTCTAAAAAGTATTGTAAACCCATTAAAAATGCATTTGTCATGTTCAGGGTCCAACCGTGAGAATTTTTTGGTGGTAGTTATCTGATTGCCAACGGGGAGGTTATATTTCAAAGAAAATGAATTAAATCATCTTTTAAGGTGAAGTGAAAAAAGCTCATTTGTGAAAACTCTGAATAAGCTGAATATTTGATTAGGCACCCATCCTAAGAACGACATACGATCAGACAGAAGATCAGGTATCCATTCAAGCTATCAAAAGGTTCCCTTTAATTGCAATAATGACACATTTCGTCGTAAACGATAAAGAATGCGCTGACTTTTGAAGCTTAAGGCCTATACATTGACATAGAGTCCTTCTTATTCTGAAATAGGGGCAACTTGAAATGTGAAACTAAGTAAAATATAAAATTGAAGAAATATCTTCAGGAATTCAATACAAAGAGATCTATAGAGCTGATGGTTATCAAAAACTCAGCTAAAACTGATGTTTTGCTTGTTTTTTGATGATTTAAAAAATGAATTTTTTTCTGCCCATTTAAATGCACATATTTATTATTACTATGTTGATTTGTTAATGTGTCCGCATCAACACACATGTAAACAGCAAACATGTAAACGAGCGACCCAAATTTTGCTGTGTCTGATTTGCAACTAATAAGCTTTCATAGATAATAAGCAGATATAAGTGCAAAAAAATACGCATATGTGTGGTTGAATACAACCGCCAAACAAACATATACGCAAGTTAGGTTCAAGCAGCGCAGTTCATCGGTGATTCAAAAAAAAACGTTACTTCTATTCAGATACAATAACAAGCAGCTATTTATTGCATCATTACTATTCTACGGTAGTCCGAAGAAGTTGCTGTTGTTGCAACATAGCTATGTGCGTGCTACGCATACGAGTGCGTGTATACGAGCCTGTACATATGCTTAATATATGCATTTTTTTTTTACAGAACCGCAGTTCCAATACTTCGCCATTTCGACGTGGTTGGGGTCAGTCTTTGTTACGGTTATCTAGTCCAAGCAAAGAGACACTACAAAATAAATCCCAGTCAGTAACTTTCGTACATCGTGCGGCCTCTATGACAACAACGGCAAATGATGTGTTTACCAAGAACTTACTGGGTGTTAATGGCGATGAGTATCACAAGCAAGAGGACAACAATGGTGTACCGTCCCGGCGCGTTGGGCCTGTTTCATCGTGGGCTATCTCTTTCGAGCAGCTGTTGGAAGATACCGCCGGTCTTAGAGCGTTTGCAGAATTCCTGAAATTAGAATATTCTGCTGAAAATATATTCTTTTGGACTGCATGTGAACGTTATCGTCTTTTGGAAAACGAAAGCGAAAGAGCTGAACAAGCGAAAAACATATTTTGCAAACATTTAGCCAACGGCTCATCCGAGCCCGTCAATGTTGACTCCAAGGCTCGTAATCTTAGCGAAGAAACACTTGACAGTGCTCAACGCGACATATTCGCTCCCGCGCAAAAGCAAATATTTAATCTAATGAAATTTGACAGCTATCCACGTTTTATACGCTCCAATTTATATAGGAGTTGTTTGCAAGCCGAAGAAAAAGGTGAACCTCTGCCTTTAAGCGGAGACAATTTGGATGAATTATTCAAGACAGGCTTCTTGCCAACTAATTCCTCAAAGGTAAGATAGTTTTTCAAGATCTATAAGAAAAATCTCTACTCGAATTTGATTTTCAGTTGAAAAAGTCGGCCAGCAATGCAGAGGATCGCCGCCGTAAGAGTCTACTGCCTTGGCATCGTAAGACCAGAAGTAAATCGCGAGAACGCATCGATGACATGAACCAAAGATCAATTGAAGCAACTTCTACTAATTTAACAAATGTGGCTAATACGTTATTAGTGCCACCTTCCAAAATTCCTCTCGTAGCGGGTAGTTCACTTAGGCATAGCTCCGTTAATGATTTCCAAAGTTCGCGTTCATCTGTTTCGTCATTAGATAACTTACCCATATTATCTCTAGATACAGCCTGTGCCCTTTGCCGTGTCAAGTTCACAGATGGTGCCACAACTATGGTACAAACTAGATCGGGGGAGACCGTGGGCCAGTTGGTCGAACGCCTTTTGGAAAAGCGCGGAATCCGCTATAGGTCCTATGATGTTGTAATAAAAGGCAATAACAGGTCGATAGATTTGCAAGCTTCTACCCAAGAAATAGCCGGGAAAGAAATAGAAGTTGAGCAACGTGCAGCTTTTAAATTAGATTTGCCGAATCCCAAAGTGATATCAGTCAAAAGCAAACCAAAGAAACTTCTCCACGAAGTCGTCAAACCTATCCTAAACAAATACAATTACGAGATTCAAGCCGTAGAAGTCTTACGGCGTGATACTCAGGAAAAAGTCGACCTAATGCAACCAGTAACCGCAGTAGATGGTCAACGCCTACAAGTCATTCCAATGCAAGGAGCAAGATCTGAGCAAAGCAATTATTTGAACGATGAGATAGCGAAAAAGCTCAATACGAATCAACAGAAAAGTGTAACATATCCAGCCGCAATCATTAGTCAGCAGGCAGCAAATATTGTAGCATCACGCAAGGGAATAAATATTTCAACTAAAGTTGCGAATAATCCGCCTCAAAGCAATATAAAGGAAATAACAAATAAGATTTTTAAAGATGTTATGCAAAAAAATCAAGCCGAAACCAAACCCCTCACGCAAGCCACTGATCAAATCTCTTTAAAAGTAATTTTTACTATCATAATAAATGAGCGCAATAATGAATGATATCCGCTTTCTTTCCCTCTCCATTATATATGTATAGTCTGACAGTTGTAATTCGAACTCTTCTTCACTATTTGAGCTTACTTGTGGAAAGCCAGATTCCACTTCTAGTCTTCCGTTACAACTTAAAAGAACATCAACCAGCAGCCAGCATTCTACGGACACAAATATTAAGAAACCAATCATAGCCAAATTAACGGCTGGAGTAAAATTACAAGTTACCGAACGAGTAAATGAGAATCAAGGTAAACTATTAAGACTATGTAAACAGTTTTGTAAAACTTTAGTAATCAATTCAATGATTAATAACACAGAACATGTACCCGAAAGCCCAAAAAAGGAGCAGCAATTGCTACGGACAGAAGTCCAGAAACTCAACGATCTTATTATTGAGCAACCTAAAAGTGAGAAGGACCTGAGTGCACAACTACGCCAAATGCGGGCGAATTTGTTTACGGTCGCCAAAAACAATTTATCGACGTCCGTAACAAACTCTGAGGAGTCTTTAAGGTTTGCGGAAAAGCCTCAACCGGTGCCAAGATTATCTATAACTAGTAAAGCAAAGCCGGCAATGATTATACCAGCGAAAGGGTCTGCGGAAAACACAAGGCAAGTCACTGATAACGTCGAAGATCCGTATGTAACTAACAAAGATCCACCTCCATTGCCGCCAAAACCGAAAGTGCTACCAACCAAACCGTCTAACTGGGGTGTAAACATTGCCAATATGAACAAAACAACATCACCTACCATCACTCCCAACTGAAATTCAAAGACTGCAGCCGTGCAATTGCGCTCTGATTATTTAGAATTTTATAATCGAAAAATATTATTAATATTATGTCAAGTAGATGCTCTACGTAACCTTCATTTCCTCGCATTATTACTTTGCAAAGCACTCGTATTTCCTTAATAATATAAAAATAAAGAAACACAACATTTTTTATTAAATTAAATTTTATTATTATTATGTCACATAAGTTATGGGACGAGGTGATGGTGAAGGAACTCACCGTTTTTTGAATTACTTGCCATTAGATATGCCGCATAACGACCGACCCTTACAAATGGTCAAAAAAATGCTTTATTTTCCTTAACAGTGTTTTTAGTTTAAATCAGAAAACTGACTTTTATTCACGAGAAGAAATGCACTTTTCTTATGAATACGAAAATTATTTTTAAACATTTATCGGACACTGGTTTCAAATCTTGGGAAATTCAGATAGTTCCAGATTCATACGAGCACACTGGGTTACTCCAAACTGATAAACTCAACACAAAATGGTATATGTAAAGAAATGGTAAGAATCTGGTGAAGACCTATTTTTGGTATTAAAGATTTAAAGTTACGAGCTCGTGTGCCTTCTATGGAAAACTCTACGTCAATATGAAAGACAGCGGCCAAGGAGTACACGTATTCACGGAATCCATCCCATTAAAGTTCATCATCAGAAAAGGAACGACGCATGAAATATGCTCCAGTTTTCCGTAGCATCGTACCCATTGCAAACATAGAATAGAGATAAAAATCTTTAAGAAAAAGATCGAAATGTGTTTTAAAAAAAACTTACAGGTTTTAATGCAATTACAAAGACTTACCCATTCTACCGGTAACCCGGTGTTTCGATATCATAATACAAGCATACCGATGCCCTCCTTTCTTCCATCACCACAGCTTTCTGCGCCACCTCGGTCAAGGCTCGTTTCAATTTGAATATTTTTATTCAATGCCAGTGGTTTCGTCATTTAATTGGAGGTCTGCATCTCCATCTTCCGAATCATTAGCTCGCATATATCTTCCGCCGTTATCATTTTCCATTTACTCGACATCCTCTACCAGCTCGTCATCGATGAACTCAGAGTCGGATCGATCATCTGGCTTCTTGAAACTCTGATGCCTGTTGCAAAAATATTTGTTTTTTTCTACTTACAAACGCGTACATTTTGAGAAGATGGCTCTATCTTTATATTGTTTGGTAAACGTGAGAAATTCGTGTACTTCAATTGAATAAATCACTTCCCCTTCTTTTCAGGTTCACCGTATTATATATTTTGCATCCACAAGCCATGTTTTTCTGCCAACAAAATAAGAAATAAACACAAAGCAAAAAACATATGCTTCTTCTTGTTTAGTGCCCAAATTACCATTTACATTAACACATCCTAAGCCATGACATCGATAATATCGATAACGGAATTTGTAAGGACAAGGCAATTAATGAAGAAGTCAGAAAGCAGCCCCCAAAAGTAAAAGATAACTTGTTTCTATTTATTATGATATAAAAGGTAAAATATTAACTCACCAAAGCCATGACGTTTTTTTTTTTTCATACAATTCTTCTCACTGTTTTCCACGCCACCTTGAGGTAGCGCGACAAGCGCGTTTTAAATGGCTGGCATTCCCTTTAAGCGGACACCATTGTTTAATTTAACTTATAATATATGTAATAATAATACATAAAATCCCGCTTATACATCCCTATATAAATATAATAAATAGTGATATAAAAATATAAACATTAATACAGCGATCAAATTAAAAATTAAAAACCAAACATTTCAGTCCGTTTTCTCAACAAGCTGTCCAATTATAAATAACAGTTCACCAGTCAGCCTTAGGGACACGATAGGTTTCATTATCGCTTCGTATGATTTCAACAACAGCTACTTAATGTGGTATAATATAATAGAGCCGAACAACAATTTGTAAGGCAACCTATCAACTAATTGGCCAATAAAAAAACCGCCCAATATGCTGACTTTTAAAAAAGCCATAACAGCCCGAACGAGCAAAACGATCCAAACCAAACACGCCGGTAAATACGGAAAGTAACACAACGGTATCCGAATGATAGCTTTTACTCAAATTATAAAAATGTATTATTCGTCTGAAAGATACTGGAAATAACGTACGGCCATTTACATGGCATATCATTTGTAAAACTATTGTTACTGGTAGTCCGACATTGACAATTTTCTCTTAAACATACAGAAGATACTTCACCACCTTTAGCAATTCCCGATCTATCATATACTACGTAGCTGAATTTTCGGACATAAGGATACGGGCTGAGGATACGGACATAAATATTGACCCATTAATAAATTTGAACAGTCAAAAAAAAAGTCATAAAAAAAAAGTTAAAAAAGGCTAAAAAAACATATGAGTTCAATAAGCTACTGAACGCGCCGTTCACTGAAAAATGTGTTCCACGAAAATGCGGCAGTAGACGAAGTGGAGCAAGAAAAATTGCTTGTAAAAATGCACTTACCTTATTTTAAGGTACTTAAATACTTATATTCAAATTTTATTAACAAACTTTTTAAACTTATTACACTTGTAAAATGTTGTATATCCTAATAAAATTTATTTTTTCAATACTTTTATAATACACAAAATTGTTTTTTACGATTTTATAATTTATAAATTTATTTTTTACAAATTTTTCCTCTTCTTCTTCTAATTTTTTAACTTTTTAATAATCTTTTTAACTGTTTTTTTTTTTGTTTCGAAATTTCGCATTTGATCAAACCTTCTCTTTGCAATTGTGAAATGATTTTCATTTCTCGTTAAAATCCGTTAAATGGTCTTTTCTTTTACTCCGTTTATAAAAAAAAAAAGCATATATGGAGAATGGAGAGAACACAGAGTCGCTTCAAATAAGCATGATTAATATTGAAAATAAAAAATTTAATAAAATATGATAAAAATCGTTTTAAATCCTGCGCGAAAAATGAGCGGCAAGTACACGCGATGACTTTCAAAAAAAAAATAAAGCAATCTGTCATAATAAATTATGAATGCATAATGCATGTAAATTACAACAACAACAAATGTGCGACTCCATACTTCTATATCTTGTGTGTACTATATATATAGTTTACTGTTATGCATGAAGATTGTGTGCAGAAAAATGAAAAACAGCAATGGATTGAAAAGAAAAAAAACAAGCTAAATAGCACAGATATACGATTTCTCATTTTTCCTAAAATAATGTATTATTTTAAAGGTATCTAACTGATTGCTTTATCAATTTTCTAATTTCTAAAATGTTTAAATAGAATTCTTACCGATAGAAGTAGAAAAATACCAATAATTAATGAAGAATCTTTATTAACTCATTCAGACTCGCTTATGTAATTGTTTTTTTTTTACTGTTAGATGTGTGGAAATTTTGTATAGACATTGCAAGGTAACGTTTCTGGATTGTATTTTGATCATAACTCATGCAAGTTGCCGTTTCTGGATTGAATTTTGATCACAACTCATGCAAATTGCCGCTTCTTAATTGTATTTAATTTTCTCCCCTGATTGCCAGACTTTAAGAATAACTAATTATTTATGGATAATTTTATCTTCAATGGGAATATTGCGGAAATATGTAAAATCTAAAAAGAAAAGAAAAATTAGGAAAGAATGCATTTATAATAATTTTTTTTTAATATTTATTTGCTGTAATGTACATTTTTTTAAAATTGTTTTATTATCTTTAATTGCATTGCGTGTTTGGTCAATACAAACAAATTCGGCAGGACGTGTGGCAATTCTTGTAGCATTTACTTGATTACTTGGCCTTAGAAATTATAGCGTTTTTATAAACAAAAACGCAACTTACTGGAACTTCACCTTCGGACAAAGCTGAAAGTGCTTCCTCCTCAAAGGCTACACTCATAAAATGATCGACGCTCATATTTATGTGTAATAAAATTGTATTGCCAAAGCGATCTGCTTACAAATTTTTCTTTATTTAAATTCACTTAATATATCATCCACAGTAAAATAATAGCAAATGAAAGCCGCTGTGTCTTTCTTGCTTTAAATGGATGTATTAAAAATTTCAAACTTACAATTACTATTCTATAACAAAAATTAAATTATTAATAATATGTAGTTTGCAATTATCTCTGCGTTCGAGAAGTTTCTAATTCATCCGATACTTCCGCTTTAAATTCTTCCCTAATCCGATTGATGTCTCGCTGCATTTTACTTTTAAATATTACGCCAAATATAAGAAGAAACTCCTCCAACTGAAATGTTGAAATAAGACAGAATTAAAAAGTTAACATTTTTGGAAATTTACCAGCAAATCTTTCTCTCTGCGATCAAAGTATTTAACGAATAAGTATTGTGCGCAATTCCAAATTTTAGTCGATCTTTTCTAAAATTCTTTAATAATTTGAATGTTGATAGAAAAATCTTTCTTTCTTCATTTAAAAATATGGATCATTCAATCATTTTTAATTGAATCAATTCAATAAGTTTTTAATTGATTAATAATTGTAATACCTTTTTTTCTTTTTTATTAATACTACACACTAGCACATATAATAATTTAATAATTTCTATATATTATGTGGGAGTTGTATTCTTTAATTCGTATTTGCTCAATTTTCCTATTCCAAAAAGAGAAGGATGGGAAAAGAGGATGTGATAAATACAAATGTAAAAAGTGTTAAGTGCTCTTATGTTAATTTAAAATTCAACCTTTTTTGTTAAAGATGCCCTAAGCAAGTGTTTGACACAGGGAACGAATAACAATTTTATATTTATGCCATTGTGTGCACGTTCATAAACTTAACAAAATCTTGATTTAGTAAGAATTACTTAAAAAAAAAAAAAGAAGAAAAATTAATAATTTAATTAATAAATAAATAAAATTTTCAATAGTAATAAAAATATGAAAAAGAGAAAAATTGTAGATTTGCTACATTTGTTTATCAAAAAGACAAAGAAAATTAGGGCGTTAAATTTAAGTATCTTTTAAGTAGTTTCGATGTATTTGGAAATAAACAAATTCCAAAATATAATCTTAACTTGCGTAAGGTAACGTAGAAGTCAATTACGGCGATTACGTTTGCGTGTAGAAGTGGCATGAGTAGTGTTATTACTTGGTTGGTGATGTGGATGCTGACCGCTATACAGATTATCAAGGAACTCGTGTAAAGACGCTTCACTATATTTGCTATCAAGGGGGGGGTTATCATAATTTTTTGTGTCTTGTTTTGTTTTGCACAACAAAATAGATAATGGAACGATTTGTTACTTGGATGGCATATTATCGCACTTGAACTTTCTCGTTCCAGGTGTTGAACTTCCGCCGCTACCTAATGCATACTTCTGATTTGTGGATGTTGGGTATTGATGATGATGAGTCTGCTGTTGTTTATGTTGTTGGTGTTGCTGCTGCTGTTATTGTTGTTGTTGTTGGGCTCCTTTAACAATACGATGTCTTGTTCCGTTACGTGTACGTTTTTAGCGTCCTCCCAACATGAAGTATTTAAGCAACATAGCAACAACAACAACAATCAATTTTGTAGGCATATTTTTAATAGAAGGTGAAGAGAATACATGCACTTGTTGTTTGTTTTATTACTGTTGTTGAGGTGCAATTGCAAGATCTTACTAACAGCAATAAATTAAATTATCAAACTTAAATGAAATTAAGATTAGAAAAAGCATTTCTCTTTTAGAAAATGAAAAAAATTACATTTCATTTTTTTTTTTTTTTTGATAAAAGAGGTCCTGCGCCTACGATATCATTTCTCCAAAGAGGAAAATCATTCATTTTTTCTTTTATTTATTTGTCTTTTACACATCTGTTCCTAGTTAAAAAAAAAAACGATAAGAAATTAGGGTGACCCAGTCATTTTTATAAAAAAAAAAAAAAAACATTCAAATCAATTGTCATAGAAAGGTGTACTCAGGTTTGTTAATTTCACTTACATGTTTTTAAAATTTCGTTAGCGCAAAAATGTTAAATCGTCTTCCCCCACCTATCTTGGATTTAGCGGTTAAGCTGCAAGCTGATTTCTTCTTACAGGACGTTTGAATTTTTACGATCCTAACGATCGTAATCAAAAGAACGCAGTTCCTCTTCTACAGCAATGCTTACGCAATTAGCACATGTGCAAATTAAGGCACATCCAGTCAATAGATTTGTATTATTTTCTTTAAAATGCAGAAATATTTTTTTCCACTGTCGTCCCTTATTTTATTGCCCTGCACATATATTTGTTGTTGTTTATAAGATCCTTCCGGTTTCATTAAAGGTATAACAGCTGGAGATATTTTAAATGAAGAGCTTAGCTTTAAAAGGTCTCCCAAAACAAAAGTACGCGACTACATCAGTGTCCCAAGACATCCAGCTTAAGCTTCCTTAACAAATCTTTAATTTACTCTTAAGCATTGTCAATACGAGTGTGTGTTCGATGCTGACGCTATGATCGTATGATAACAAAAAGTTTTAAAATATCAGCAGAAATTTTGTCGTAAATAATACAAGGGTAATGTACGACTTTGGAAGAAATAGAACAGAAACCCCATTTTGCATTTTGAAAGAAGGACTTTACCGGTACTTTACATTGCATTTTTTAAATTTAAAAAAATTTATATCCTTGCCGAAGATGTATGAATCGCGCATAGGAGACAAAAACAATTTGTGGCAGAATATTAATGCATTCTAACAAAATTGCTAGCTTCAGTGACTTGAAATTTTATTGAAACAAATTTTCATGCCCAAGAGAAGGTTAAAAAACTGCCTGAGAATGTCAAAAATACAACTATGCGAAGATTGTTCTCGTTTGTTTTCGAGTGTCATTTGTCACTTGCCAATCCAAAGGAGGAAAAAAAAAAAAATAAGAAAGAAAAGGGTAAAAGAATGGAATGGAAAACAAAACAAGACAAAGTTACAAACACACTCGTATGTATAAATAGAACAATTTTATGTTAGAAGACGAAATTATTTTAAGTTTTATGAAAATTAGTAATTTCTTCGGATATATAAATATAACCTCGACCACCGACTCCCAAGGTTATTATTAGAAGCTTTACTATCAATGAAAAATTTGGCGATTGTGTGAATGAAAGTTTTCGTGGTCGATAAATCGCGAATGTGAATTGTTTAGAAGACAGTGTTAATTGTGGTTTTGGTTTCGCGTATAGTATTGTGTATGTTTGTTTTACTGACAACTGACAAATAGGTCAACAAATCTCTTGTGTTTGTTTAAAAAGAAAAATTGAATAAATGGTGGTCTTTTAATCGAGGTGTCAGTTGGCAGGATTAACAAAAAGAAAAGAAATGGATAATCTCATAGCTCAGCAACGTAATCGTATGCAAACAACCAGTACATCGAATGGTGCAAGTGTAGCTGGTGTTGGGCCAAATTCCAATAACAGTGAACAACAACCCGTTAATTTTTTGAATACTCAATTGCCTCAATTTCCAACAAGTCAAGTAGATCGCGCCGCATTAACAAATTCATCGTTAGCCAATCTATTGGATGGTCTGACGTCTCGTGTTGCTGGTGAAAGAAATCAAAATGTTGGCACAGCTTCCAGCTGTTCTTCCAATGATATAGCAACTGACGCTTCTGAAAAGATCGTTGGCTCCCCTTTGTCAACTACGGGTATTGTGGCGAATACAAGCGTTGCGGCCAGTTCTATAGCTAGTCTAACAAGCATCGGTTCTACTGCCAATGCTTTTTACTCATCAATTGGCTTAGCTCTTAATTCACTCACTTCCCCAATAACAGCAGCTGCTGCAGCGGCTACAGCAAGCACTGCTGAGGCTGCTGCCGTCGTAGTCGCGACAATTTCTAATCATTTAAGCTCACCAACAACTACCACGCCGCCACATGATGATGTCGATGACGATGACGATGATGATTGTGATGATAATGAGGATGACGAAGACGACGAGAACGGTCGAATGCCAGCACCTACGCCTAAAAAGTCCTGGTCCGAAATCAAGGAGACCGTGAATGAAATACGCAAACAATTGTCTGGTCTATCTAGCATGGTTCCAACAAATATACAGTTTCGCAATCTCTCTGATGGGCGGGTGCGCTGTTACTTTTTAAGCACACCCCCAAACGCCTGGGAAACAACTTTATTGTACACCGATATCGGTCTTGAGGATAGAAATGAAACGTTAATTTACCAAGATTCGAATGATGCAAACTTATCAACTCAATCGCAGTCTTCATCATCTAACCAGCCTACGGAATATCAATTAGGAATTTCCCAAAGTAATCAACAGAAAAGGTAAATGTTTCTGAATACTATTTGATAACAAGCTTCTTACTCTTTAATTTGTAGACTTCAATGGAACATAGTATTACAACAACCGATTTCTAGTGTAGCAGTCGCAGCCGGCAGTGGGAGTATGAACGTTTGGTCGCGCGAGTTCCAGCTGCTACAGGAACGCAAAAGACTTTCAACTTGGGGTATTACCTCCTATGAATTGCACAAGCCAAGCGGTAAAATTGTTTTTCCATGTTTTAATGATTTATATCAATGCCTGGACACTGGGTATAATGTAAGTGCTCAGTATTCAGTCTTTCTGATTGTTACGATTGCTTCTAAAAAAATGATTTGTGAATAATGATAGGCTAGCCCACTTTTCCCCATACAATTACGCACATGCCCTCAATGGGCCGCCTTAGATCCTCAGATATGCCCACAAAATTCGGATTTAATAGCATATATAAGCGGTTGTGACATATGGGTGACACACACACTAAGCGGTCACGAAGAACGCCTTACATTTGCTCACGACGGGAGACGTTCATTTACCGATGATCCCCTTAGCGCTGGCGTGCCATCGTACGTAATGCAAGAGGAATTTAGTCGATACCAAGGCTATTGGTGGCAACCTCATTCTGATGGTACTGTTCTTTTGCATTAGTTCATGCAAGCGAGAACTAATAATTTATTCCCTAATAGATGGTATTTATCGTATCGTTTATGAGGAGGTGGACGAGTCGGATGTATGCCTATATACATTTCCATCTGCCCACGCTTTGCCAGGGGAAATGGAGGAGTATCGTTTTCCACGCACAGGTACAGCCAATGCAAAATCTAAGCTGAAAATTGTGCAATTTGTGCTAAATGAATCCCTGCAAATTATTGATGTCTGCGTCAAAGATTTACCATATTCTCTGACTGTGGTCCTTCCCTGGTTAGAATATATTGTTCGAGTAGGTTGGACACCTGACTCAAAATAGTAAGTGTTGCATATATAATTTGGCCAACAAATAAGCCATTAAGTAATTAATTAAATTTCAGTGTTTGGATACAAGCCATGGATCGTAAGCAGCAGCGCTTAGATTTGCTATTAATACCAGTCGACAATTTTTGCGAAACTTACAGCAGTTCAACTTCATCCCCTTCAGGTTCTACGGAACACAGTTGGAAAAGTCCCTATTCCAAGACCCTATCACCTATTCAGGTGTGTTATTAGATCCAGCTTTTATTTCGTCAACTATAATATAATGAATGAATGATTGCTTGTGTTTAGGTCTTATATACGCAATTATCAGACACGTGGATTAATGTACACGATCTGTTGTATTTCTTGGAAATAAACGATGCCTCGGTCACATTTTTGTGGGCATCTGAGGAGACGGGTTTTCGACATTTGTATTTGGTTACAGCGTGTCTTGGTTTGAAACCAATAAACGGCTGTCGAGAAGCAACCAGCAATACTACTGTAGAAAGCAATCAACGTTCACCGTTTCTCGCTAGCAATAATAATTGCGGTGGTCATATGGATTTTATGGATCATACAACATTACGACCCCGCCTAGTTAATAAAGTTAGTTTTTATAACATTCTCCAGCTACGTGCTTTTCCAATAAATGCGTTTGCATTTTAGGTGGCTCTTACGTCTGGAGAGTGGGAAGTTCTTGGGCGGAATGTATGGGTAAATAAAGAACAACAACTCGTGTATTTTCTAGGTCTTCGAGAAACGCCTCTGGAAAAACACTTATACGTAGTCAGTTTGCAAAGGCCTGAGCATATACGGCAATTGACGGAGCCAGGTTATTCATATCTTGTTGAGTTCGATGATGTAAGTAAGATGCGATATCAAATTTATATTTTTGAAAAGTGCACGTCTTGAATTACTCGCAGTCGTGTCAATTAATGTTGCAAGTTTATTGCAATATACAGCGTTTACCTTCTTGCAAAGTTTTGCGCGTTTCTCAAACTTGTCAGAACGGAGGAGTTAATGGTATTAAGCTGACTTTAATGGGCTATTTGCATGAAGGCGGCAAACCCGAACCACAATATTGTCCACAGATCTATTCACCGCAACTGCCAATGGGAGAGACTGTATACGCAATGGTCTTTAAACCGCACAATTTTCAATTGGGAGTAAAATATCCGACAGTGCTGAACGTTTATGGAGGGCCGGAAGTGCAAACAGTAAACAATACCTTTAAGGTAGTTTTTATTGAAAGAGGATATGCGCAGCCCAATGATTCAACTTATTTTCCTTGATAGGGCAAACATCAATTACGCATGCATATGCTAGCTGCTCAAGGTTATTGCGTAATATGTATAGATTCCCGTGGATCTCGGCATAGAGGCACCAAATTCGAAGGACACATTCGTTGTCGTATGGGCCAAGTTGAACTAAGCGACCAGGTCGATGCTTTACGTATTTTAGCCGTGCAATTGGGTTACATAGACATGAATCGAGTTGCCATTCATGGATGGTCTTATGGTATCGAAACCAGTTTTTAAGCCACGAATCTTGTAATTTATTTATGTATGGCCTTCCAGGTGGTTACTTAAGCCTCATGGGTCTGGTGCGTTATCCCAACATATTCAAGGTTGCCATAGCAGGGGCTCCGGTCACCAATTGGGAGTACTATGATACCGGTTATACGGAGCGATACATGGACTTGCCGCAAAACAATAAACATGGCTACACAGCGGGGTCTGTACTAAACTACATTCATTTGTTTCCGGATGAGTAAGTTAACCAAAATGCTATAAATTTCTTATGTCACGTCTTTTAAGATGGACTCGTTTTATACTTCGCAGTGATAACCGTTTGTTGCTTATCCATGGGTTAGTCGATGAAAATGTACATTTTTATCACACATCCCAGCTAATAAACGCTCTGAATAAGGCGAATAAACCATATACGCTGCATATATTTCCGGATGAACGTCATTCACTGCGAAATCTCGAATCGAACAAAAATTATGAAACGAAATTGTTATCATTTTTGCAAAACTTATGAATGAATGAATGCTTGCTGCTTACATTAGTCGCGTCATATCGAATCTATTAGTTTTGGTTCGTTTGACAATGAAATTAAGAGAAAAAATATCTTTTAAATGCAAAATTCTGTATTTCAATATTTGACGTTTCTTTGTATATTTTGAAGCCATTTGTTGTGTTTGTGTTAGCTGTTTTTTACATACTTATACATATACATAGATATATAATTTAAAATCTTGTCTTTAAAGAAATGCTTCTAAAATTATGTTGATAGTTGTAGCGCGCAATGCCATAAAAAAAATATGTACATATACCTCTTAAATCAGTGTGGTAAACTTCTAATTGATGCAGACTATAATGGGCCGATATGAGAGAACGAATGAGAGAAGGAGGCGGTACACGATGCACACTTCCGCTGCTGTGCTCACTCTTCAACTTATTATTTTAGTATATTTTTGTAAAATCAAAAAAAAAAAAAAAAACAAAGTAAAAAAAGAAAACATTCAGAAAAAATAAAAATTATTAATGTTTATCAGAGAAAAATATTAAAACTAATGTGAAATGTCTTTGATAATTTCCTTCTTTCTGCTTTATCTTTCAATAGAAAAAGAAAATCTGAAATCGATGCCATTGCATCATGATAATGAAAAACAATTCTATTCAAATCTCTCATGAATCCACTCGTGCCTTCTGTTCGACTTTTAGTGGGAACAGTAAAGCTTAAATTCGCCTGTTCGCTTTTTCTGAATTCCGAGAAATGCCCACTAGCCAGTATATGATTTGATATAAAACCTTTCAAACGGTTTACTAGCTGCTGCTACAGTTTACAAATCATTGGCAGCCATAGCTTGTGGAGAAAACAACAACAAGCATATTACACCAAAAAAATAAAACAAGAACAAGCGTATTATACCAAAAAAAAAAAAAACAAGAGCAAGCAGGGATGTTAGAAAGGAAGAATGTCTTTAGTCCAAGAATTTTGAAAACTTTTGCTTTGGATATTGAGTTTTAATGGACTAGGACAACGAAAAATGTGACTCATATGTCAAAATCATAGCTTATTAATAAACACTCTGGTTATTTTTTTTTTTTTGCAGAATGAATGTTAGGAGGGACTAAGCCAACAAGACTTGTAGCTTATATGTCGAGATAATAAATGGCAATAACTATTTAAAAGAAATGTATATAGAAAACAAAAAAAAAACTGCTGCATGATATGCTAAGGCGTAAAACCATACAGAAAGTGTATGAGAAAAAATATTTATCTTTTTTTTGGGTTGTTGAGTAAAGTTGGACTAAGCCAATAAATTTGTGGCTTATATGTTCGAAGTGCAATACTTTACTGATGAGAAAAAATACATATGTTTTTTGATAGAAGTAAACAAAAGCTGAAATAAATTAAGGCGTGCGATATTATCATATCATGTACCACCATAATAACGTACACTTCGTAAAGCAAAGCTAGAAGTATTAAACCAAAAAAAATTGCTAAAATTTATACTAAAAATGCTGAATTTTATATTTTCGTTGTTCGATTCTCTGGCGGAGCTCCTTTTGTCAAACATTCGATTTTTATTGCGCATTTCTTCTGATTATGTCAGTAAAGTATTGCACTTTGGACATATAAGCCACGAATTTATTGGCTTAGTCCAACTTTACTCAACGACCCAAAGAAACAAAAAAAATTCTTATTATGTTTTAAGTGTTTCGATTTTATTCGACTTCTAACTTGTCGGACCTTTGTCCGTTGTCGTTGCTTCACAAAACCTGACTGAGTAAAATCTTTTCTCCTTTGAAAATTGAACTTACGGTTTCTCAAATTTGTAACCGTGATGCAGCAAGTGCTAAAAACTGAACTTACGGTTTCTCTATTTTTGCTTGTGTGACTGAGTGTAGAAGAGTAAATATGTGTTTGCCATGCAAGACGGATTGGGTTTTCGTTATAATTCCTTATCAATTTTAACTGAAGAAAAGTGCTCGCAATTTTTAGAAATTCTCAGAGAGAGATAAAAAGTGAGTGACACACACACAGCGCTTACAAATGAATAGACGAGAGGGGTCTCACTAATCTCTATAGCTAGAAATCATCAACAGATTATCGCACCCAATTTTTGTTGTAATTTCTCATTTAACAGATTTGCGCATCTAATTTCTGTTATAATTTCTCATTCAATGTTTAACAGAGAGCGGACCGCAAATTTTCCAACTATGATTATTTCGTATCTTCTGTTCATTCAAAGCGTTGCCTTTTATTAAAAGCAAGTCTGTTCTCACTCTCTTTTTTCAACACATGATACTTTTTTTTATGAACCATGCAAAGGGAAAAACCAGCTAACGGTTTTTAGTGAGAAATCAAATAAATTTGCTTCCATTTCAGATCGTATATACTTACGCAGATGAGTTATTACCACGTTTGTTGTACTCCGACGAAATATTTTTAAGGAATTTGTTGTATTTTGCATCGCTCTCCAGCCTCTTTGATTATGGTTTTTCGTAGATCGTTTGATTGCTGAAGACATAGGTAATAATTCAATACTGCTAACCTACTCTTATCGCATAGAAGCTTACTGGTCTTACAAAATTTGGCACGGGCAGGCCCGATATGTTTAGCGTAATTGTCGACTGTTGAGTTGTTGAAAGTGATGTAAAAATAGTGTTTCAAACTTTGGCTGAAAAAAGAATGTTATAGAGATAAAGGCTGACTGAACGTAAAAAAAAATTCATCGTCATCAACAGATAAATTCGCTTTTCTAATAAAGCAAGTTAGTACCCCGAAATGCCATTCTTTTTTGCGAGTAGGTCACATATAACTTCAAAAAGCCAAAAGAACTTCTAATACCCTCAAGCCTGTGAAAATTAGACGCTCAACAGACTCGCTAACCTCACAAACTTCACAAAAAATCATATGGTATAGCACGAGCCATTTTTAAATACACTTCATCGTAGGGGTGATCACTCATAAGTCTATAAAGAATTTTGATTTCTCAGGAATTACAGCAAGCCTCTGATAAGAGTTTAAAATTAAATGTGAAATTTATTTTATAGAAAAGGCGATTGGATTTGACACAAGAAATCTCTTTAAATTCATCATTTATTTGTTGAAAGATGTAGTTACAAACTGCCCGTAATGCTTCATTGGGAGTATACCATCAACTTAAGCATTTTTTACATGAACATCACTATTTTCATATAAAAAAGTCGCAGTGACCAGGTATCCAAACAAGGTAACAGTCATCCATTTGAGATTCATATAACATCCTCATATATTGATTATCTGCATCTCTTTTAGTTATTAGAAGCAGAGCTGACTTAATATCACGAAAACAACAATATTTTAATGGCATCAATATTAATTACCTTAATTAATTAATTAGTTGCCTTACTAGCATAGTCTGATGGCAAGCAATTCAATAAAAGTCGAGGAAAGTTCCTTCGCAATTTTCAGTTTACGAATTGTTTTATACAGATGCTTCACTACCGAGAAGCTAGACACGTTATGTCCAACAGAGCCGTCAATGGCATATATATGGCATAGCTGTTTTTGTAATAAAGAAGAAGTTTTCTTTCGACATAAAGTCCTCATACAAGAAAGATTGACATTTTGGTTCGTTGTAGAGATCGATTTAAGTATGTTCATGAAGATTCTACAAAATTCCAGAGAGGGCTTGAATTTATCTTGTCAAATATATGACGGAGTTTTTGATGACAAAATATGTGGCTGTAAGAGACAGTATCACTGAAAGATATAACTTTCTGAAAAAAGGAAGGATTCATTTTCTTGACCTTAATAACTCCTTAGCAATGAAAAAAAGAGCTCTTTCGGAAACGGGCCATTCACCAGAAATGACACTAAGAAGTTAAGGGAATCAGTGCAATATACAACGTGTTACCACTCTATTTTCGGATGTGTGTATACGTTTCTCAATATACTTTGGAAAATTACAATATGTAGAGTGTGCAAAATCAATCTTCGACCTGAACAAAGCTTTGTACAAAGCTTTGTCAAAGCTTTTTTAAGAGGCAAACCTGACTGATTGTTGGTCCTGACTTTGATGATATTACATCCAGATTGATAGCCTTTGCAGGTTTGCTCATAATGGCCACGAAGAGTGAGGCTGTGATTTAAAATTCTACCAAGAAATCGAAGAGATTTCACCTGATTTCTTCTTCTTTAGTTCCTTTGATAAAGAGCCTAATTTCGCATTTAAAACCTTTGGCAAAATAAGTGGTCGTTATTTGGCTGGGATTAAAATATAAATTAAGATCAGTAGATGCTTCGAAAAAAAGATTAGCTTTTCCACGGCCACAGAAACCATCTGCATATTAAAAAGTATGAGTTTTGTCGACTTGAAGATCATGCAAATTAGCTGCTTATGGACTGAGGAGTAAAGGGGCTCAAGCACCTGCCTTGTGGAATACCACCGCATACTTCACCTTTGTCTGTACCCATTAGCAATGCACGCTTGGACAAAAAATTTAGTATTCTCAGACGTATGTGAAGAGGAATTGGAAGGCTTAAAAGAATTCTCCCTTCATCAAGTTGACGCAATCATAGGCTTTGCTGATAACCATACGACCAGCGTTCTTTAGTTCATTAACGAACATTTTCATAGATTTGTGTTTTTGAAACGCTTAAGAACGAGCTGAAATATTGCTCCCAATTTTCAAGAAATCCATTGGCCTCTTCTTAACTATGAGATTAATAATCTTTATGAATACAAATATTAGCGAAATGGGTCTAAAGTTGGTTAAATCCTTTAAATCTTTACCTGCTTTAGGAATCGGAATAATTTGGATGCATTGCACATCTAAGGGGACAAACAATTATTAATTGTATGCAACAGGAAAGTTAAGCTTCCCCCAAACATCAATCTTAACGCCATCACAACCCGCAGCGGTAGCTCTCTTTCTGTATTTAAACTACTAAAACGAATTGAGACTGGAGACTGGATAGGTATTGTAATCTGATTGATTCTTGAGCATATCTAAGTATCTTTTATTATCAGGCTCGTTCCATATAGCACAACAGTTAGATTTCTGACTAAAATGTCGATCACCATTGATATAATTCCAGAAAAGACGTGAGTTGCCATTGTCACACGACTCTTCAATCACGCCTTATGCGCCCTTAAGACCCTTCTAATTGCCTACCTCCATTCTTTCAGCACTTTCATATATTCAATGAGCGTTCCTGGATCGGTGTATTTGCTCATTTTTTTTTTTTTTTGCTTGCAGCTTGATATTTGCGAAAGAGTATTGACAGCGAGGAGTTCCACCAAAGTTTAGATGAAAAAGACTCAATGTCAAAAATGGTGATTCTAACAGACTTGACCTCAGATTGAAAAATACTTTGAATTGATGATAGAAGGTCAACTTTAGACAGACGGTCCATTAGCAACTTGCATGAAATGAAATTTTCTATTTTTGTATAGGATTGCCGGAAATTTGAAATAAAATGGGAGAAGCTTGACTTTTGCCAATTGAGATATTAGTCGTATTCCAGTTGAATGAAATAATAGTTGAATTAGAGCGACCACTCCGATTACAGTGAGAGATAGGATTACCGTTATTTAAAACGGTAAAACTCCCAATGACGGCGTTCAGAAGGATTTTGCCTTTGTTGGCCGAGAGTTGATCGCCATACCCATCGCCAAGAAATTCACATAATCTCTGAATTTCATCACGGAAAATTTGTACCTCAAAACTGGATGGAAAGTAGCTTGATGCTCTCTTCAAGATTCGTGGTTTTGATGATAATAATGTCAACAGCAGAATTGTAGGGAATACGTCTGAAATTGATACCTTTCCTAACTAGCATACTAAAACCGCCATAGCGCCATCAAGGTATTTGGAGGCTAAAGTGTAATCGGCACTTCACTTAAGATGCAAAAATCAATATTATTCGAGTTCAAATAAAAATCTAAAAATGCTAAGTTACGCCGAGTACTTTGTATATTATAGTGTAAAAAAGAGATCATATTTTCATCCCAGAGGATTTACTCAAAGTACTAGGCACTTGATCGTAACGAGAATTAGCATAATTAGAATTTTTTTCTTTAAATTCCTTAATAAGATTCTGATGGATCATCGAACCGATACGTTTTTTAATCGCAGAGATAAACCTTTCCAATCAATGACCGTTGAGATCTTGTTATAGACGGCTTTTGAGGGTGAACTGAGAGAAGACTTGGAAATAAAAAATTTCCTTTTGACGACTGCATTAAATTTTTTTTGTTAGAATTTTATTAACATTCTCATTATCATTCTTGGCCGAAATGGCGGACGATTTTATTAACATTCTCATTATCATTCTTGGCCGAAATGGTGGACGAGTTCCCCAGTGGACGGAAGTTCTCATCGTATCATCCAGACATTGAAAGTAAGTTGAAGAGTGCTTGTCTTTCACTTCTTTGTAGAAAAAATTTTAATAGTCATAATTTTTTTAATAGCTAACTCGCGCTCTCTGTTCGAACAAGACTTGCCCAGAGTGTTGAGTTCACTTTTTCGATACACTTCGGCCATAATTCAGGCACCTGGTCTCCTTGGGTTTAGAAACATTCCCATATCTAGCACGGTGTGTCGGAATGTTCTATGTCTTCGGATCAGAAATTACCATTCAGAAGATCGAGAAGCAAGCTGATAGCGAGAGTGAATGCTAACGTCCATAAGGGATAAATAGCTATGGTCAGAATTGATTGGTGGTGGGGAAGAGTTAGTGGTATATAAAGCTTAGTATATAAGACTAAGATAACAAGATGCTAACAAGCTAATTGGCTAAGAGGTTAAAAGGCCGAGTGAAGGCGTTCAGGGATTAAGAGCTTCAGCATTTGAGAGATTGAGTCGTGAAGGAAATAAGAACGTAGGTAATTTTGTTTTGTGTACTTTCACTTTTATAGAGTGGATGTATTCACGCATGCTACAGCATGCTCGCTTCCCAACTTATGTATTTTATATTCGTAATAGGGCTAAGCTTCCACTGCTTTTGATAAGTGGCTAAGAGTATAAAGAGTAAGGGGTGTAAGATGGCTGTAAGAGTATAAGAGTTGAAGAGATAAAAAATATACCGGACTAAGATGAAGTGATAGCGTGGGGTTTAGAGAATGTGAGAGAAAGATGTCACTCTCCTCCTCTATGCTCTGTTGAAAGATGCTTTTTTTCTTTCTTAGAATGTGTGTACACTAAATCAGCCGAGGATATATATACGAAAGATACGAAGGATATACGAAGTCTTTCATACATATTTACGGATGTGACAAGCTAGAGTTGCAATAAATATTTGACTTGGGTGGGTGCAGAAATGATGAAAATGACTTCCAGAATATGACGAATATAAAAATGATTGAAACAATTTTCATTCTATTATCATCCTCGTCAAGGATTGAGAACAAAACATGAACAATGATTTGTTGTAATAAAATAAAAATTGTTTTTTCTTTATTTATTTATTTATTTTTTTCATTAGTATATTGTGTTTACCTAAAATCTATTAACATCCATAACGTACTAAATATGCTTGGCTGTCCTCTCTGCTCTGTACATATACATATATGCATGTGCACAGTCGACACAATTTCTGTTCTTTACCACTATTTTAAATAATCATAAACTTTACATATTAATTTTTTTACTTGCATTTCTAACTACAACAGCATACGCATGTGTGTGTGTGTGTGTGTCTGTTTGTATGTGGACCGAGAAACTTATTCATTGTTTAAAGCATTCGGTAAATTGCAAATGTTTATCTCTGTGTGGGTGTGCTAGATGCTTTAATGTGTTCTATATGTATTTCTGGCTTCTGTCTGTATGTGTATATATGTATGTATGCATACATATATGTATTTGTGTCCTATTTTCATATCGTTCGCTGTATACATAATAATAATAATAATAATAATAATAATAATAATGATGTTCTTTAGCTTCAGTTTATAGATATACTTACACTAAATAAAAAAAATAAAAAATAAATTTATGGTATTTTATAAATTATTATTATTATTTTCAATGTATGTGTATGCGTTTGCATTTAAGTGTACGTAAATGGTTTTATGTTTTCTTAGGTTATGGATACCAATTTTAAATTTTTTTTTTTTTTTTTTTTTTTTTTTTTTTTTTTTTTTTTTTTTTAAATAGTAATAAGGTTTAGTTGAGTTTGCAGTGTAATCATGACAATATAATAATAATAATAATAATAGCAACACGGCATGAATTCCAATGTGTTTTATTATTATGTAAAGATGCTTTCTAATGTATGGTATTTTTATATTTTTTTTAAACATTTTTTTCTCTTTTTTGTTGTTGTTTTGTTTTTATTATAAATATAAATTTACATAAGAACAAAGGAACTATATATTTCAGTCTTTTTAGTATAAAAAAATATCTATTGTTTGCATAGTAAACAAATATGTGTTTATGTGTATGCGTGTAGTTGTGTTTGTGTGTGTGTATGCGTGTACTTGTATTTGTGTGTTTGTGTGTGTGTGTGTGTGTGTGTGTGTGTGTGTGTGTGTTTGTGTGTTTGTGTGTGAGTATGTTTGGATTTATTTGTGTTAATTATTCAAATTTTCTCTTAATTATATATAAATAGCTATTTTTTATTGTGTGATTTTTTTTAAATTGATTAATTGATTGATCGTCCTATATATATGCGATCATATGCGATATCTACAATTTGTTGCTTACGAGCAAAATTATATATCATCTGTATCTATCTACATATTTAGCTGGTTTTTAATGTGTTTGTAGGCATGTGTGTATGTATATATGAGCGTGTCAATAAACACACTCACACATACACTCAATACACACCCAATACTTTCTTTTATCCTTGTCGTTTTAATTATTAGCGTTTAACTTAAATAGCAAAAAAAAAAAAAAAAAAAAAAAGGATAATTTATGGAAAAGCGATGGAGAGAAAGAGTAGGAGAGAGTGAGAGAGAAAGAGACTACAAAAGCTTAACTATTATATATTTATGTTTCAGTAAAATAAAAATTGGGTTTTGTACTCTGATCGTTATCTATGCATATACGTGTACATACAACCATACAAACATATATAAACACAATCATATATACATGGCATGGCTGCTGTAATAGTTTTTACTATTAATTTTTTTTAACGATACTGATAGGAACAATAATAATGATTATGCACGTGTTTATATATCATATGCCGCAATTATTCCGGCTTTTATAACAGCAGCAATACGTACGACAAAATAAGTTCGACAAAGAGCAACAATGAGGAAGTCAAGATACATTCAGTCGTCTTAGGATGGCTTTTGTTCATCTAAATTTTCCTTAAGAACTTCTTCAAAAAATCTTTTAATACAGATTCAATAATTATATTTTTTAATAAAAAAGTATGAAATAATATTTAGAATAATTTCAAAAGACTTTTTAACATGAAAGGAACTTTACAGTAAATTGTTTAAATTAAAGTTTGTGTCATTAAGTGATCACATCTTACAAAATTATGGATAACCGAACGGTCATTTTATATTCTGTTAAATTTTGTTTCAATTAATTAGAAAATTGATTAGAATTCAGAAATTATTGCGGACCCATTAGGACTAAAGTGCTCTCTCTACAAAAAGATCAAACTTTTAATCCCTAATGAAAATGAATTAAGTTTCTTTTTTCCACGCCTCTTTTTCATAAATGCTTATTCAAAATTGAAGTCAAAGCTGGATCTAATCAATCTCTAGTGAGCGTGCGTATGAGCGTGCGTATAGATTACGGTTTTCTAAAAACCTCTGTAGACAGGTGTAAACACGTAACTATATAATGGTCTTGTTTTAAGCCATTTTTAGATGAAGAGAAATCTATGTGTAATCTTGAAATTTGAAATCATGTCAGAGAACCTATCAACCGAATCTTTCGGATATTTTTTGATTTATTTCTGCCACTATTCCAAAAATACATACGAAAAGAAGTTTTTACGTTTCCATCAGTTTTTTTATAATAATAAAAACTGCTTCAAACGGACAGAAGGAAAAAGAGCGGAAAAGGAGAAATTGATACAGAATTTCATGAACAAATATAAAAATGATTGATTTTCATCTTTCACTTTCAGATGCTGAACTTTTTATCTTACATACCGTAAATTATTATTATAACATATTCTGAATATATTCTGATGTTTTTTAAAAATATTATCATTTTTCATATACGGTTGAAGCATTTCCAACCTAGAGAGTTTCTTGTGGAGTTGTTTCAAGAATGTATCTGTGAAGTTGCAATTTTCTATTTTAAGCTTCGCGATCTTGAGAGTAGTAAAGTTGAAACCCGTAAAAGAAGGGACAGCCTAGGTTAACTAAACATGGAATTATACTCTTATGTGTTCTCTGATTCTCATATTTGTGGATATTGTAAGAATATGGCCAGGAATTTTAAAAAAGCATTCAAAAGATCTTGTGAGTAGATGGAAGTCTATGTTGGGAACATATCAAAACGTCAGTTGATGCATTAAAAATCTTCTGTCCGGATCCTTACGATGTTATTCAAATTTTTATGATTAACTTTTTTTGCTTATGAACGGACTCTGTACGTAATCTGAACCGGATTACAGTAAGCTTACAAGTAGCTGACGAACGTACGTATGCGTTTCCTTCTACATGTGTATGTACCTATATATGCATGAATGTAAATAAGCATGTAATTTGATGTAAATAGTGAACATATTATATAAACCTATCGCTCTTTTAATGTGTTCTTAATGCAACAGTTTGTTGTTTTTTTTTTTTGTTTGATTGGTTTGGCTAATTCTAATTTAAAGGTTTCACAAAATAACGATGACGTGATGTCTTATGTATTAAATTATAATGTGATTTTCTTTGTTTTGTTCTTTTCGCATAAAAGAAAGTGCGGAGAAATCCTCATCAGTTTTTTACAGAAAAATATATATTTCCTATATATAGTTTGTTTGTTGGGCTCTCACTTTATATACGAAGCTTGTGGGCTTAGGGAGTTTTTAAAATTCGTACACATTTTTTTGTGCGCCTGATTAATGTTTCTTGTGGATAAACAAACATAAATTATTTACAGGATATAGCTGAAGCAGGATTCTACGCTTCTCGTCCTACAAAACCATTTGGTGGAGGTGGTGGCGACGACTGTTGTTGTTGTTGCTGTTTCAGCCATTTTTCCTTGAGTGAAAAGGTAGACGTTGGTATTAGCCTTAGCTGTGTTCCATGCGCTCCAGTGCTTGTTGAGGGTGTATTAGTTGGTGTTGTTGCATGGCTGTGACCGCTGCTGCTTCGACTTCGATCGCTGCTACGTTTATGTTGTGATTGGCTATTGCTGCTTCGTCGACTTAACGGTATCCGATCCATTTTCATGCCTTCGGTAGTTTCAAAATCTTCTTCGGATTCATGCGGAGAGGAAGATGACGATGGTGAACATGAAAACTTATCCAAACGGTCGCGCTCAGGCTGAGTAGCTTGTATGTCGGTGGCAGTTGTAGCGAGTGCGAGAGAGGGACCCATCATCTGATAATTAGGATTCTCACTTACGTTCACAGTATTTCCGATACCTTCATTTTGCTGCGGTTCACTCATGATTACATAGTTGGCATTTTCACTAGTCTGGGATGTCGTTGTTATTGGACACGTTTGCAATTGATAATTAGGATTTGCCGAAGACGTTCCCGAACTATTGAGAGATTCGTCCAATATTTGATAGTTAGGATTTGAACTGATAGTAAATGTAGAAGTTGAGGGAAGTTTTGGTTTCATTTTAGTTGAGTCGCCACCACCTTCGACGGATGACGATTCATTCAGCCTTCGGTAATTAGGATTTTCACTTATGCTCGCTGCTGGCGTGAAGAATCGTGGATTGGAGCAAAAACTACCCGCGCTCCCACTACCTCCACTTTCTATGGTTCCCAAGTTTTGACCGCTCATACTTTTGCCACGGCCGCCACGAGTCAAGTTACTGCTACTCCCATCACCGGCTCCACTAATTGGTGCGCATGGATTAGAACTGGAACTATTGTGGCTTACATTACTACCAGAACGTTTGTGATTGAAAAAGCGTATATTTTTACGCAAAAGGGTAGGCATCAAGCTATTGCCTAGAGAATCGGCAACAGCCTTTAGGTTAGAATATTTTCCAGTCGTAGTTGCTTTTGAAGATGTATTTGATGACGCAGCAGAAGCCGTGGAAGGGTGCAATGAAGATGCAGTTGGTTGACCTATAACGTCATCAGGCACTGAGCTCGACAAAGGCATAATCCTCGGCAGTATCTGACGTTCTCTAGAACCTAACAATAAGTTTTGCCCAGCGGACGGTATGGCAAAGTTATCCTCTTCATCATCCCCTGCATGGCAGGAAACTTGTTCTCTATAATTTGGACTTGGATCATACAGTTCATAACCACGTTCGTCCGTTCCTATCCTTCCCCTTTCTTCGTTTTCTTCGTAATCTGGCTGCACATAGGCATCAACATCATCTACCGTGCCTCGTACAATGCCGTGAAGAAATCGCCGCTGAGAAGATGGATAGAGTTGCCGCTGGGGATGGATATGTGATTGCAACTGGCTGTTTGCTCGTGCAAGACCGCTTGAAGTTGAAGGCAAGGAACTCAATACTTGGTTATGATGCAAATTTTGTGATAAAATCAGACTATTTTTCGATTGAACATCTGGTGTGCTGCTTACAACTATCGCCGAGCCAAGACTAAGAAGGATTTACAGAACGCATTATAGCGATTTTTATTCCAACACAAAATTTAAATTATTTACCTGCATGGCGAGTGAGGGGGATCGATATTCATTGTTATGGGACTTTCAACTTGATTCTCGCCAGAGGAGTCATTTTCTTCAGCCAATTGAAAACCGCCGTACTCTTCCATACGCAGTGGTGTAGTTACATCTTCCATATCGTTCTCAGGTTCCTCAAACACATCGCCAGATCTTTGATTTCTTTCTGCATTTACAAATTATTCCAAAAAAAAAAAAAAAAAAAAAAAAAAAAAAATATATATATATATATATATATATATATACATGCATGTAATGCTTTTTTTAAAGTGAACTAATTACCAGCAATTTCTTTAGCAAGAACTTGTTGTCCTTCTTCTGAATGATAGAATGAAACTTCACGAAAATGCGGATCAGCCAAATCTGCTAAATAGCGAATAATCTCCATGAAGGTAGGACGAGCGGTTGGTCGATGATGCCAACACTTTTGCATTAAACTATACAATTTGTCTGGACAATTTTCAGGTCTTTCCATAACACCACCTTCAATAACATAGCGCAGTACTTGATCGTTAGACAGACCCTATAAAAATTCATGTGATAAATGTGTAAAATTGTGAAATATTTTTGGTTCCCACTTACTTGATATGGTTGCGAAGCCAAAGTGGACATCTCCCATAAAACTACACCATAACTGAACACGTCACTGGCACTGGAATATACACCATCTCTTAAACTCTCTGGAGGCATCCAACGTACTGGCAATAATCCTGAGAACACGTAATTTCATTAGCGCCAAACACTTTATTATGATGCATTTAATACCTTTTGTACCCTTGCGATAATAATCGGTTTCATAAATATCGCGCGTCATACCAAAATCGCCGATTTTCACGGTTAAATCAGCAGCTACCATACAGTTGCGCGCCGCTAAATCCCTATGAACGAATTTCTTTGCTGACAAATAGGCCATACCGTCAGCTATTTCTATAGCCATCTGGAAAGAGCGGCATGGCCATTTCTCCATGACTGATTGGGACAATTTCTATGCAGACTTACCTGATAAATGCGACTTAATGGAGGGGGTTGTGAGGGTAGACCTCTCTCGGCCAATGTCATGCCAAACTCATCGCGCTCGTCCGGACGGTGAGCGCGAAGATACGATTTAAGGTCGCCGTTCTTCATTAATTCCATAATTACCAATGCAGGTTGGCCACGGGAACAAACTCCCAGTAATCGGACCACATGATAGGTGTCAAATTGTTTCATCACGCTGGCCTCGTTTAAGAAATTCATCCGCTCACGGTCCGTAGCATTTTCATTTACCGTTTTAACGGCGCATGGAGTATCCTCGGCGCTGTTATTATAACCCTTTAGTATGCCTTCGTACACCATGCCAAACGATCCTTGACCAAGAGGATTCAGTTGTATAACGCGGTCTCGAGCCACCTCCCATTCGTCAGGAATATACTGAAGGCTAATATAATAGGGATTTACGGTGGGAAACATTTTTAAATCAGACGGCGGCGTAAGAAAACGTTTGCGAACTAGAAAATATATTGTGCCTCCAATCAATGACAACAACGTCAATAATGCAACACAGATTCCAGCTATGAGAGCTGGTGATGGAGTGGTAGGCTAAAGCGAAACAAAATAAAACCTGGACTTTGTAAAAATAAGAAGAATTGATTCGAAACTCACTGGAATGTAAATGTAGATGGTTCTCGAAAATTTCCCTTCACCAGCCAAAGAGTTTGTGCGTATTCGTATACTGTAGTTGCCCGTGAATAGGCCCGTCAGAACATAGCCGTTGTGCTGGTAGTCTAGCTCAGTGTAATCAACTTCTGTAATGCATTTCTTCTCCTCAACTGCATCCTGTGTTTGCAGTTCATACATAATAGTGTACGAGACTACAGCACCATTCGGGCGAGCCGGGCGTTCCCAAAACAAACGAATACTACTACGCGAAGAATTCGTAGGCTCAAGATCAGCACGCAGTTTTTCAACCTTGTCAACGTCATCTAATCACATAATATATATATATATATATATATATATGTTAATAATGGAAAAAAACGATATAAGTAAATCTTTTTACAACACTGCTGTGCATACAACATACCTAGCATAAGTGTACGTACTAGAGTTTTCACCTCCATACTGCATTCGTTAGGAGAAGCGCCTTCCTCAGGTTCGCGGCATGCTTCCACTCCGATCATATACCATGAGAAGTGCTTAAGGGTTTTAAATACATAATCTGTAGTAGTAGCGTTTACCGATATAGCTATAACTTCGTAATAAAGATCATCTTCATCTTTGCGCGTTATATTGGAAGGTATGTTATGTTTTTCTTGCTTAGGCTCAATTAACGCGGAGCGAACAGTCCGATTATATTCATCGATCGGAATATCACGTATATGACGAAGCAAAAAGCTATCGTTAGGAGTACCTTCAATGTTACGACGTCTTCGTCTAGTCATATCGGATTCATTGTTTTCAGCAATATCCGCACTTTCAATAGGCACGGAATCGTTGGTTTTCCTGTAAACAAATAAAAAATTTGACTTGATTGTAGATGTGTGCTGTTTTGGGAAAAGTTATTTTAGCATAAGCAAGCTCGAATACTTCACACCAAATACAAATACCAAGCCCGCCTACCATCAACCGTGATCTTAATTATTTCCTTGCTTGCCTTTCTTCGTCGTAAGTTCTTGTCGATCTTAGCAAAGATCTCTACTATTTTCTGCATTATATTTAAAATATTGTGCAGATTACGTTAAGCATATTGCATATGCACACTACATCACTTTTTTCATTCATTTCATTGCATTTCACTTTGCAAATGTTCGCTTAACACTCACAAAGAGTAAGAGTTTTAACGTTCAGCATACGCATGAATCCCTCGAATCGCTGGTTAATTCAAAATGCAGGTCTTAACGCTAAAGATTAGAACTGAAATAAAAAATTTCGAAGAGTACAGCGTGGAAAATCGAAGTCTGTCTCCTTAAAGAATAGCGCAAACGCTAAATTAGAATCTATATCGATTCTTTCCTAGAAAGCGAGGAGGAATTTCGTCGTTATAACTTAGACTGAGCAGACTGAGTTTTCCACCGTCGGACGTCTGAGTTATTGGCTCAGCACGCCACTACTACTACTGCACCACTCTACACATAACTTGTATGCTGACTTAGAGTGAATTGATTTTTTATCCTGCATAGATTGCGGTAGGGGGTATATTAACTTTTTTGCGGATGCATGGAACACCCAGAATGGCTTAAGATATAATCACATTTTATAAGCATGTCTGTCCGTCTGATGAATATCCATGTAAATTTGTGATCAAGCTACAAGTAGCAATTTTTGAGACACTTTGATGAGATATTTTGAAAAGTAATGGCATTCGCTTGAGAATCTTGAATGGAAAAAATTCTTTTAATATCTTAATAACAAAATTTTTTTTGAAAATAATGCTTCGCATTCGACAAGATTAAATAAACAGTGCGTTATGGGCCTCTAGAGTTCACTGACAAAACAACAAGTGGCGAACACTACAAACAGAAGTCGCAATTGGGCAAAAAATTTACGTCAACATATAATTAAGTGACATTAACTCGTTTAAGGAAGGATTTCAAACGGTAATCAATAAGCTAATTCCAAACAAGAAACGTTCCCAGCCTGGAAAATTAATCCCCAAAAATTGAATTGTTCTTCCACAAACGCACATGTTATAAAATATGTAAAATAGCATCATTTTGTTTTGTTATAAACTAAATAGATTTTTCAAACTTTTAAAAATTAAAAAAATNAAAACAGTTTTAAACCATTTACACAAAGCTGGATTCAAAAAGAAGCTCGATGTTTGGGTGCCACACCAATTAACAGAAAAAAACATGATGGATCGAATTTCCATCTGCGAAGCCTTGACCAAACGGAATGAGATAGACCCATTTCTTAAACGGATGGTGACTGGAGATGAGAAATGGATCACATACGATAACCCTGTGCGAAAACGAAATTTCTTTAATGATAAAACATTGGAATCTAGGGAGGATTGTGAAAATCGATTACTAGAGTTTTTTGCAAATAGAGACCAGGACTTCTTCAGGAGAGAAGCATTTTGAAGTTACCTTCAAATGGCAATAAATCATACAACAAAACGGTGCATATTTGACCCAAATCGGACAATCCGAAGCATGTTAATTAAAGTCCTGAAGTTCATATAAAAATAATGGATTTCTTTTTCCCCAACCTAATCTGTGGAAATTTTTACCTTCGGTCCCCTGCAGTTTATGAGTAATACGCAAAAAAACGCAACAAGTTATGTTGCGCCATAGGCATGTCTTTTGACCAATTAGGTTCATATTCAATAAAAACCTGTGTGTAAAAACTTTCAATCTTTCTGCTAAATTTGATCGATTCCGAATTTGATGCTATCAAGAATATCTATGCTTTGTGGGGTCTCTGGAGCTTGATTCTTGGTGTCGCAAAAATTTTAACAAAATGAATGTAAGCCCACACCCTTCGATTATAGGTACAAAAAAGTTACATTTTTTCGAGTTGGTAGAAGTACAATCCCGTTAATCTGAACAACTGCTTACCTCGGAATTAGGAGGTAATGTCAAGTACTTGGTTTCCAAACATTTTTTGGATGGCAGAAAGCGCTAGAGAGCAATAATATTCGATAAAGTTTTTAAACATTTATTAAAAAAAATTCTTTTTGGAAAATACGAAAAGAAAGTAACAAAGGATTCCTCATCCTCGCGAGGTATCTTTAATTCAAAGAACTCAACAGTAAGTCAAGTAAAACCGGTTCAAATCTGCACCTAAAGAAAACCGCAAAAAGAATTAAGAAAAATCGCTTAATCTGCACGCCTATCACACAAAAAATAAAAAAAAAAAATTATTTTTAACAAAAAAAAAAATTTTTTTTTTTATTTTTAATTTTTTTTAATTTTTTAATTTTTTAATTTTTATTTATTTAAATTTTTTTTTATTAAAAATAAATATTTAAAAAAAAAAATTTTTTTATTTTTAAATTAAAATTGCCGGAAATGCCCCCGATTCATTAGGGCATGACATTTTTTTCGACATTGCAAAATATTTGAATTAAAAGGAAGAATATTGTATGCTAACTGTAGTTTTGAAAAATGGGTTCGAGAAAAAGGCGTCCAAAGTATCAAATCCCCGCGTACTACCATAGAACTACGTTCGGTAAGGCAAAATTTTCTCAAGTACACAATCATCTCTTCTATCATTCGTGACTAAGTTAAGTGATTATTTAAGCCAACATAAAGAAAAGGATTTTCCGAAAAATGTTCAGTGACGTTGTCCATTAGCGTGTTAAGCACGCGCTTCGCAAGCAAACATTACAAGAGAGCTGGAGAAAAAACGACGGCGAACCTAATTGGAGATAAAGTGATAAACTGATGAAAAATGACGGGCAAGTCTTTTCCTTTCCTCTCAAAACGATCATTTAAATTTTGATACGGATTAGTTTAAATTTCCTCATATATTAATAGGAGTCGAATAATGTCATCGGCAAAGTACTTCTTCCTTCGTGTACACCCAACTATTTTTTTTCCAAAATATACAACAATTTTCTTCTTTTTTTTTTTCTAATTTTAACAGTGGCTTCCAAAAACTAGGGAATATTATGACCAGAAATCAGTCGGTTTATGTCCATACATGTGTTGATAACTTGGTCGGTCTTCTATTACTAATTGGCCGTTAATAGCGAACGAAATTTTTCATTTGAATCAAACCTGTCTATCTGTGCTAGACATATCCGACATATCTGTTGATAATAGCGTTTTTGATGCACTTCATAATAAAGTGGGCGCTTGTTATCAAGTAACAAGTGCTACGCTAATTGTACGCTAATTTTAATTTAATTTTTTTTTAATAAAAATGAATGATTTTTGTTTTATAAATTTAGAATACGCCTTTCATTATTACTTTTTTTGCACGGTTTTTTGAAAATATATAAAGACTTTTTTCATCCTATACGATTTTTCAAAATTGTCGAAAATATCACCAAATTTACCGTATGTCGCATGTCGTATGTTTATGCGAGTTTTTTGCATGGATTTTTACGGTAAGTACCTACCGTGTGAACGAAGAGCAGGATGTGCATTAGTTCGGGACTTTTTTCTTGTTCGAAGCAAAAACTACCTCAACGTAAAATAAATTGCTCCAGAGAAAGTGAGGCGATTATTGTGATAAAAGTCATCATACTGTACGCTGACAAATCATTTTTAAAGGTGACAATGAAAGTACGCGTAGGTAAGAAAAAAACTGTATAAGTTATGCATTTCGTTGTACTTTACAGGTTTGTCTGAAAACCTAGCAGAGAACAAATGCTTGGCTCGTTTCTGTTCTATGTTTCTATGTTAAAACAGCGCAGAGTTCTGGTGGACTAATCATTGAGAAAATCAACAAAATGCTTTGAAAAGCTTGAGGAGAGCTAGCGGATTTGATCTTATGACATCGCTCTGGAACTACGAATTGATCAAAAAAAAAAAGTATTAAACTATTTGTGTAAGGCTGGACAAAAAAAAAAAAAATTCTTATATTATGGTATCATAGAAATGCGAACAATGAAAAATTGAACGGATGGAATTCCTATCCTGGTATCGGTAACTAACTAACAACCAGTGGTGTTGTCGAGCCGGAACGCTCCGTAACGTCGTTCCGGTACTTCCTTTTTGGACAGGAACGCGTTCCGGAACTAAAAATAATTTCTGATAACGAGGATGTATAATAAACATTAGAAGAAAAAAATATAAAATTTTAAACAAGTAAAAATTTCATACATAAATTTTAATGCAAGCGGAGTGTACGTTACTCACCCCTGGTATAGTTTATTGCCATACCCAATTGGTGGAAATCCCCCCCCCCCCCCCCCCCCCCNAACACGCTGTAACTCACAACTGAATGCACCAAACAAAAAACAACAAAAGAATTTTTTTTACTTCGAAATGTCACCTTTCCAACGAGCATAAATCTGAAATTGTTTGATCGTTACTTTTACGAGAAATCTACTAGTGCAGCCATCTACCGAAAAAATAATGGATTTCTTTTTCCCCAACCTAATATTATTTAATATATACTGTAAATCAGTTTATAACATCAAGAAACATATATTATATAATTTGGAGCAAAATCATTGTTCGGTTTAAGCTAAATGTTGTTTATTTTTTATTATATAATTTGTAGCAAAATCACTGTTCGGTTTAAGCTAAATGTTGTTTATTTTTTATTATATAATTTGTAGCAAAATCACTGTTCGGTTTAAGCTAAATGTAGTTTATTTTTTATTTTGCACTTACTTTACGTATATAAAATTCTGAAGGGTGTTTTCCAACTCGATACTCGCGTGTATATTTGCATCAGCATTTTCGTCATCGTACACAGAGTCCTTAGGCTTAGGACATTTACAATCCTCGGATATTGGAGGTTTTTCTGTTCGTGGACTCTCAATTTTTGGGTTTTCAATTTTAATCTCTTTCAGAGCTTTAAAGAATGACAGCAAAATGAATTTCTTTGTTTGCTTTCTTTTTATGACATAATTTACTTACGATCTTTGCAATAGTTTCTGGACTCAGAGTTCTGAATTCGTTGAACTAATACTGCGCGTATCTTGTACTTTTTTAGTTTGCCATTTGCCGATGTAGGCGGCAACCAAGTCATAACAATTTCTGAGCTGGAATTGGGATAAGCTTGCAATTTATTAACAAACTTAGGTTGATCCGATTTAGTTATAAAACGTTGTACTGGACTTTGGGCATTGCGTCGTTCCGTCGATATAGTCATTGTTTTCACATAATAAGCATATTGTGTGAAAGGCTTCAGATTAAGAAAAAAATAACGTGTCTCTTTGGTCGGCAAGCTAATTGTCCATCTAATTAAACCAAAAGTAAAAAAAAAATAAATTTGTTTTAAATTTCATTCGAAAATGACATTAAGTTAAAAAGTGAATTAATTACCCATCATCACAGGGACGAAATCCGTGCTTGGTGGCGTTGCCAAAATTATCTTCAATATGCAGATACTGATAACCGATGAATGTACGCTCATCCTCAAATTTCATCGGATTTAATATCTCAACGATAGCAATTTGTGATTTTATTGTAGTAAGCGTGACATTTAAAAATGTTGTGTTACCTAAAATTTGTTAAAATACAAAATTAAATTGATTTTCACTCGTCTGACGTTAGTAAGTACCGCTTAACTATCACTCACATGAACCTCGTGAACCATTTGAATCTTCAGAAACCTCATTCTTGTCGAATTTCGTTTGATTTTTAAGCATAGGCAAAAGCGTCTCAATTTCGGTTAAACACAATTTCGGGTTAAAGTGAAAATAAACCGTACCAGCTTCGATGCGTACAGTTTGATTAGTTGCCCATATACTTTCCATATCGGTGTTCTCCAATACATAAAACGCATATCTATATATATATATATAAACAAAAACAAACTTAGTCATCGGCTGTACACAGCTTTCTTGTAAGAATTATATTAAACTTACTTGTCTTCCACGAGTCTTTCGCCTTTTATAGTTTTCAAATTTTTGAAAAATCTTAGATTTAGCATTCCATACGTTCCCTGAACCTTTAAATAGGTCGTAATAACCTCTATCGAAGCCAAACCGTATTCTAAATCTTCGATTAAATGACCTTTTGATCGATCCCAGGAACGAAGAAAAAAATCACTCAATTCTTGGTAAACAAATGTTTTCATGCATTAACTTACGTCCACCTCTTTTAATGATTATCGTCAAACCCTCGTCAATAATATGCGTACAACCATGATATTCTTTAGCACGAGCCACGCTATCTATTTGACCACCAACACATTTTTTAAGGCATTTGTCACCACATTCGGTACAAGTTAGATTAATTTTGCTATAACCCTCTGGACAACGTGTAGAGCAACGACCATTGTAAGGCACCAGTGTTTCAGGTTTATTGTTTTCATACTTGGTGCCAATGCGGGTACACGATTCGGCTGTTAGACAGCGTCGGTCCAGATACTAAGGCGGCCACATAAATACGTCGAAATTGAGACTAATATCTACATTTACACTAACTAACAGTCTACGATAAACACTTACGCTATAATAATTTTCGGGGCATTTGTCTATACAAGTATTGTTGTATATAGAAAAATTGCGACATATAATACATTCGTTGAAATTGTCTGAAGAACAACCACCCAAACAGGAGTCATTGCAACAAGTATTCTCATCAAGGCAATTGTGCCGGCAACGTTCGGGGCAAACTGAAAATTTATTACACACAAAGTAAGCAAGTAATTATTAAAATTATTGCCTACCAGTTACTTACTTTTCTGGCATGTATTACTATTCCAACAATTACGACTACCATGATGTTCTTTGCAAACCAATTCGTTAACGGTATTATCGCTCAAACTACTCTTCTGATCTCCTGGACATAAGGGACACTCAATAGTGTCACGATTATTCTGAAGTTGAAAATATTTTGAAAAACTTGTGTTTACATGAAAATATCATATATGCAGTTATGTGTATTTGTACCTCTATAACAATATCTGTGGTATTGGATACTATTTGTGACCAATCAATCGTTTTGACAAAGCACAGCATAACATTTTTTTCGATGCGTACACCACCACGCGAGATTGTTGTCAATTTCGACAAACCCAACTCTTCTAAATGCATATTTGAGTATACAATCAAAGCGTAGCCCTCGAATAAATTACGTCCCCGTATTACGCTCAAATTCGGGAAGATTTGGGCAAGCGAACGCAAATTTTGTACTTGGTAAACGATTATAAATTCGGTAACTTCAGTTAGCAAGGGATACGTTTCCGTGAATTCACTCGTTGTATGCGTGGTGACCAGTGTTATAAGAAGAAACCCCTCAATAACCGTACAATTCTCAAGTTGCCGAAATTCACTCGGTGTATTTCGAATATCCAACGACTTACAGACTGAAGATAATAAAAATAAACATTAAGAATACGGTGAAATGAAAACAAATGCTCTACAGGATTTTATTCAATTCTTGAAAAAAAAAATGTTCAAATAATTAAAGAAGAAAGAAAAGGCTTCATGCTGTCGTTGGTGTCTTCACAACCAACCTCAGCATGTTACTCAATTGAACAAAAGCAATTTCATAACCAATTAGTC